>CM049858.1:9644344-9966844 GCA_027422415.1 Schizothorax lantsangensis
TCACATTCTCTCAGTTTGTATATCTCTTGTCCTCTATCGCTCTCTTTTTGTCTCTTTAACACACACCAGAAAATTTTCAATTTCTTAACAGGGCTTATAGATCATAGAAAACACTGAAACAGAAAATATTTTACAAAGGAACACAAATCAACAGAAACTGAATTGATTTCTAGTGTTCCGGAACTTGACTGTTAATTAAAGTGGGAATAATTGAGCACACTTCAGTTGAAACAAGGGATTTCAGTGGTGTTATCAAATTTTAGTTGAAAAAGCATTCTTGCGATGTTAAAATTGGTGTGCAATCAAACACAGACAATAACGACTAAACTAAACACTATTACACTCTAAGTGGGGGTTAGAGTGAATATAAAGTACTGAATGTAGCACTTTGATTAGAAATGCTATCACTCACTATTTTTGCTTGTTTTGTTTTAAACATATATCTAACAAAATTATGGAAGCCTTATACTGAAAATAAAGGTTAAAAAGTTCTAGTTCTTATAAAGAAAAAAAAATCTTGAAAATATATTTTCAACTGGTGATTTGCTGATTGATAAATATTAATAGCGCATATACCTTCGAAATCTTTAGCAATTTTTGACAAAATAAGTTAAATAATAATACTTTAATTTAAGGCATCATTAATGCTACATATTTAATCATTTAAAATAAGTAAATGCATATGTGCATGTGGTATAAAATTCCCTGCAGCTGGTCACAGGGCTCATTCAGTAATCGTCACATGACCCAAAGCCTGAGGGATCCACGCTGAACTTCCATAAAGCAGCAAACCTCCTAACCCATTTAATCCTACTTAATTTTAGTGCAAAAAATGCACAAGTGCCAAGAATTGTATTTCCTGAGTACCCTGTCTCTATTTTGCCCATCTATAATAAAACACAGTCTAGAGACACTAAGCTTTATTGATCTTACAATTTGATAAAGTGATTAAGAGAGCTCATGGGGTCCTTTTAAAACACACCCCACTTATAGATTACATGCTATGCTTCGCTACCCCTGACTGACACTCAGTTTAAGAGATAGAGAAAGTATGTTGGTGACTTAGCTGTACTGGCCCAGTGAGTAGATACCTGTTGGCCAGTTCTGGAAGTGTTAAGTGGTATATGTATGCACTCATGGGCATCATCTTGTGTGCTTGTGCCTCAGTACACGTTACTGTTTACACTGGAGTGAGTTGAAATGATCAAACCAACATGATGCTTGTGAAAAGGATGATTTGTTGGCAAACCACCTCCACTACATTGACATCACACAGATCTTATGGAGGTAGCATAATGGGTTTAGACTGCTGAGGGCTACACAGAATCACACACACTCTTTTCCCCATCCAAATGTTCCACTCATTTACCAACACCTACGTTCTGTGGGTGGGCAGACATAGCTGAGAGACATAACTGTGACCACCCGGAAGCTGTTCGAGTCATGTGACATCTAAACACTTTCTGAGATGTTTATTTCATATGTAGTGAAAACACGGCTGTCGTTTTGCTCTGGAAATACTTTTTAAAGATTTCCTCTGGCAGGAATATATGCCAGAAAAATAAACATTTCAATTTGTATCTGTTTCTGATATACACATTCTTTTAATGTAGAAATTGAAATTACAGTTTAATTTGAAATCAAAACATAATTTAAGATAGATCTTAAAATATCAAATTGAAATATAATATATATAAATATGAGATATTTTTCAATTAATATATTGAGATATATTAATTTCATACATGTATGAGTGTATATAACAAATTAAGTTGCAGATTTAAGTTTCTGGCATAATGCCACTAAATGAATATTAGAAAACTGATCAACTTGAAACCAACCAGTTCAAAACTTATTGCACAATTGCATTGTTCTTTATCATCATAAGACATTTTCTATCCCCCCCACCACGCAACTAGGCTTTCAGCAAGAAAAAGTAGCATGCGAGGAATAAATACATTTCCTTTTATGCACAGTATGTAAGGCAGCAGCAAAGTCATTGGAGAATAATCGAGTTGGCATAGGCGCCACCTCCCTCCAACGGTTCTGAAAATGCTCTAAATATGAAGTACGACACATGTGTGGCCACAGCAGTGATGAATGTAAGATGTGGAGTGGTTATTCTTAAAAGCCCTGGAGCGAGTCCAGAATAAGGCATTAAAACAGGCCCTGTACATAGTGCTGACTCACCTCACTAACCTCACAGCCAAGCTAATGCCAAATACAAATTAACCAAGACCTGATGGAAAACTTTGAGAAAAGATTTCGCAAATACAGGTGCATCTCAATAAATTAGAAAGTCGTGGAAAAGTTCATTTATTTCAGTAATTCAACTCAAATTGTGAAACTCGTGTATTAAATAAATTTAATGCACACAGACTGAAGTAGTTTAAGTCTTTGGTTCTTTTAATTGTGATGATTTAGGCTCACATTTAACAAAAACCCACCAATTCACTATCTCAACAAATTAGAATACTTCATTAGACCAATAAAAAATTTTTTTTTAGAGAATTGTTGGCCTTCTGGAAAGTATGTTCATTTACTGTATATGTACTCAATACTTGGTAGGGGCTCCTTTTGCTTTAATTACTGCCTCAATTTGGCGTGGCATGGAGGTGATCAGTTTGTGGCACTGCTGAGATGGTATGGAAGCCCAGGTTTCTTTGACAGTGGCCTTCAGGTCATCTGCATTGTTGGGTCTGGTGTCTCTCATCTTCCTCTTGACAATACCCCATAGATTCTCTATGGGGTTCAGGACAGGCGAGTTTGCTGGCCAATCAAGCACAGTAACACCATGGTCATTGAACCAGCTTTTGGTACCTTTGGCAGTGTGGGCAGGTGCCAAGTCCTGCTGGAAAATGAAATCAGCATCTCCATAAAGCTTGTCAGCAGAAGGAAGCATGAAGTGCTCTAAAATTTCCTGGTAGATGGCTGCGTTGACTGTGGACTTCAGAAAACACAGTGGACCAACACCAGCAGATGACATGGCAGCCCAAATCATCACTGACTGTGGAAACTTCACACTGGACTTCAAGCAACATTCCACTCTTCCTCCAGACTCTGGGACCTTGATTTCCAAATGAAATGCAAAATGTACTTTCATCTGAAAAGAGGACTTTGGACCACTGAGCAACAGTCCAGTTCTTTTTCTCCACAGCCCAGGTAAGATGCTTCTGACGTTGTCTCTGGTTCAGAAGTGGCTTGGTAGCCCTTTTCCTGAAGACGTCTGAGCGTGGTGACTCTTGATGCACTGACTCCAGCTTCAGTCCACTCCTTGTGAAGCTCTCCCAAGTGTTTGAATCAGCTTTGCTTGACTGTATTCTCAAGCTTGCGGTCATCCCTGTTGCTTGTGCACCTTTTCCTACCCAAATTCTTCCTTCCAGTCAACATTGCATTTAATATGCTTTGATACAGCACTCTGTAAACAGCCACACCTTTCAGTAATGGCCCTCTGTGACTTACCCTCTTTGTGGAGGGTGTCAATGTTCGTCTTCTGGATCATTGCCAAGTCAGCAGTCTTCCCCATTATTGTGGTTTCAAAGAACAAGAGATACCCAGAATTTATACTGTAGGGATGGTCATTTATTGAAACTCAAATGTGAATATTCTAATATTTTGAGATACTGATTTTTGACTTTCATGAGCTGTAAGCTCTAATCATCAAAATTAAAACAAAAAAAACTTTTGAAATGTTTTACTTTACATGTAATGAATCTAAAATATATGAAAGTTTCACTTTTTGAAATAAAGTTACAAGAAAAAATGAACTTTTTCACGACATTCTAATTTATTGAGATGCACCTGTATTCTCAATTCATTGTGAGGACAGATTTGTAAATGTGACTCCAAAATGGGCAATGCAGGATCAAAAGAGAAAAATAAACAATATATTACACTAACCATAGTGCAAATGCAGTATGAACAGAATACATACATTATACCAAATATATAAACAGGAAATTCAGACCATCTTATCCATGGATTTCCTTAATTTAACCATATGTAACAAGGGTTGAAACAATTTCCTCTTACATCTGCAGGAATGATCTCCATGCAAAAGCAACTTCTATGTTTATTGTGATTCAATAACACTATTTTGTAATCAAAAATCTAATCTAACTAAATGGTATACCATATGTATGCACTCATGGGTACCACTACGAATGAAATACAATTACACAACATTAAAAGTTGAAAAAAATCCTACTTTGAAAAGCTGACCTCAAAATAAAAAGAATCTGTTCTCATATATATATATATATATATATATATATATATATATACTGTATATACTGTATGTGTGTGTGTGTGTGTGTGTGTGTATACACACACGCACACACTACTGTGCAAAAGTCTGAGGACATTAGTATTTTCACCAACAAAAACCATCTCACTAACCTTCCTGCAAAGCTATAGTACTGTGAAAAATTTTAGGCACTTGTGTAAAAATGCTGTAAAGTGAGGATGCTTTCAAAAAATAATGTTAATAGATTTATTAATAAATTAACCTCTATTAAAGGGTTACTCCACCCCAAAATGAAAATTTTGTCATTAATCACTGAAATCACTTGTGACTGTCCCATTGACTGCCAAACAATTAACACTGTCAAGGCCCAGAAAAGTATGAAAGACATCGTCAAAAACTATGTTACGTCACCGTAATTTTACGAAGCTACGAGAATACTTTTTGTACGCAAAGAAAACAAAAAAAAAACGACTATATTCAACAATGCGGCTCCTCCGCGTCACCGTAGCACCATTTTGGAGAGTATCCGCTGAACGCAAATAGCGTATGCTGTTCTGTGTCAGCTGCGCCACACGGATACGCTGTTTTCGTTCAAATCAAAGCGTGTGGCGCAGTCAATGGGACAGTCACGAGCCTCCCGGTTTTCACCCAAAATATCTTAAATTGTGTTCCGAAGACGAACTAAGCTTTTACGGGTTTGAAACGACATGGGGGTAAGTGATTAATGACAACATTTTCATTTTGGGGTGGAGTAACCCTTTAACTAAATCAAATCAACATTTGGTGTGACCAACATTGGCATTTTTGTCCTGTAACTGCACATGGTTTTTCAGGTAGCTTTGCAGGTAGGTTTCCTCAAGCGTCTTGGAGACGTTGTCACAGTTCTTCTGGATTTAGTCTCTCTCAGTTTTATTCTCTCTCAGATGGACTGTGTGGAGCACTGGCTGTTGTCAGACTCCTTGTGCATACAAAAATCTCACTGGATCATTACAATTAATGGTAAAATAAATGTATACTGATATTTCCTACTGACACACTATAGCAAAAGATAAAAATTACTGGCTTAAAACCATTTTTTTTTGTTGTTGGTGAAAATACTAATGGCCTAAAACTTTTGCACAGTAGTGTATATACATATTAAATCAAATCAGTCCTAAACCTGAATTAATCATTAAAAACAAGTATAATGAATCAAATGAACTGATTCATTGAAAAGACCTGAAGAGATTTATCCATGTATTAAACATAAAAATCCATAAATGCACCAAGGAGAGTGAATGTCAAGTTTGTCAATAAAATTAGTCAATAAGGGCCTGTTTATTACACAAAGTTAGAGGACATGGAATATAGTGCACAACTTGTTAGCTAGGAAAGCATTAATTGTAATTTCATGGAAAAGAGTGACCAGTATAGCATAAAAACAATCTTATTTTGTGCTTCACGGAAGAATGAAAGTCATACTGGTTCAAACATAAATGAGGGTAAGTAAATAATGACAGAACTATCCCTTTAAAACGTGGCAGACTAAAAGATTAAAACATGGACTTAACATCTTAATAAACGCACATGTAGTCACGGCGGTGTGGGGTGAATGAACGCAAGACAGCCTAGATGCCTGACACTGATTGATGTTTATATGGACTGCATCAATAAGTTTCTGAAGGGCTGCAGGTAGCACTGGTCTGAGCTGCTAGGGGTCTGTTTAATTGAAACATGTCGGAGACCGGCTGCTTTTTTCTTTCCCCGCGTGCCTTGCCTCATTCAGCAACACTCACTCTCTGCTCTCGCTCCCAGCATCTCCCTGCCTTTTGTTCCCCAGACCTACCACCAGCCTGTTTATTTTCCTTCTCAAATTAATTTAACAGAAAGTAATTAAATCTTTGCTTCAACAACCAGCCGCACATAAGTAAATGCAGCGTGATGAAAAGGTGTGTGGAGGGAGGCAGCCGAAAATCAAGAGAAACTGGTGCCAAATGACTGCTGGAGGTTAAATATAATACTAAAGGTTGGAGTCTTAGGGGTTAGGGCTCCTTAATAAAAGAACTGCACATGACTGCGAAAAAAAAAAGTACAGGTCACATTGTTGTAGGCACAGGTTGTGGTCGGACTGATGGTTTGGGGCTTGTGTGTGTTTGTGTGTGTGTTTACAGTCAGCATTGTTTCAACCCATGGAGTCAAAGCATTTGGCAGCTAGCGTGCGCATGAAATTAGTTTTTATGAAGTTCTTTGTTAAATAACAGCTGGTTGTAATAACAAAAACAAAATGTTGATTACAATATTGTTTGAAACAAAATATCTTGCGTTAAAAGTTTCCCCATATAAAAGCTCCTTGAAGTGATACTGACACTTTAAGTGCACTTACATGCACTGTAAAAATTAGATTCAGTCACAATAAGCAATATATACTTGTGCATTTTATTTCAATCGGATTAGAAGGACTAACTTCTGTTTTTTTGTGAAAGCTATGGTCACATTTCTAAATCTAGTCATCTAGGTTTTAACCTAAGAGCAGGTGCGGTCATTTTTAACTTGAATGTGCAAGTCTCCCAGAGCCGCTTCCAGCAATTTTAGTTATACAAAAGAGTCTGTTATGCTGCTTGATGTTGCAAAATGGTATTTATCAGCATATTTTTTACAGTATCGGAATCATAAACACACTGATTTGTATCTCAAATAGTTCTACAGTTTACTGCACTTTGATATGCTTCAGTAGTTATTCCAGCTATTCTTCAATAGTTATTCAATAGTTATTTATATGGCGGTTAAAGTACACACCAAGCCGGAAAAAAAACTAGCAGCGCCAAATGCCAACAGTGTATATTGGAGTTCTCATGTAACAAAGAAATTATAAGAGCCTTCTCTGTGTGTGCCTTCTTGATTTCATTATTTTGTCTCTTTTGTTTTTCTTTTGTTTTGCTAAGCTGAACAGCCAATCAGTGTGGTCTCTCACTGATAGCTCCAATGCTGAATTGGCCGAAAAGCCGCTGATGGTGGTCCGACTAGTGCCAAAGGTGCCGAACACAACGCAAAAACTGGGCAATGGACAGTGGACCTTTTTTTGCCTATGAAATTTGCACCTTCAATCCAGCTTGTATACAAGTTAATCTGACTATAAAAAGCCTTTGCACATGCTGTGAAAGACAGTGTTGTGTATTTAATCCTTTGAAATTTTCAGTTACAAAATTTTCATGTATTCTTGGTCAGAGCAATTGAGAGTGAAGGTTAAATACAACCCACAGTAGCGCAAACGTACATGTAAACGTACATCCTGAGATGACTTAAATGAGCATTGGCTAAAGACTGCAAGTGACTTACCTTCTTCTGTGGAACATAAAGGAAGATATTTAGAGAAATGCCTTAGTGTTTTTTGTCCATAAAATGGAAATAAATGGTCACCAAAACTGTATGGTTATCAACATTCCTTTTTGTGTTCCACTGAAGAAAGAAACAAATACAGGTTTGGAACAACATGACAGTAAGTAAAGATTTATAAGTAAAGAACGTTTATTTTGGGGTGAATTGTTGCATATTGGAAAAATGCCTATGGTCCGGTCATTAGTAGACATCTTGGCAGACGTTTAGAGGTCAGTTGAGAAGTTGTCTGGGGTGGGTCTGAGGCATGAGTTTAGAGGTCTTGCTCGAGTTCAACGAGTGTCTTTGAACTACGCTGTGGCGTTGATTCGGACAGCCACGGCAGGTATTTGCACAGCAAATATTTTAATCCCCAACTAATCACTTGGTTAGACCCCGTGTGTTAAGGGGGAGGGAGCTCGAGGAGGGTGTTAGCATGTTAGCTGGTGGCCTGGCACATTCCTCCTGTCAATGACGCCTTTGTTCTAAGGGGATTGTGGGAAGAGTCAAACATGGTGACCCCCGGAGAGGCACCCTCCAAATGCACCACCCTTCCCTCCTCCCACAACCACCCCTAAACACATGTCAGCATCCCGATGGACCTGCGTGTGTTTCTGAGTAATGGCACCACTGGTCATGTGACATGTCGCTTGGCAATGTTGCAAGGACGTACAATGCCACAATTTGTTTTAATGAACAAGTCACTTTATAATGCACAGGCCTGTCGATAGCACCATTTATTTTCTCACATTTTCTGTTACATTAGAATCTGGTTCTTAGCGATAGACTGGATGCAACAGTCCACTGCAACCTGCCAAACTTCACTGGGACTCAAGGCATCTGAATCATCTGCACATATACCTGGCTATGTTTTTATTCTCATTCTATACATTCTAGATATAAAACAGTTATTCGACAGTGGAAACATCAGAACAACAGTCTAATCCAACTGTGTAAAGATTGATAATAGACTTTAGTAAGGGAAGATACCATAGTGAAATTTACGGGGATGAAAATGAGGCTGTAAGGGACAGACATACAGTCTTTACTAGAGATGATCATCTCCATTACTAAGGCCGATGTGATACGCATCTTGATGCATAGCCAATGCTACGATATATTAAAGATACATATGAAGCAGCTACCTATGTGATACAATTCACCCCAATTACAATGCAGTGCAATCTGATTTTGATTCGATTTAACACAATGCGATTCAATGCAATACGATGCGATGTAAAAAAAATGGTGCTATGCAATACACCACAATTTAATGCAGTTTTACCAATGAAAATATGTTAGAAACAATGCATTGCAATACAAATGCCAACTTGTGTCTGATGCACACTTTTTCTATTTATAATAGTATGTACTGTATACAATTTTCCAAAACTTTCCAACTTTACAAACTGTTTTATTAATTTTTTGTCTGAAAGTCCCACCCCACTAAGGTCTATAATAAGCTTGTATGAATTTGCCATCCAATCTGTAGAAACTTTTTTTTTTTTTTTTACCAAAGTTCTGTATGTACTTTCACACACCAGCACATGTAAGCTAACATGTAATAGAAACTTTAACAAGAGTTTCCAAGTTCTCCAACATCCAGACTTTCCAATTTGAATGGAATGCAGCATAAATAAAGAACTTAGGAGATTTAAAGGAGAATGAGATCAGAAAACCGATAAAGTGACCAATCCCTGAAAGACATGAAAATCAAAGTTATATCCTCCAAGAGGAAACAATAAAAAAATAGAGGTTGTCCGTAGAAATCAAGATGAAAATGTGTGAATTGAGTAATGATACAATGAAAAAAATAATAATAAGGAGAGATAATAAGGCAAAAGAGTCTCCATCTGCACCTCACTGAGACCAGGAGGAATATGCCAGAGCAGTGTGCCAGCTCACAGCCCACTAACTGATGGAGAGGCCTGTGAAGACAGCGCTGTGGCAGTAGATATGCTTCTGAGAGAGGTTTAAAGAGTGGAACTGATTGTGCATGTCTCATTCGAGCTCTTCACAGCCCTCGCCCAGGGGGCTTGGCTTTCAAAGCTGGGTGACGTGAGTGTGCGCACACACACACACACACACACACACACACACACACACACACTCCATTGACAAAGCTACTCGCTCTCTTTCTCTCTTATATATGAGCACACAATTTATTTTGTAGAGGTAGTCCAAAAATGTTGGTGCTTCCTGTTTCCTGTTCTACGCAAATGCTTTAGCATGCCATGGACCAGTTGTTCTCAGCTGGTTTTGCTTCAGGTCCCAGACTGTACATATTACATCAGGTGATGATACAACACTGTTCCAAAATTTTAAATGAAACAAATATTTCCTTAAAGTTGCAATGTAACGGAAGTAGTGACAGATCTTTTCATCTGTGTTGTAAGGTACATCTGAGTCTAAATAGAGAAAAAAAGTTAGGGATGGTTCAATTCCTCTATGGATGGAGGCAGATCTTAATGTGAGCTTGCAGTCTACTATAAGAAAGAGAGTTCATAGACAAAATGATAGAAGTCATGTCACCAGATTAAGTTATGACATTTTGATTAAAAATTACAAAATTTAAAAAAAATGAAACATGCATGGATGAATCTTTCATAATAAGATCAAAATCATGTAATGATAATAAAAGTAGATAGGTTAAATTTAAGCACTGAAATGCATAAAAATGACCATGAATTGCATAGGTCAAACAAAATGTAAAGATGACAGGTTGAATAGAAAAATATCTTATTTATACTCTTTACATTCTTTATATCTTCTATATATTTACTGTACATTTTCACTTATATGCATTACATTTATAGTAACTTACCAAGTGAGGAATACAATAAGTGAATCATCTTAAGGAGACAATAACATAAAAAGTGCTAACAATACAACGTTTCAAATATCTTCTAGAATATGAGATATACAAGCTAGAACAGAGAGGGATATAGGAAGAAGAAATTATTTATTTATATATATATATTTATTTTTCTCTCAGCAGGATGCAGTTTAGGGCTCATGGAAGAGATGAGTTTTCAGCTGTTTGTTGAATATTGTCAGGGATTCGGCTGCCCAGATAGGTTTAGGAAGATCATTCCACCAGCAAGGAACAGTGAATGAAAACTATATTTATACATTATTTTTATAATATGTGGCATTTTTGGATCTGGCTCAGGGAACTTGGAAAAAACATCCAAATAAATGTATGTGCCTGATTTTAATGTACAACAGCACTATCAATTGTACAGAAGAACAGACAGTCAGAGAATTGGAGAGTGAGAGCGAGGCTCTGGATTGAGATCTCCTGCTGACACTCATGCAGGCAGATCACAGGCTCATCATGTCGCCCGTGTTTGCCCAGAGCCTCCTTCATCAAATGACACGTTTGCCACACGTTTATCTTTATCAGATCTGCAGAGAACCAGAGATGAGAGACGGCGAGGGGGAGCGGAGGACGAGATCTATTGCCTCTCTCGCACTCTCTCTTTGTACCCGCCATCGCCTGGGGGCCAATTACCTTCTCCTCTGACAGGAGCCCCCCTCCCCTCCTCTCTACCGCTCTCCCTCGCTCTCCTGTGCTACAACTCCAGAAACATCTGCCTCTGAATATGCAATCAGCTTGTCAAGGAATCAAGGAAACATATACATACAAATGTAGCGGCAGGCGTAAAGCTAATATTTACTGACATCAGATCTGTCCGTACTTATTCGCCTCTCATCTGAAGCTGGAGGAAGAGACCTGAGCGCTGCCAGCTGATCCTCTACCAGGACAGCTATTCTGAACTGGATGTCAAAACCATCTTGGACCTCCTTCTTATCTATCCTTGTATGGCTGTACTGTATTATTAAAACCAAGAAGCTTCACTGCTACTATTTCTCATACTTTTTGGTTAAGCATAATAGCCCTAAGTATTATGTGCCCTACAAGTGGAGTAAGAAATATCCTAATTACGAGTTATGAGTACATAAATGATAAAATCGTATTTACAAGAAGGAAACTATGAATTCTAGGTGACACATGAGTTGTGATGTCATAAAGGGCGTGCTGATTTGAAATTTGCCAGAATTACATTTTTTTTTTTTAGAATGTTTTAATTTAAATTTTTACATGCTGTACTGGCACGATATATAGAACAGCTTATAAACAGTAAGTAAACAGTTAATCTCTTACTTTTCACAGTTTGCTTTATGAAAAGTAATTTTTGATACCATTGTTGTTAGATACCATGTATGAGTGATAAAGATGAATACTTTTCATCATTTTGAATTCAGACTACTTCAGTGTTATTTTCCTGCACTGGAAGAGAGAATTATGTCTCAAACTCTGCCACCTAAAAAAATGAAAATTATATATATATGGCCTTTTTCTGGCATCACAAGAACTGTTATGACAAGCCTCTCCTGATATCACACGAACCTAAAAAAGTTCTCCTCGGTGTTAATTTCTACCCATTTTAATGAAAATATCTTTAGTGAATATTTCTTCAAGGAAGTGCAAAATGTAACTAAATATTCCAACATTTGATATATTAAATTAAATATATTAATTTATTATATTTTATTTATATTATATTAGCTGTGAAAACCTGAGCTCCCGAAATACCATCATAATATTCATGTTTTAGTGAATTGTTACAAAAAGAGCATATTCACAATATGACTTACATATTCTGAGTTACAACACATAACTTAGTTCAAGTTCAGTTGTGCATTTGTCATTTACCAGTATACATTCAGCTCAATGCTGCTCATTATTGACTATTGGATTATTTGAAATAATTTTCTAGATGTTTAAAAAAATAAATAAAAAAATTAGTACATTGTTTATGTGTATGCATTTTTTTTTGCATCATATCATCATCAACACTGTTTTAATTAAACTTGTTTAATTATCATCATAGTGCACATTTTTTGTCTCATCTTTGTAATTGTTAATTTTAATGAAATCAAAAAAATATTAATTTCAGTAAGTTCTTTGACAAGAATGACACTGCTTTAACAAGGCATTATATGAATGGGTTCTTCTATGACACTGCAGGAAATTAAACATTCATCACAAAGAACTAAAAAGGTTCTCCTGTATATGACAGAAACTTACAAAGTTCCGACTACGGCATCAAGCTGTCAAACTTTTGGTTTTATTTTAAGGGTGTTGCACTGTTAAACCTACTCTGTTGAATGGCAAACTCTGAAAACCGGTCATTCCAGTGTTGATTTGGAAAACAGAAAGTTTCGTTAATACAGTATGTTATGCGAGCAGTGAGGAGCAACACAATGTGTTCGAGCTCGGAGCTTTTTCCAGCTGTCAGAGTGAAACTGAAGAAGAAAAAAAAGAGCGAAAAGGCAACAGAGACAGACACAGACATAGATGCAGATTATCCTCTCTCTCATTTCACATCCAGAGATCGCAGGAGCATCAGCACCTCAGAGAGAGAGAGAGAGAGAGAGAGAGAGAGACCGAGGGAGGGCTGGGATGACAGGAACAGGCCGTGTTTTGACAGCCGTCTCTTTTATGGGACCCGTCACAATCTCATCCTGCTCTGAGATTAGAGAAACAGAGAGAGAAGGAGAGATGGGAAGAAACAGAGAATTCTGTTCTTGTAAAGTGTATGAAGTTCAGGGACAAGTGAAGAAAAAAGACACACGAGGACGTGCAGAATGAGACACTGTCCCGTGCTACTCCTATGGCTTTCGTTCAGAGAGCAGAATGAAAAAATGAGAGACACAGAAGAGAGGGAGAGAGAAGATATAGAGAAGAAGCATTTGCATAATGTCCTCCACCACAGTCGGACCCCGAGGCTAGCCGCCCAGGATAACAGAGGGCCAATACTCTTAATTCAATCTCGTTATTTTTTCTAATACTTGAGAAATTAATAATTCCGGCCCCCGCCTCCGCAAACCACCATGAGCGCTGAGCATCACAGAGCTGCCTAAGTTTGTAACTTTAACCCAAGCAATTGATGTGGGGAGGCCCTTCAGGCAGACCTACTAATGAATGGATTGCATGTGAGAGAGGGAAGTTAAAAGATGGTCTTTTATAAAGTAATTTAAGAAAATCCTGTTAGCTGGATCAAGTACAAGAGTTTAATTTCTCAAAATGGGGGAATAAGTGAAGGTTTTTTTCCCCCCCCATGTCTCCTTCAGACTCAGAGATATGCTGTATAATGCACACACACAACACAAGCACACAATGCAAACGCACACAGACTCGTTTTAGTAAATAACAAATTGAGTATGTGTTATTGCGTGTGGATATGTGGATAGTCTGTGTAGAATTGAAACCGCTTAGTCTAGTAAACACTGGATAAGATACGGGAAGTCGAAGCTTAGACAGATAATAATCAGATTCATCATACTTCCTACAGCATCTGCAAGACACTCACCTGCTCTCTCTCTGTCACACACACACACACACACACACACACACACACACACACACACACACACAGTGAAAAAGTGTCTTGTATCCTGTGCTTTCCTTCATCTAGGCACACACTAATTTAGTATGTTGGTGTCCCTTTATTTTTTTATTTTATTCCATTGTTCTTTAACCAAAGATCATCCTACATAAATAAATAAATAAATAAATATATAAATAAGCAAGCAATATTAATTATAATAATAATGTGCATTACTATTATTTAATAATGACTATATTTGGTTTTAATTCCATTGTTATTTCACCAAAGATAAATAAGCAGCAATAAATAAATAAATATGCAATATTAATTATAATAATTACATCATTGTGTATTATTTAATAATGTAATTATTCATATCTATTATTCATATCATATCATGGCTACTACTATTTAATACTTGTTACATTATATTTGGTTTTAATTCCATTGTTGTTTGGCCAAAGATCATCCTCAATAAATAAATAAAAATAAATATTAATTATAACAATAATTTTTATTATTATGTAATATAATTATCATTTATATTGACTATTATTACTTAACAATTACTGTATTATATTGGTTTTAATTCCATTGTTGTTTGACCAATTACCATGATACATAAATCATAAAAATAAAAATGCAATTATATATGTATAATAAAAATTACAATAATTTATTATTTTTGTAGACCATATTAAATTACTCATTTAATATTTTTTTATATATTTTTTCTTTTTATCTTTTCTTGGCCACAAAGACATTTAACTGATATCTTTGAATAACTGATTACTTGATGTTTTAAAATCCAAATCTATATTTTATTATTCAAACTGCAGTGAACCTAAATTGATAAATCTGTCACAACAAAACGTTCCGTTTGAATGATTGACCTTTTGTTTGAATGTTTGGACTGTAAATGTTTGACCTTCTGTTTGAATGTTTGGACTGTAAATGTTTGACCTTCCCTTCGCACATAATATCATACAAAATTACAAAAGTTTTCAATGTATGAAAACAATACATGGCATATGACATTTTTGCAATGCATTGGGGGAAGGCAGTTAAAAACATATACACAGAAAATCAAGGTCAGATACTATTAGTTCTGCCTTTTATGATTGCATTTATTGTGTATTCAAAGTTGTGTTCAGATTTACAGCTTTTTTATTTTGCATGCTTCCTTCTTTCTAGCTATAAAGTATCCTACAACTGATTTCCAAAGGTTACAATTTTGTTTTAAATTATAATTTTTCAGTCAGCTTTATTTGCAGGTGTCACATGACATTCTACGTTGTTATCACAAATGCCTCATTAATTAAGTTAATGCTAATTTAGCCTTTCTCCTTGTCTCTCTCTCGTCTGTGCGATGTGCCTTGGGACGCATCTTTAGAGCTGGAGGGCAATTGAGAGATACTGAAGTGGCTAGATGGCAAGGACTGACTTTGGTACACACACACACACACTGTCTCTCTCACACACAGTTATCCTGACTCCTGGCAGACATACACAAACATTCCCAATTTCTAATCTCTCTCTCTCTAATCTAATTTTCATCATTCTCTCCCTTGCTCTTTCTCTCTCTCTCCTCAATGCCAGCCAACTCTCTTTTCTAAATTCTCTCTCCTCTCAGCTCTCTTTCTATCTCCTATTTCCCTTTTTGTTCTCTCTCTCTCCCTCTCTTTTCCTCTCCTCTCTCTCTGCATCTCTTACAAAGGCAGCAGGCAGTATGCCTCCCCTGAAAATGAGGCCACGAACGGCAAGTATGCAAATGAAAGCAGTGCTGCTGGATTAGAATGGGACACCATATACCCTAAATCATGATTGTCAATCATGGCGAGGGATTAAGGGATACGGGCTTATAGACCTAAAAAAGCAACACTTCCCCCCCGGGCGCACTTCCATTGTGAAAGAGGGAGTGTGGGAGAGAGGGCTTGTTCGGGGGCTGCTTTAGTGCACTACTGCCCTCTGCCTTTCCATCAAGTCTACTGCAGGCTCGGCTCTGGTTGTATGCGTTTCAGAGCAGCATTTGGGTTTTGGGTTTTTCAGGCAGGGTTTGGCTCAGTGGTTTACCGCTCATCGCCAAGAACCTTAAAATATTCCACGTATTGTTTTATTTTAAGATCAAAGAAGCACATTATACGGGAAATGAGAAATGAAGTGGGTTTGTTTTTGGCATTGGACGTGGATTGATCATTTTAAAATCACTTCAGGCAATAGTCAGACATCATTATTAAATGATGGAAAAAATATATATTATTTAATATACAAAACTATATTTTATATTGTATATTATATATAGTATATCATATAAATACATATATTTAATGTATAAAATATATATATGGACGCTGGTTAATTGCATTGATGTGCATTAGATGATTTTGCACAAAAATATACTTATTAAAAATACTTATGAATAAAAACATACTTATGAAAAAATTACTTGTTGAGCCTCTGAAATGTAAACATAAAACTGTGCATATGATATTGTTTAACTGTCATAAAATAAAATGAAAATAATTTAAAAATAAAATAAAAATACTATCAGCATTACAATGTCTTCAAGTTTTAAATAGAGAGAGTTTTGAATGCATGAAGACAAAAACGTAAAACATGTCAAATAAAATAACATCAGGAATAAATCCAAATTACACACCAACCTTACCCAAGATTCATACCTCTATTCTGCTGGATTTGTACATATCCATTGTGTCTCTCTCTTAGCATGGCACCAGTGCTTCTTGGGACTTGGCATGGGATAAAGGGTGCAGAGGTGGGTAAAAACAGAGGGCAACATCTGCTTCACAACAGGAGACAGGGCTGCCACTGTATTACATCTGCACACACATAAAAATACTCATGAACACAAAAAGACAAAGACTGCAGAAAAAATGCAACAGAATTGATACTGCAATCCAATCACATTATCATATAAAAATCATATTAAAAATTGTGTTTCCTTATGGCAAGAATTTAGCACCTTAATCTCTCTTCAATTTCCCAAGCAACAATATTTAATTTTAAAAAGCAAGTTGTAAATGTACTGTACAGTGCACCTTGAACTCAAATACTGTAATGCGGAAGAGCTTCACCTCAATACACCAACAAACAAACACTAATTGATACGAGTCTATCGACAGGCATAAGAGCAAAGGGCTAATCGTTCAGCATCATTAGGTGAAGATTTAGCTTAAAAGCTTTGAGCTGGCATTAAGCAAAGCTGCTGTTGACATGGATTGAGTGCTGTAATGCTGTATTGTCACTGCTCCAGGAGGAAGAGAGAGGGCGATTTGAGAGAGTGATGCGCTCAAGCTGGGATTTGTGGGCTGCATAACACTGGAGGGCACTGGAGGCAGCGTGGACCAAACCAACGGTTGTGGGAGCTCTAATAACGCTGCGAACAATGCTGGATTTACTATTTAATAACTAATTAAGTGTGTGGGCCGGCTCGTGTAACCACAAGCTACAGTAAAGTTGTAAGAACATGACCAAGGAACACCAAGATGGGTTTGATCTTTTATTTTTCAAATGGGGGCTCAGAAAACTGAAGAGAAAGTTAACTCTGAGAAACAACAACATGAGGATGTGAGGTGTATATCTGGTTAATACAAAGCTCTTAACCCAAAAAAGCTCTCTAAATTGTCAATATGATCAAAATGTACTATGTCTTCTGTCGTCTGATTGATAGTTTATACTTTGTAGCAAGTAAAAGCTGTTTTAGTATTATTCTAAAATGTCCACATTCAGTTAGTGGTACTTTCTTGTCTTTTTTCTGTGAAATCTTTAATGAGTTTTCTAAAGTAAATGTAAGTCCGCTTACTGGACTGTAAATTAGGTTCACATGATTATCCATAAATATATATTTGTAATCATGTGAGTATCGAATGATACCAATAGGCTTTTGAAGATGTTTATTTGTCTATTTGTCAATCACCATCGTGTTGCATTGAATTATCAGTTTTGCCACCACAATAAAAACTATACAGAGCTTTGATAGAGCATTTAAATATAACCTATTAAGACCTATTATTAGAAGATATAGAGTGACAACTGATATTTGTATACATTTTATTAAAGTAGTCTACTATATTGTTAAAATCACATTATAAGCTATCAAAATTTCATATAGGCTACAATTTTTACACCGTTTGGCCCTCTGTTTGAATAAAACTGATGTGTCTTTTTCTTCCATTAGTATGAACTCCATATTATCACTATATCATATTATGGCCTGATTTATAAAATACAATACAAAACATAAAACACATATGCAAAACTTTAAAACTTTCTTTTTGTCTAAAGGTTTAATAAACTAATAAAGATTTTTATGACAGTTCTTGTTTTTGTTCTCTGTATATGACATTCTTTTTTTTTAATAGAGTGGTATATATTAGTTTGCAACTAGAAATTGTATTTTATAATTATTTAGTGTCTGGTAAATAACCCTTTTGTGAGTGTTCATATTACAGTATGATTTTACTTTGCAAGACTGTGACACACTGTCCTTTGCAGGCAACATTAGTACAGTGCATATGTTTACCTGACACTATGGGTCAGGGGTCATCAAACTTGATCCTGGAGGGCCCGTGTCCTGCAGAGTTTAGCTCCAACTTATCTCAACACACCTCCCGGGAAGTTTCAAGTATAGCTAGTAAGAGCTTGATTAGCTGCTTCAGGTGTGTTTGATTAGGGTTGGAGCTAAACTCTGCAGGACACCGGCCCTCCAGGACCGTGTCTGGTGACCCCTGCTATAGGTGAAAAGGGTGAAAAAATAAATTAAAGTGAAATAAAGATAGTCCTATGATATTTTACTCTTGAAAAAAATGTATTTAATTATTATTAAATAATGATTTATTATTATTTACATTTATGCATTTAGCAGACGCTTTTATCCAAAGCGACTTACAGTGCATTCAGGCTATACATGTTTTTATCAGTATGTGTGTTCCCTGGGAATCGAACCCACAACCTTTTGCGCTGCTAACGCAATGCTCTACCACTGAGCCACAGGAACATATTATATTATTATATAATATATTATATTATATTATTTTTTTATTTATTATTTATAAAAACACTAATATGCTAATTGTTTGTATAACTATTATTTCTCACGTTTATACACAGTTATTAATCTAAATCATGGAGCAAATACTAATATATTCCATAAGAAAGATCGGTTCATGTGTGTTTAATGCAAGTTGATATTTCTGTGCCAGAGATCTCAGACAAACAGTAATTTACATAAAATGTCTATTAAATTTAAGCACAACTAACTTATATGTACACTAGAGTGTGTACAAAAATACAATATGATAGCTATTTCTTCCAGTGAATATTCCTCAGGGTAGTTTTATTCTTGAAAGTCATTTTCTATGAAAATATAGAAGGTAACATTCAACAATATCCAACCATTGTTTTTGGATATAAAAAAAAATGAAAATGACAAACAAACAAAAAAAAGTGTACAACTAACATTTAAACCATATGTAACAACTTGTCCCAAACTGACATTCACAGATAATACTCTTGTCCTTTGAAAACATTACATAGGTGATATTTGTCTTAATTCCTTGCCACTGTTATTAAACACTATAAGACTGTAAAGTAACAAATGTAAGAGGAAACCCAAATGCCAAAAAAAACATGTTGCTTGGGTCTCAGAGGATTAAAATACTAATATCAAAAAAGTTTAACATTTAATGCTAATGGAGAACTGTCCTGCAAAGTTTGTTAATTTAACTACATTGTTCCAAAACGTGAAAAAAAAAGTAGGCTTGGACTTTTAACAACTTTTGGATACTGATCCATAACTGGAGAAAGATCACCGTCCCACATGAGGATACGTCTGTGAACGTTCTCCTCCCCCCCAAACGAACCTTACCTCTTCAGATACGTGTGTGAGAGTGAAATGGTAAAATGATGAGCTCTAATGAGCAGACTGAGGAAAGGGTGAGCTGAGGCTTTATCCAGCGTTCAGTGTTGACAGCAGCGCTAATCCTCGCCACCTGCTCAAACACACAGACCTCCATAAACAACAGCAGCAGCGGCCCGCGTTCACTCACACTCACCCTGAGTCAGCCGTTCCCGCGGGAGCCTATCGCTGCTCCGCCGCTTCCCGCGGGAGCTCGCTCCCGGCAAACGCTAATCGCCATGCAAAACAAATAGTTCTCAAATGTTTGGAAAAGGCCGCGCTGTTTGCACCAGGGCCTAACAAAATAATTTTTACAAGCTATCCAGTTGTGATTAGGGCTGAGAGAATTGAATTTCCCTGGCAGTGATCATATTCATATTAGCCTAATTAATAGTGCTGTTTAACTTTGCCTGTTTGCCGTTGTAGAAACGGCACACTGTGGTGAAAACAGAGGCTCAGTTCAGCTCTGAAGCGTTTCTATCTCTCTCGGCCTTTCCTGGCCGTGACGACCGCACACATCTTAAACACTGCTGGGCGGTTAAGCTGAGCAGTTTTCTCCCATTTTGTCTTTTAAGTCGCGGGAATAATTTTCCTCCTTTGGGAAGACATTACCCTAAACCTTCATGGCATAAGAATACACGATGAGTCCTTGAGAAGGGTCTATTTTTTTCAAAGACTTATCAAGTCTGTTCCAAGAAGAACATATAGGCTATTCTCCTTCATGTACTTCATTAATGATACACTTTCACTTAACACTATAGGTTGATATAGACTGGAAAATGAATAACAATATTCATATGAAATCTCTGAATGTGATGTTAGTCATTTTTGAAATCATGTTTTTATTCAAAATTGAAAAATAGACTGAAAAGATTTACAGGTGCATCTCAATAAATTAGAATCATTTAAAAAGTTCATTTATTTCAGTAATTCAACTCAAATTGTGAAACTCGTGTATTAAATAAATTCAATGCACACAGACTGAAGTAGTTTAAGTCTTTGGTTCTTTTAATTGTGATGATTTAGGCTCACATTTATCAAAAACCCACCAATTCACTATCTCAACAAATTAGAATACTTTATAAGACCAATAAAAAAACATTTTTAGTGAATTGTTGGCCTTCTGGAAAGTATGTTAATTTACTGTATATGTACTCAATACTTGGTAGGTGCTCCTTTTGCTTTAATTACTGCCTCAATTCGGCGTGGCATGGAGGTGATCAGTTTGTGGCACTGCTGAGGTGGTATGGAAGCCCAGGTTTCTTTGACAGTGGCCTTCAGGTCATCTGCATTGTTGGGTCTGGTGTCTCTCATCTTCCTCTTGACAATACCCCATAGATTCTCTATGGGGTTCAGGTCAGACGAGTTTGCTGGCCAATCAAGCACAGTAACACTGTGGTCATTGAACCAGCTTTTGGTACCTTTGGCAGTGTGGGCAGGTGCCAAGTCCTGCTGGAAAATGAAATCGTCATCTCCATAAAGCTTGTCAGCAGAAGGAAGCATGAAGTGCTCTAAAATTTCCTGGTAGATGGCTGCGTTGACTGTGGACTTCAGAAAACACAGTGGACCAACACCAGCAGATGGCATGGCAGCCCAAATCATCACTGACTGTGGAAACTTCACACTGGACTTCAAGTAACATGGATTCTGTGCCTCTCCACTCTTCCTCCAGACTCTGGGACCTTGATTTCCAAATGAAATGCAAAATTTACTTTCATCTGAAAAGAGGACTTTGGACCACTGAGCAATAGTCCAGTTCTTTTTCTCCACAGCCCAGGTAAGATGCTTCTGACGTTGTCTCTGGTTCAGAAGTGGCTTGGTAGCCCTTTTCCTGAAGACGTCTGAGCGCGGTGACTCTTGATGCACTGACTCCAGCTTCAGTCCACTCCTTGTGAAGCTCTCCCAAGTGTTTGAATCAGCTTTGCTTGACTGTATTCTCAAGCTTGCGGTCATCCCTGTTGCTTGTGCACCTTTTCCTACCCAAATTCTTCCTTCCAGTCAACTTTGCATTTAATATGCTTTGATACAGCACTCTGTAAACAGCCACACCTTTCAGTAATGACTCTCTGTGACTTACCCTCTTTGTGGAGGGTGTCAATGTTCGTCTTCTCCATTATTGTGGTTTCAAAGAACATGAGATACCCAGAATTTATACCGTATGGATGGTCATTAATTGAAACTCAAATGTAAATATTCTAATATTTTGAGATACTGATTTTTGACTTTCATGACCTGTAAGCTCTAATCATCAAAATTATAACAAAAAAACTTTTGAAATGTTTTACTTTACATGTAATGAATCTAAAATATATGAACGTTTCACTTTTTGAAATAAGTTACAAGAAAAAAATGAACTTTTTCACGACATTCTAATTTATTGAGATGCACCTGTATATAAAAATTTAACAGATTACCAATTAAAACAATATTCCCAGAACACATGGCTGGGGAAAAAAAATGCAAAAATGGCAACATCTGCTCAAACCAAAGTAGTGAAATTATTTGAAATTCACCCATATGTTCACTTTATTATTTACTTATATTTTGGATCATGTTTTATCCAATTTAATAAGATATGCTTTAGAAATGAAAATGTACTGCATAATAGTAGCCTAATAACCCTCTGGCTTTGGAACCGACCTCAATAAAACATGTCACATTGATTCACACATTTTATTTTTTTGGAAATAACTGATTATAATGAGCAGCTTGTACACACGAATCAGCTCATATAGCATCACTTTGACATAAATTCATTTTTGAAATCAGTACAGTATAATGGAATCAAGAATCAGACCATCTAATCCTTTCTAACTGTCTAACACCTAGGTCATTCCTAGAGGTCAAAGATCTTGACCCCTGCCTCTTCATCAGAGGTTAAGGGTTAGAGTTCAACTAGTCATATGACATTACTGCATTCAACACATCCCTGTCACATGAAAGCGTCTTGGATTAATGGTTTGTGACTGGTGGTAACACCCACATTTCTAATCACTGAGCTTCAGAATATCCATACAGATGTCAGAATTAAAAAAGCAAAGTCCTAATTGAGAATCAGATCATCAGTCCTTAAGAAAAACAACAACAACAACAGTGTGTGACCTGAGCCCTTAGAAACCTCATACAACTATCAATGCTGACTGCCTCATGTATGTTTTTTATTAATTATGTTAATGCTATATCAGTATATGCAAATTGTACTTCAATTTTAGTAAGCAGCAGGTTGTTATAACAGATGCAATATTTTTCATTTGCATCTCCAAAATAACTGTTGTTCATGTATGAAGTTATATTTTAGCATCGGAAAGGTCAGCTTTGCAGGTTGCAGGGCAGCATGGAAATGAAACTATTCTATTGTTATTTTTTTGACAGAATTCAGCCTTAAACATCTCTAAATGGATCTTAAAATGAATGCACTCGTGTTTAAAACCATTGAAGATGGTATTTTTAAGAGTATGAAATGATTTTAGAACAAAATTACCTTTCAAAGCATGGCAACATTTGTATAACACCTGCATTGTTCAGCTCAAAACAGTAATTGTCTTCTCTTTGAAGCCCTATGTGTGCACAAAAGCCTGAGTGAAATGAGCTGGACAAACTCATTGATTCAGAGCAGTGTGCAGAACCACCCCTTTTCCTCCAAGTAGAGCCACAGAGGATGGATTTGGCACAATCAAAATAAAAATGAGTCTCTTGACCACCCAAGTCCAGTGGCAGAATCATTCAAGTGGCCCACCTCAATTCATCTATATGAGATGATCATCCTCTCTCCACTAGACACCAAAGACACAGGGAAAAATGTCCAAAACAGCCCTCTACCCTCATTATATATTCTTTTAAAATTATATCATAAACAAAATATGAGCAAAACACTATGCTCGCATTAAAACCTGCATATAGAACAAAACACGCAACTTAAAATTGAGCAACCTGGGAAGTGTTGGGCTTGGAAACAGTTGCTCTTTTGTTCTTTTAACACAAAAAGTTTAATTTCCACACTGAAATCATAGACAAAGACAATTCAAAAGCCACTCAAGATTGGCCACTTGTATTTCTCGCAGCTCTGAACGGATGGCAGTTCTGTAGGCTGTGCTGTAATCGGGCAGCCCTGCCAGTCATTAGCTGAAATGCCGTCCCAGTCGGGCTGAGCGATAGTCTACTCTCAGTTGGACGAAAGCGTGGAGGAGGTTCTTGTCAAGGTTGGTCAGCTGCTCTCCAGAGCACACCTGTTTGAGGTTGTCCGGGGCAACAACCAGAAGGTTACACAGAGCATGAAGCGTGTCGAAGAGCTGGAGCACAAGAGGAACCTGTGGAGGATTTTCATGCAGCTGTTAGTCGAACACTTTAGTGCATATATTTGGAAAACTACAAACGGTTGAAATTATCCATTTATCAATGAAAATAATTCATAATGCTGTTCATTAACACCACACACATAAACATTGACTTTCCTGCAGAGGTTGACTATTTCCTAAGCAAGAAGTTTCATTGCTGGTTGGTTGCAGGGGAGAAACTGATTCAATTTCTCTCATTATTGGTAATTTTAATTCTCTTTAATAATAACAATAATAAAAAAAAAGTTTTTCAGATTCTTTGATGAATAGAAAGTTCAAAAGAATAGCAATTATTTGAAAAATAAATATTTTCTAACATTATAAAATGCCTTTACTGTCACTTTTGATCAATGTAATGAATCCCTGCTAAATAAAACTATTAATTTCTTAATTTTTTTAAATCTAAAAGTATTAAATTAATGTTTGTGTAACACCAATTTACACAAAATATTAAGAAGCAAAAACTGTTTTCAGTAATTCATTGCATATATTTTTGGCCAATAACCAATAAACATTATATATATATATATATATATATATATATATATATATATATGTGCGTATAGAGAGAGAGGTGCTAGAAAGTTTATGAACCCTTTAGAATTTTCTATATTTCTGGATTAATATGACCCAAAACAGAATCTGATTTTTACACAAGTCCTGAAAGTAGACAAAGAGAACCCAAACAAACAAATGAGAAAAAAAAAAAAACTTTGTCAATTATTAATTGAGAGAAAAGATCCAGTGTTACATACAGTGGGTACAGAAAGTATTCAGACCCCCTTAAATTTTTCACTCTTTGTTATATTGCAGCCATTTGCTAAAATCATTTAAGTTCATTTATGTACACACAGCACCCCATATTGACAGAAAAACACAGAATTGTTGACATTTTTGCAGATTTATTAAAAAAGAAATATCACATGGTCCTAAGTATTCAGACCCTTTGCTGTGACACTCATATATTTAACTCAGGTGCTGTCCATTTCTTCTGATCATCCTTGAGATGGTTCTACACCTTCATTTGAGTCCAGCTGTGTTTGATTATACTGATTGGACTTGATTAGGAAAGCCACAAACCTGTCTATATAAGACCTTACAGCTCACAGTGCATGTCAGAGCAAATGAGAATCATGAGGTCAAAGGAACTGCCTGAAGAGCTCAGAGACAGAATTGTGGCAAGGCACAGATCTGGCCAAGGTTACAAAAAAATGTCTGCTGCACTTAAGGTTCCTAAGAGCACAGTGGCCTCCATAATCCTTAAATGGAAGACGTTTGGGACGACCCGAACCCTTCCTAGAGCTGGCTGTCCGGCCAAACTGAGCTATCGGGGGAGAAGAGCCTTGGTGAGAGAGGTAAAGAAGAACCCAAAGATCACTGTGGCTGAGCTCCAGAGATGCATTCGGGAGATGGGAGAAAGTTGTAGAAAGTCAACCATCACTGCAGCCCTCCACCAGTCGGGGCTTTATGGCAGAGTGGCCCGACGGAAGCCTCTCCTCAGTGCAAGACACAAGAAAGCCCGCATGGAGTTTGCTAAAAAACACCTGAAGGACTCCAAGATGGTGACAAATAAGATTCTCTGGTCTGATGAGACCAAGATAGAACTTTTTGGCCTTAATTCTAAGCGGTATGTGTGGAGAAAACCAGGCACTGCTCATCACCTGTCCAATACAGTCCCAACAGTGAAGCATGGTGGTGGCAGCATCATGCTGTGGGGGTGTTTTTCAGCTGCAGGGACAGGACGACTGGTTGCAATCGAGGGAAAGATGAATGCGGCCAAGTACAGGGATATCCTGGACGAAAACTTTCTCCAGAGTGCTCAGGACCTCAGACTGGGCCGACGGTTTACCTTCCAACCAGACAATGACCCCAAGCACACAGCTAAAATAACGAAGGACACAACAACTTCACAACAACTACGTGACTGTTCTTGAATGGCCCAGCCAGAGCCCTGACTTAAACCCAATTGAGCATTTCTGGAGAGACCAAAAAATGGCTGTCCACCAACATTTACCATCCAACCTGACAGAACTGGAGAGGATCTGCAAGGAGGAATGGCAGAGGATCCCCAAATCCAGGTGTGAAAAACTTGTTGCATCTTTCCCAAAAAGTCTCATGGCTGTATTAAATCAAAAGGGTGCTTCTACTAAATACTGAGCAAAGGGTCTGAATACTTAGGACCATGTGATATGTCAGTTTTTCTTTTTTAATAAATCTGCAAAAATGTCAACAATTCTGTGTATTTCTGTCAGTATGGGGTGCTGTGTGTACATTGAGGAAAAAAAATGAACTTAAATGATTTTAGCAAATGGCTGCAATATAACAAAGAGTGAAAAATTTAAGGGGGTCTGAATACTTTCCGTACCCACTGTATCTTGAGTGGCAAAAGTATGTGAATCTTTGCTTTCAGTATCTGGTGTGACCCCCTTTTCCAGCAATAACTGCAGCTAAACGTTTATTGTAACTGCTGATCAGTCATTAACAATGGCTTGTAGGAATTTTAGCCCATTCCTCAGTACAGAACCACTTAAACTCTGTGATGTTGGTGGGTTTCCTCCTATGAACTGCTTGCTTCAGGTCCTTCCACAACATTTCAATTAGATTAAGGTCCGGACTTTGACTCAGCCATTCCAAAACATTAACTTTATTCTTCTTTAACCATTCTTTGGTGGAATGACTTGTGTGCTTGTGGTTGTTGTCGTGCTGCATGACCCACTTTCTCTTGAGATTCAGATATTGAACAGATGTCTTGATATTTACCTTTAGCGTTTAGTGGTATAATTCAGAAATCATTGTTTCATCAATGATGGCAAGCCATCCTGGCCCAGAAGCAGCAAAACAGGCCCAAGCCATGATACTACCACCACGTTTCACAGATGGGATAAGATTCTTAAGCTTTAATGCAGTCTGTTCTTTTCTCTAAACATAACGCTTCTCATTTAAACCAAAAGTTAAATTTTGGTCTCATCTGTCCACTAAACATTTCTCCAATAACACTGTGGCTTGTCCACATAACCTTTAGAAAACTGCAGACGGGGAAGCAATGTTATTTTTGGAGACAAGTGGCTTTGTCCTTGCAACTCTGTCATGCACACCATGGTTGTTCAGTGTTCTGCTGATGGTGGACTCAAAAACATTAACATCAGCCAATGTGATAAAGACCTTTAGCTGCTTAGAAGTTACCCTGGGTTTCTTTGCAACCTCATGGACTATTACAAGTCTTGCTTTTAGAGTGATTATTGTTGGTCAACCACTCCTGGGGAGGGTAACAGCGGTCCTGAGTTTCTTCCATTTGTACACAATCTGTCTGACTGTGGATTTGTGCAGTTCAAACACTTTAGAGATGTCTTTGTAACCTTTTCTAGCCTGATGAGCAACAACAACTCTTTTTCTGAGGTCCTCAGAGATCTCCTTTGTTTGTGCCATGATACACTTCCACAAACATGATCAGACTTTGATAGATCCCTGTTCTTTAAATAAAGCAGGGCATGCACTAACACCTGATAGTCATGTCACTGATTGAAAAAACCTCTGAACAGATGGATTCTAATTTCACCTTCAAATTAACTGCTAATCCTAGAGATTCACATACTTTTGCCACTCACAGATATGTAATATTGGATCATTTTTCTAAATAAATGACAAAGAAAATATTTTTGTCTCATTTGTTTGATTGGGTTCTCCTTGTCTACTTTCAGGAAAATCTAAATGTGTTTTGGGTCACATTTATGCAGAAATATAGAAAATTCTAAAGGAATCACAAACTTTCAAGCAGCACTGTATATATGTATAATTAAGGCATCACCACACATGAAATCCGCTATAGAAAAAGAGTATACTGTTTAAATTTGTAATCAATAAAGTGAAATATTCAGAGCCTTTTATCTCATTTTACAATATATAAATTAATTTAAATTCAGATTTTCTCTTATAATCTATGCAGAAGATGTGAAAAAACTTTCCAGATGCATCTGGTTATAATACAAAACCAAAGTTGTGTGTTCTTTCGTGCCACGCAATCATGTTTGAGTTTCCATTAGAACCAATAAGGTTGGTGCATGTCAAGCACTTACAGTTGAGCTTTACTGTATTTGATAAGCTCTATGTGTGCACTAATCAATGCTTATATGTGAATAAAAGCCTAAATTAAATCTTTCCAGATCTCCTATTCAAGTAATCATGTCTCTTCAAAAGACTTTGATTAAACTGCAAGATTAAAATCATTTACTTTTACAATATCTTTATGAACCTTTTGAAGCATTCATTTTTTGGGGAATGGAGGGACAGAAATCTCTCAGGTTTTACGAAGTGTTACGAAGATAGACAAAAGTCTAACAGGTTTGGAACAACATTGGGATGAGTAATTGATGACAGAATTGCAAAAAATAAAAATGTACAATGCCATGAGGTTGCAGAAATAAGACCTTTGGCCTCTCCTTACCTTGAAATCTTTGGCTGAGCGGCGGTATTCTGCCACATCACAGATGGCTAGCATGCCACCCATGGAGCTGTAGCTGAACTGCTGCAGGTGCTCGTGGATCAGCCTATGGAACCGCACTCCCAGCTCAGTCAAAACCGTGTCCACATTTTTACCATCCATGGACCGCCGCACGCGTTCCACTTGCTTGCTTACATAGGCACACACCTTTGAGCACGCCTTGAAGAAAGAGCACAGGAGAGATGACATTAAACAGAAAAATGAGGCAGAATATGGCTACTAATACTAAAAATACTTCTAAAGTGCGTTAATGTTATTCAGAGAATCTTTTCATTGCACTAATATTAGATTCAAAAGACAATTATTATAGAGTACAAGTTCTTACTGTAGTGTACTGTATCATGACATTGTTCTCGTCTTCTGGCTTGAAGTCTGTTTTCTTCTGTTCAGTTGCCAGAATGTGCTTCATCTGGCCTATCATGCAATTTAGTGTCCTAAAAACAAGGAAACAGGTCACATAAACTGCAGTTAATGGCAATGGTGAAGTCAAAGATACACTTTGATTAAGATGAAGTTCCATTAAACAGTTTTCTGAAGTTTTGAACCAACCGATCAATCCCAGTGTCCAGCTTCACCTCCATCTGTTCGATCACCTCTTTCTTCTTGTGCAGGCACTCCGTCAGCTTAGGAGAGGAGCTACAGGGGTTAGAGTTCAAACAAATGTAATGGTAAAGACACCAGCCAGTGGTTGCAGAAACAACGAGACAGAAGGTAGTGAAACAAAGTCGGTCAAACTTACCTAATAAGAGGCATAAGATGATCGTTAAACTGCTTGTCAAAGAGGTGAAAGATTGTGTTGGCCTGCTGAACCACATCCAAAAAGTAAAGGTTGACATTTTTGGCATCCGCAGACGGGATGGCTGTGCAAGTCAAAAGATAAAAAAGAAAGTATTGGCATGTAAAGTCCATTTCAGATTCACTCATTTGATTTGATGTGTTTGATTAGAGGTGGAACCAACACTTCCTTCAAGTCATGTAACAATGATCATATTTAACTCTTGAACAGAATCATTACAAGAATGATAAAACATGTAAATGAATTACACATCTAATGAGTATCAATTGTTTTTTATTATGTTGCACAATTTTTTTTAGACAATTGTGTAAATTTTACTTCAAACTCATTTAAACCAAGGCTGTAATAGCTTTACATTTAATGTTTTTCAGTACATTATATTTTTTCATTTAGTTTTTATATTTAGGGATAAAAGGAGACTGGGGGAAAACATGCTTTTTGTGTAATGGACATTATACAGTAACTGGACTCCCTTAATTTGTAAATAACAGTTTATACAAATTTCAATGATTTCTCATGGGGTCATGGGAGATCATTTGGTTAATATTTTTAAAACTTATTTTGAATCCTTTTCAGACTGATGCAATAATAAATCATTCAGACAATGTTGTGAACTTGTCTGGTAGGAAACACCCAACAAAATTTGCATACAAATAAAAAATCATTGTGACTTTCAAGCAAGTTTACCTCTATATAAGAGCAATATCTATTGGATTAAATATGTTAGAACAGAGCATAACTAGAATAACCTACATTCACAAAAGAAATTTCCATTACTTGAATATTTTATTAATTCTCATGACTTTTCCAGACCTGAAAATTCCCTGATATTTAGTTTTTTTTCTAGATGGATGTTTTTAACCATTTTTTCATTTAATTGCCCTGTGCCTTGTGTTTGGCTTTGCATCTTGTGTTTGGCTTTTCTCCTTAATGGTAGTAATTGTCATACTTTTTGCAGTCATTTTCCAGTCATTTTTTATTTTGGATAATTTTTTTTTTTTTATGAAAAGTTTTTTAAAATTTCAATTTCAACGTTTTCAGTTTAGTTTACAATAACAACGTTAATTTGGACAAACCTGTAATTACATTATTGTGCAACATTTTATTATGAACTGTTCTGTGTTGTAGATTGTGTTTACCATACCTGACAGCCCAATCTCAAGGGCGTAGTCTATATGGTCCACACACAGATACTCCACCAAAAGCAAGAAAATGGAGAAGGCATTTTTTGGTAGATCTGCTGGGTCTGACAACTGCAACAATAACAGATAGAGGGTCTATAATGCTAATGTTTACAGCTCACAACTTCCAACAGAAACAAAAGCCTAGAGATGTTTTTGTACTAAAGCAGTGCTTAAAATTCTTATACCTTGTTGCATCTCTCAAAGGCATGTCGGGTTTCCTGCAGCAGGTTGACTACAACCTCTTGTGAGAGAAAAGTCTCTCCATGTGTGTCAATACTGGGTCCCAGAGGCAAGTTAGTGCGTTGTCTGATCCTCTCTTTTAGCTCCTGGATGCTGTCAAAATGTGTAGAAGAGATGCCAATAACAGTAAGAAATCTATCAAAGACATGTATTTGACAAAACACCTCTACGTTTTCAGAGTAACTTTGGAAAAAGAATGGGAAAACCAAACAAACCAATAGTTCCTCACCTTCCAGCGCCTACAGGTCGTTTTTGGTGGTTCTTAGAGTCGTAATAGCGCTGAAGAATCATGCCACTGCGGTTTTGCAGATATTGTCGCTCCATGTCTATGTAGCTCTCCAGATAACAGGAAAATATATTCTTTATCAGCTTAGATAGAAACGTGTGCTTGTCTGAGCCCAAGTTAAAGTCTGAGAGTTTAGCAGCCAGTGCCGTTGTCCTAAAAACAAATGGGTTATAACACTTCAAAGCTGGTGTTCAGTAAAGCACATTAATTTCACATATATTTGAGACTTTGAACCATTTCAGACAAGACAAAAACAGTGTTTGTTGAGCGCAAAGACAACCATTTTAATAATTAATAATAATGAAAAACTGATTGATACCGTGTATAGAGGTCATAGAGGTTCTTGAGGTATTGCTCCACATCAGAGTTGCGGGTCTCATCTAGTCTTTCTTTGACATGAGCCTAAAATCATAAAACAGATGATCTGAGCCATTCCCACATGTATTTTTGTTAGCGCACTTTAAGCACCAAAGTTTTCTATTTACAACATGCTTTTGCAGCATTGATCATTATAGTCAACCAATCAACAAACTGTAAACATTATGTAAATAAGAGATTTATTGTGCAGGGTAGATAGCTTTTATAATCATAATGGGAGTTTTTGTGAGAATGCAGAGCTCAGTCACTGAGCTCGCGCTGAACTGAAGTGATGGTAACTGATGGGAAAATCTGATACAGTATGTAAAAATAGATCTATGCATCAAGTCTTGGAGTGTATAGGCAGATTGATTGAGCCGCCACCAGATTTTTATGTGTTCTGAAGAAAAAAAAAGTAGTACCTGTGTAAAACTTACAGCTGTAATGCTTGGATATTTGCTAGTGTTTGCTACTGTGTTCTGGTTAGTTGTTTATTGGCCCTCCCCAAGTTTGTATTATAACCTGGTCCCTAGATATAACTTATGTCCCACTTTTAAATCTACAGATTTTTTTTTTTTCTTTAAAATCGCCCACCAGGCAAAATTTAATTTGTTCACATCCCTTACATAAAGCATGAGCAACAGCTTTACCAAACATAGTTATACCATTTGTTAATGTCGACATGTGTTACGTACCTGTATCTTATTCTCAAAGATGCTCTGAATGAGTTTAGCCATGACAGTCTCTGGACTGCAGAAAACCTCCCCAACTTGTTTATTAACCCGCTGACACAGAATTGCAATGTCTTCAAATACATCAGTCCGCATGTAAGCTCCCTACAAACACCAAAATACACTGGTAGTATAACAGTACAAACACTGGGCCTAAGATAAAGTTTACTCTTGGTAGATAAATAAAACACTAAATAGTCTCAGATTCAGTCTGGTACCTCTTGGCATTGCTTGATGTAGACATCCACACAGTGAGCATAACCCTGTAACAAATAAGATAAGAATAAGAAACAATAATTTCACATTATACAACAATGTCCAAAATAAAACTATTATGATCCTAAGGGCTCTTCACTGTATCTCCCAACAAACCTTAAAATGTAGCAGGACTGCTGCCACCTCGCGCATGCGCCCAATCTCTCCCCTTCGCTGGGCTGCAGTGAACTCCTGGATCAACTGACGCTCAAGGTCATGATATTTACCTTTCAAATAAACACAGGGCTTATGTTAACACTGCATATTTAGCCGATATGTAAATAACATTGTTGCCTTGTTTAGTCTACTGCTGCTTACTTGCTATCTTGGCCTTGACATCAGAAAATCTGAATAGAGACGTAACAAGGAAAACAAGAATGGGAAAGAGAGAAGAAAAGAGGTAATTTAAAACATTTTTCTTCAGCCCAAAACACTACAGATGATCAGTGAGAGAATATCACAACAAAAATGTTTGAACTTTTGCTTAGATCTCAGACAGTCAAAACAAACTATTTGAATGAAAAAGTTTTCGCCTGTTAAGTTTTGGCCAATGCATTACCACATGTGCTTGCTTTGAATTTTGCCTGTTGTATTTTCTTCAAGCTGAAGTTAAAATATTACAAAAGGCAGATTGGAGAGGAGTTTGGAAACCTGTTTGACGCAGAACTTGCACATTTCAGTGTGTGGCGCAGAACTTGCATATTTCAGATTATAAAGTATACTTTGATTTTTAGACGTACACTAAGGTTTACATACAGTGCTCGTGCATAGATTTCGTCATCAAAACAGGATGCATATAGCCCGATTTTTCTAGGTCTCTCAGTGTAATTTTTTGTGCCATAATTATTTGTTTAGCACGATGGCAACATCGGCCTGGGCTGTTGTTTCACAGTCGAAATGAAACAACAGTCTGAAAAAGAACAGGTAAATAAATTAAATAAAAATACAATTATTTTATAGTACACATAAAAAATACAATGCTAATATTTACATTTTCATCATTTTTTACTTTTTTATTATTTGTATGAATTATCATCCTTTTCAAACCTAAAATCAGCAAGCGTTTTTTGGTGGGTTGCCGGAAGTAATATATGCACTGCTGGTTTTAGTGCTGCCGAGTAAAGAGCGTCAGTGAATGAAACATCACAGTTTTGTTTTGCGTTTTGCTGTGAAAGTAGCTAGATTTATGCTTTCAGTTCAAATGGAAATCTTACACAGTATAACAGTTAGTCGATCTAAAATGGTGATTGTGCATTAACAGCGGTCAACCTTGTTGGTATGCAAATGAGCGGTTTGAACTTATTTACCCAGCGTATTTTTTATTTTGGTCGTACCTGTGCACTTGCTCACCACTTATGTGCACCCTTGGGAATAACAACAGAGGGCAGTGATGACAAGTGCTTGTGTGAGAGGGTTAAGAGATTCCTGCAACTCTAGTTTAAACAAGTACTGAGACATTATTATTGGTTATAACTAGGGATGTCAACGATTAATCGTTTAAACGATTAAAGATGGTCGATTAAGCAATTTCATTTTGGGGAGCGTGCGGCTCATGAGCAAAACACGTGCGTGACACTGTGAGTGACAGTGACGGAGCTGGATCTTTTGCGAAAATAATTCACTAATGTATTAATTATGCTATTAATGTGATCCAAACTTTAAAAGTACATTAAAATAGAAACAATACAAAGTTCTTCAAGATGGAAATTTAGTAACTGTCATGTTTAATTATAATTTCCCCAGATAATTGTTTCATATCGGGCACTGTGCTTTGAAAGGGCTGCAGGACACAAACAGGACATAATTCATTCCTACAACTTCTTAATTCGTTCCTACGACTTATTAATTTGTGACCACAGTCCATGTTTCATTAATTTGTTCCCTAGATAACCAATGATTTAACCACAAATGAATTAGGAACGTAGAAGTCGTAGGAACGAATTCTTAATCCATGGCCTCAAAATCTTTTATTTCCTCCCCGCATGTTTACCACAGTACGAGATGCGAAAACAGTGATTAAAAGTGAATGACAAGAAAATAAACCTGCGAAATTAGAGGGTGAGATGGTGAAGATTTGGCAAAATAAACATTAAATATTAGGCTATTAAATTTGTGATCAAGCGGTAAAACAGAACACAAAGATTTGTACCTCACTTGTATCATAATGCTCACGTAAAAATGTTTCATATGAGCAAGTGTGTGTTGCCGTAGCACCGCCGGTGGTTGGAAGCGGTTCACTGACTGCGTGGCACAGCCCCACGCGCCGTAGTTACATTTGTTAATTTTATTTTCAATTCCGATTTGCAAACATTGCATTTTAAAGGGGTCATCGGATGCAAAATTCATTTTTCAAGTTGTTGAACATAAATGTGTGTTGGACGTGTGTGTACACATCCACCCTATAATGATAAAAATCCACCCAGTGTTTTTTTTTTTTTAAATCCCCTTTCTCAAATCAGGCTGTTCTGAGATTCCTGTCAGAATGACGTAGTTCTGCGCAGGCCGCTCCCACGATAGTTGATTGACAAGACCGTCTTACCTTAGACCCGCCCCCCTGAGTGAGCTGAGTGAACTGAGGGAGCTGTAAACAGTCCGACCGCTATTGTGTCGACTCCGGTGCAGGGGAAGGCAAGATGTCTTCGATTAAGCGATTGAGGTGTTTTGTTATTGGATGCAAGAATGAATATAGCAGTCATCATTTACTCCCAACATCTGAGCCGCTGAAGATGCAGAGGGTTAACATTACTTTCGCTTTGAAGCGAATGCACAGATCCCCGATCTACATAAATGCATCTATGTTCGCGCGAATCATTCGTGATCCAGCCTCACCTACATAAGAATTGAGTATAAGTATGGGATCATTTTCCCGCCAAAAGTATTGCAGTCACGGATAAAAAAATAACAAGTGTGAAAACAAAATTTAAAAACGCAAGTAAAAATATATTGTACAAGATTTAAAAATGAAAGCAAAGTTTTCAGAATAGCAAGCAATGGTCACGAATCGAAAAATAATAAGCGTAAATAAAAAAATGAATAACGCATTTTTAAAACTAATAAGCATGAATCAAAACTTTAAACACATTTAAAATCATATTGCACAAAATTGAAATATTAATGCAAAATTATCTGACTTTCGCACAAAATCATGTTTTCCTTGGTTATATTTCTCAGTTTTTTCTGCTCTCATAAATTTTCTGCTCATATTTTTATTTTTTGTATGCTTATGCTGTTTTTCCCTTCATGCTTGTTTCCATGTTCTGCGCTTGCTTTCCCAAATGTTGCGGTTAGAGTTTCATGTAAATCAGCGCGGGCTCAAGCGTCTTCATTGGTCCACTAGTTCTAGATTGACAGCTCCTCCTCAGCCAATCAGTCGAAGAGGGGCGGTGACGTCACTCCAGTGCACCTCATTAGCTGCCGATGCTCAGTGTTCTGTTCACTTGTACAGGTGACAATGGATTACTGTCAGCTGGGAAACATATTTCCGTACAGGACACTGTTATATGTGTCTGTCTGTCACTGCTGTACGCCTGCCTGGCGATCCGTTAACGTTAAATGAGCCGTCCTAGTGACTTGTCGTGGTTATATTCACCTGTATTTATTCGCCTATATGGCCACATCGCGAAAGGGAGCAGCCACAATATGCACCGGCCTCGTGAAGTCACCGTTATATGTGTCTTGCTCGCCCATACCTGACTAATAATAAGTCTTATGGTTATTACTGTTAGGAGAGGATAATATGAGTAAGAGTAATACATCCCAGTCACAATTGTTTAGTTTGCTGTATATTGCTCATGTGGGCAATATTTAGCTTTTTTTTTTGTCATGTATTGTTTTTTGTAAACAGCTATTTGCAGCGTTTTCTTTCATGCACAGTATGTAATTGATAAGGTTGATGGTTTTGTAAGATTTATCACATTTTGTGTTACTCTGAGATTAGAAAATGACATACAATTAAGCAATATCACATCAGGAAGAGTGTGTTCCCCGAATATCAGCTCCATTGAAAATCTTTATTGAACTGTAGTATAATCAATATAACAAGAAGGAAAATTTGAGTGAGTTTAATATTGTAACTATTTTCTCATTTTGCTCTATTTTGACAAAGCCACAGCAGAACAGCACCTACAAGCAACACACAGCAGCCTTTCATATTGCATGATTCACTTTATTCCTCACTGAATGAATCTGCCGTTTGAATGAATGATTTAATGTCTTACTCTAAAGATCCTTGCCGCCACCTGCTGGCTGTTTTACTTTCATATTGTTGCTGTATTGTAACTTTATATATTTAAAACATTAATATGATAGTGTTATGCAATTATATATGTAACTTGTTGCATATTGTGTTTATGTAAATAAACACAATATACAAATGAATCTTATGCAAATGAATCATTGTGTATATCAAATCCACCTGGCATCTGTAACTGTCTCCTCTGTAACACTATCGCTTTCATTGATCAGTAGTCAAATCTAGCCTAGTCAATGCAAAAACATTACATTCATTCATTCATAATTAATTTACCAATTTACTCATTTAACGTTAACGGATCGCCAGGCAGGCGTACAGCAGTGACAGACAGACACATATAACAGTGTCCTGTACGGAGATATGTTTCCCAGCTGACAGTAATCCATTGTCACCTGTACAAGTGAACAGAACACTGAGCATCGGCAGCTAATGAGGTGCACTGGAGTGACGTCACCGCCCCTCTTCGACTGATTGGCTGAGGACGAGCTGTCAATCTAGAACTAGTGGACCAATGAAGACGCTTGAGCCCGCGCTGATTTACATGAAACTCTAACCGCAACATTGGGAAAGCAAGCACAGAACGTGGAAACAAGCATGAAGGGAAAAACAGCATAAGCATACAAAAAATAAAAATATGAGCAGAAAATTTATGAGCAGAAAAAACTGAGAAATATAACCAAGGAAAACATGATTTTGTGCTAAAGTCAGATAATTTTGCATTAATATTTCAATTTTGTGCAATATGATTTTAAATGTGTTTAAAGTTTTGATTCATGCTTATTAGTTTTAAAAATGCGTTATTCATTTTTTTATTTACGCTTATTATTTTTCGATTCGTGACCATTGCTTGCTATTCTGAAAACTTTGCTTTCATTTTTAAATCTTGTGCAATATATTTTTACTTGCGTTTTTAAATTTTGTTTTCACGCTTGTTATTTTTTTATCTGTGACTGCAATACTTTTGGCAGGAAAATGATCCCATATATAAGGGTTTTTTATAAATCTTTGCAAATCGCCTTTCCTAACAATGTGCTAGTTAGCCAGTTTCGCGGCTGTAGTTTACATTCTGCTCGTCAATCCACGGAAGAGAGGGGCGGGGCGAGCAGAACTCATTAGCATTTAAAGCAACATGGACTATAATGGCTGGCTAAAAAAAGAGCTGATTTTGACAGGTTTAAAAAGGTGTTTTTTACCTACCTGCTACTAGCCTTTTATTTAGACTAAAAAACTCTTTCATTCGGGTGAGAAAGCTAGCATTTTGAGTGGCATTTGCACATCCTGTCATGCCGTTGACTATATGCCACTGCAATAGACGCATTTTGCAGTATTAATGTTAACGATTAATTGATTGTTAATTTAAACAATGATCGATCAAGGGAATGATCGAAAATGTACATCCCTAGTTATAACGTCTGGAGAGAAACAGCACAGATACTGAACAAAGATGAAACTTTCTACTGTGCATGTCTTGAACGCCTGCATACTCTAGTACAGAGGTCTTCAACCCTGCTCCTGGGGACCCACTCTCCTAGATAGTTTATTTCCAACCGGCTTCAGCACACCTGCCTGCAATTTTCAAGCAGTCTTGAGGAGCTTGATTGGCCGCTTCAGGTGTGTTTGATTAGGGTTGTAGCTAAACTCTTCAGGATAGTGGGTCCCCAGGAACAGGGTTGAAGACCTCTGCTCTAGTACACTATCAAATGGAGTATACTTTGAAAGGTTAAGTGTTTGCCTGTATGAATACACTAAGCATACACATTAAAAACCAAAGTATACTTTGGCTGTCAACATGTCATCAGTGCTGTTTATATGATCTCTTGTACAGCACAACATTACTACACCATTCCCCGAACCTCCAATATTACCTAAAATCCATCAGCAGGTCGCTTACCTATCAAACGGCAGCTCCTGAGCGATCAAGTGCAACTTCTGAATGATGTCTGCAGCTTCTTTTATCTGTTGGGATGAGAATAGACCATGGTGAGAGTGGGAAAACGGTCACTACAGGACAGGCACCTCAGCACACAAACAGAGGCCAGAGGCAGCACCCTTAAATCTGGGGATCGGCTTATGGTAAATCTGTCCCTCTTGCGTATGTCCCTCACTCTGCTTGTCCACCATGAGGATGATAAGAGTTAGCTCAGCCCCGCACACCTGAACCTCATCATCATCAGACCTTAACCCCCGTCCGTCAGCCGCTGCCCAGCCAACACCTTACGCTCACTCATGGCTATTAAGAATGGACTACGGCTAATCCCTCGGTAAATCACCTCCCATAATCTGTCCCCATAGGCAGGTAGGAGGTCTAGGCAAAAACAGGACCCTGACAAGAACCCCCCACCTCTCCCTTCAAGACCGATGGACGAGGAGAAGAAAAAGGCAATCCGAAAGGCCCTGCCGTCCACATATCCTCTGTTCCCACTCTCCTTTTCCTGCCTGCCTCAGCTAACATCATTATTGTGCTCCCGTGAGGTGGATCCATCCCTTTTCCGCTCTCCTCGCCGAGGTTTTCTAAGTATCTGTCCCCCAGCTAAGATTAGCTAAATCCCATGTAAGTGATGTAGCCGTCTCCCAGCAGTAGGGGGTTTTACCGGCGCTTGTCTCCTCGCTGCCTGGGCCCGGCCCTCCCTTTCACAGGGATTAACCCAGCCTTCGTTCCTTCCATTTCCCTTCTCTCCTTCCCCCCTCAGCTATTCACCGGCAGCTCCTCTCACTTCCCCTCTTTTCTCTTCTGGAGGTGTGTACGTCTTGAGAAATATTGAAAAGTCTGGTGGGTATATTCCCACATGGCTCTCTGGAAGCATGTTGGTGGCCTTATGCTAATAGCATCAGAAGATGTAAGACTTGCCACCCAGGGTTGGTCACATCATTACCGAGTGACTTGAGAGATTAATTTATAAAGTGGCATTTCCAATTAAGCTGGCGTACATCAACATCTAAGCAGGCCACATATATTAGCCTCAGGCATCCATTATGGCAGTATGCATCACTGTTGCGAATGAACAAAATTTTATCGGCTTTTGTTGCAACAGTTGCTTCGGTTACAACTTCAACATGGACCACTGTCTAGAAAGTCCAGTTTTCCCCAAAAATCTGAAATCTATAGGCAACATGGATATACACCCACAGTTACTCAACTGGATCTGGCCTGTCATGGGTAGAGTTGCACCAGCTGTTCATAAGTTGTTACTTAAATTGGAAACATAAAGCCCATGTCATGGGTAACTACTAGAGGTAGACCGATTAATCGGTTTTGCCGATTAATCGGCACCGATAGTTGATTTGCGGAACTATCGGTTATCGGCAAAAATCCATGCCGATAGTTTTCCGTGTTGCCTCTGTTGCTGGAGTGGTTGAGAATGGTCTGCTGTCATTATACAGTACGAGAGCAGCCTCTGGAGACGGAAATCACTGACAGCACGTGTTGTTTGTTTTGGCATGTGACACTGCGCGCTGCACAGAGAGGGAAACTCCAGACTCGCATTTAAATACAGCCGACAGAAAATCCTGCCGCGGAACAGAGCGCCGTTCACATAGTTTTCTATTAAATTACATTATGTACATTAACAATGATTTGGGACAAATATAATGACTTCACCCTAGGTGATAAATTATGTATTGTGCATTTTTTCAGCAAAACGTTTGTCTTTCTGTGACTCTAATACAGTCTGTATGCTTCATATAGAGAGCTGTAATACAGATCGCGCTTTCTCTTTCCGTTTGATCTGTTTTTTTTAAACACCGAACTTCAAACTCATTTATGCCACATAGTTCATTCTTGAAGCAAACTTATGTCCGTTTGGTGATTAAATAAACCGTTTTGGACCGTTGCTTGAATTGAACGTGACGCGTCCGGTGTGTGTGTGATACCAGTGACTTCTCCAAGATGCAGCGCTTTGCTTTTGCACAGTGTGTCACTTGCATTTATTTTATATTTTGATTAGATAATGATGCAGTGTTCTAAAATAGCAGCCAATAAAATGTGAGAGTACACATACAATATCAATAACCTGTGCATGTAATTTTAATATGGCCTTGTGTAGGTATTTCAAGATGGCCATCTTTAAGCATGACTGTTGAAATGCAATGGTAATACTTAACAATAAGAGCATCTAACAAGATGTTCCTTGTTAGAGTGTGTTCATTTCATTTCAACATTTACTATTACTAATAGGCTTCATTTTTAAATTTGAAAGTTTCTTCTTTTAACATTAGTAAACTATGAAATAACTTTAATGATCAATATAATAATTAATATTAATACAAAATTTGTATTCATTTACAAAGTATGGTTCAGTACTGTTACTCCTTTTTTAAAAATAGCAAAGCTCTATTTTAGTTTTCGTTCAGTATCCATTTTAAAAACTATCGGTTGATTAATCGGTATCGGCCAGTGTGGTCCAACCTAGCTATCGGTATCGGTAAAATCCAATATCGGTCGACCTCTAGTAACTACTAGCTTACAACTATGTCTGTACTTAATTTTGTTGCACCATTTAGTTCTTAAAGGGATAGTGCACCCAGAAATGAAAATTGTGTCATCATTTACTCACCCTCATGTTGTTCCAAACCTGTATGAGTTTATTTCTTACATTGAGCGTAAAAAGATATTTTGAAGAATGCTGGTAATCAAACAGTTGTTGGTCCCCATTGACTTCCATAGTATTTTTCCCCTACTATGGAAGTCAAAAGGGACCAACAACTGTTTGGTTCTTCAAAATTCTTCAAAGTACCTTCTTTTGTGTTCATCATAAGAAAGAAACTCATACAGGTTTGAAACAACATGAGGTGTGAGAAAATGACAACAAAAACGTTCATTTTTGGGTGAACTATTCCTTTAAGGAAGAACGTAGCTAGTTTGCTGTAAGCTCTTTGTAAAGTAATGCAAAGTCGCATAATAACAGCATTTAACTTCAATGATCCAATAACAGCCTTCAAATTGTGCATGAATCTCAGTTTATCCTGTTTAAGTTTATTTTAACTTCATTTTTTTACGTAATTAACAGTAAAAATAAGTTTCCATTGAAATATGATCCTTAAGAGATTTATATGTAAATAAATTAAAAAACTGTATATGTAAGGAGCAATAAATAAATACTGATATAAAGCATAAGTGACATTTATTTACTAAAATTGATTTTATTTGATATGCACAATGCACACATACGTAGGTATGGTGTTTAGATCAAGTCCATGTTGAAGAGTTACTAATTCACTTGTTCACATAATGTTCTCTTAAAATGTAAACTAGTGTAAATGTCAACATTATCATTTATGTCTAAGTGACTGAAATCTGTCAGGTAACACATGAGCTTATGATGCAATTCCATCACTGTGTTTTATTCCAACCCTGATGTTTTCGTAAATATTTACTTCATAAGCATAATTATGCTAATATAATAGTGCATATGTTATAACGTAGTGACCCTACACGTCGCAACTAACTTTCCCACAGCTGGTGCAACTGGCCCCTCATTTATTTATTTTTAGCCTCTGACATGCCTTGTTATGAATAAATAACCAGCTCATCAGCCAAAATGACAATCTCCCACAAATGATGACGAAAAAGAGAAGCTATACCATACAAACATTTTACAACACAATTAACTGTAATCCTCATTGTATGTCTGACGCCACACGACAACTGAATTTACTCAGATCATACCCATGATTCTGAATGATGTAGCTACACTTGATATGAATCTGACTTTTTTCCCCACAGAAAATCAATGAAAGTATAGCCCGATATGTAATTGTAGCCCTTTGCATCATTTGTGGTTTGAATGTGGTCCTCTTGGCTTCTGAAGTTGAGTATTTAAGATGTAGTATTACTAGGCAGTCTATCTAAATCTGACCTTGTCAGGATTGTTGAAAACATCACTGCGCAGTTCTCCATCCAGGAACTCGTTGAAGTATGTCATGAGTCTCTGAGCCTCCACTGCCCTCTGTCTTGGAGTATTAACACCTTCTAGCTGATCTCCCAGATGACACACCTTGGTGGCCACATAACTGATATGTTCATCCAACTCCTGGAAGTGCTGGAAGGCTACCTTTGAAACAAGCATAACAAGAAAGTGAAGGTTAAATGGGGTACATTTATAGGCACGTGTAATATAATTCATGGTGAAGTAACACATGGCTCCGCAAATGGTTAAAATAAGTGCAAAATGTAAAAGCCACTGACTTGGTTGCTCCTCTGCAGGTCTTGAACCTTATGGGCAAACTCCTTGGCTTCACGGTGACATTGCTGCTCCAACTTCTCCACCTTCCTTTGAATTCTTTCATCCAGCATTTTTAGTTCCTCAATGTGGCTCACAAACTCTTCCAGCAACCTGGAACCAAAGACATGACATTAAAGAGCTGCAGGCAGCAAAGCACAATTTCTGTCTTGACAAGCATTTTAAATACTTTAAACTCATTAAAGGGAATAAAACACTACATGTTTGAACCCTTAAATTTGTTTCCCCTGAAGTCCACTTAATGTCATTCTTGGTGTCTTTCAGCTAAAACCTAATTTAGTTTCACAACACCTCTGTATTCTAAAACTTGTAAGTGTACAGTTCATGCAGTGCATACATAGCCTACATAATTATGCAACATTACCACTATCATTTATTATTCCATAAGCCTTGCAAGTAGGCTTAAACATAACATATGTTTGCCTTGTAATGGATAATAATAGATGCTTGGTGTCAACACTTTATTTCTGAGTATGCATGGACAGTACAGTATGTATGCTGAAAAAGGTGGGTTGATAAATCTGGGCGGTCATATGTTAGTGCGGTGGCAGTTTTAACATAACTGTGATACATTCTGAATGACCTATTTTTGAAGCTTGTTTAAAAGTTTGGGGACAGTTAGTTTTTCTTTTTTTAATTAAAACTTGCATAATGCATTCACTTGATTAAAAGTGCAAGTAAAGACTTTTATTCCATTTCAAATAAATACTGTACTTTTGAAGAGTAGCGTGTGTGTACAGACCATATTGACCACTTATTTTAAAAGCGCAAGGGAAGTCCTGTTTTCCATGTTACATTCCTTTCTGGGTGTATATGGTCTCAATATTAAAGGAAAGGATAAGCTTAAAATGTTATTAATAGGGCTGTCAGTCGATTACAATTTTTAATCTAATTAATTATACGATGTGTCGATTAATTAATCTAATTAAATTCAATTTGACTGTGACAATACCCAGATAAATAAAAGCCATTATTGTGTTAAATGAGAAAGTATCAAGTAGACATTACAAATTGTATCTGTGGAAATAAATATTTTATTTGATTCAACATAAAATGTATTACACAAACATTTAGGCTACAATGGCCTAACAAACTATGGAACATAAAAAAAGATAATTTGAGAAACATCTCAGTATTTTTTGTTCATACAATGAAAGTCACTGCAAAGCAAAACAGCTTTGTTACCAACAGTCTTCAAAATGCCTTCTTTTATGTTCCACAAAAGAAAGGTTAGAAAGGACATGAGATGACATGAGTAAATGATGACAGAATTTAAATTTTTTGGGTGAACTATCCTTTTAATTTTTTTTTTAATATGAAATGATACTCCAAATAAGAAACTGAATCTGCCAGCAGGTGGTGGTAAATGTCTTTATGAGTCATTAATTCACTCGATTCGTTCAAACGGCTGATTCATTCAGGAATGAAGTAAACGGCTCACTTTATGAATAGGCTATTGAATCATTGGTTCACATGATTCGTTCAAAATGCGGATTCATTCAGAAACTAAACACCGCTGTGTTGCTTGGAGACGCACAACAATTCTGTTAAAGGGTTACTCCACCCCAAATTTAAAATATTGTCATTAATCACTTACCCCCATGTCGTTCCAAACCTGTAAATGCTTTGTTCATCTTCGGAACACAATTTAAGATATTTTGGATGAAAACCGGGAGGCTTGTGACTGTCCCATTGACTGCCAAACAATTTGCACTGTCAAGGCCCAGAAAAGTATGAAAGACATCGTCAGAATAGTCCATCTGCCATCAGTGGTTCAACCGTAATTGTACGACGCTATGAGAATACTTTTTGTATGCAAAAAAAATATACTGTATATATTTTTTCCATTTTCATCCAAAATATCTTAAATTGTGTTCCGAAGACGAACGAAGCATTTACGGGTTTGGAACGACATGGGGGTAAGTGATTAATGAAAAAAAAAAAAAATTGGGGTGGAGTAACCCTTTAAGCACTCGTGTAATGTTGCTCTCGCTGCTCTTGTGATATCGCTCATTCTATGACATAAATATTAGACAAAAACACATACAGGGGCATTTTTGCACCACTATCTAGAATTTTATGGTATAACTGCATTTATGGAGTTTTTACCCTGCATCATTTGTCAACAGTCAACTGTAATGTAAGATGACGTACAGGTCAGAGGGCGGGGCCAGTGTGTTAACTGCGATAAAATAATTGTATTATTATTTTAATTTTATTATTAATTATATTTTCATAACTAAGTTAACGCGTTAAACTGACAGCCCTAGTTATTAATCATTATATTTTATTGATTTACTTATGTAGAACACAGAGTAAAAAGTCTGAGACCACAATGAAAATCTGTATTATTATTATTATTATTTTTTTTTTTTCCTCCAATTCAGTTAAACATTTTTTACATTTTGGAAACTTCAATGAAAAAAAAGAAAGAAAAAAAATATTATTTACTATTATGTACTACGTCTAGTTCACTAACCTAATAAGCACATTTGAGACAATAAACAATACATTTAAACATATGGTCTTGTTTCATAAGATTGCTGTTCTTAACATACTCAAATCATGCTGGATAACATAATCATCAGATTTTACAGATATGGGCTGCCAAATGCTCAGAAAATTAATGTTCATTTGCAAACTAATTGTTATGCAGACAATAGAATTTATCATTTTCCCAAGTGGTCACACACTTTTGGATGCCACTGCATGTTGAAATTTTTTCATATGGCCTACGTGGATACTAGTCACTTGCCAAGTTGCCAAAAGAAGGAGAATCGCTGACAACCAGAACTCTGGAGTCATTTTCATACATGAAAAGTACACTAGAGCAGAGGCTTCGGTGAGCGTTCCAAAGAACACTCTTTGTGTCCACAGAACACTGAAAAACGGCCCATTTCACAGTCTGATTTGCGCGATGTAGGCTTATGTCCCAAATTAAGTTAACTTGGCTAGCATGTAATCTGTTAGGAAATGTTATATAAAACCTGACCAATCATAGGAAAATGCCTGAAGCTCTGTTCCCAGATCCTGAAACCAGCTCAACAGCAGGGATCAGTATATGCTGGGCTGAGATTCATTTATCTTTCATGAATGCTTCTCCAAATAGACGCTGAAAAATCTGAGAGACTGATCTCAAACTGTGAAGCGAAAAAGCATCCAGGGAGAGCATCTTATTTGTCAGGATCACATAAGCACTTACCTCGGCAGCAAATAAGCTAATGGCCTGTTACCATTAGCTTATAAATTGCGGTTCTTCATAAAAAGTCTCTCTGCGCTGTGCGCGTATATTTAGGAAACCTCACGCATACAACCAAAAGCTTCGTCAGCTGCATTTCAAAGAACTTGTAGGACAGCAAAGTCAAAAGCTCCAACTCAGCAAGTTTGGATTCTCTGGGTGGTAGCAAAACATTCTGAAGTGATGAGTATATAATCTCATATCATCGTAATTCCCGAAACGCTGCTGGCAGCTTAAGTTCTTTTTCCTCTCCATCTTTTCCCCTCAAATTTGTTCTCTTCCATCATTTGTAAGTCAATGGTTTGCCCAGCTCACAACAGCCTCTTCATGGTCGGTTATTTGAGAGCTTGGTGTAAAATTTGGGGTGATGTTTCTGCTCTGGCAGTCAAAAGCACTTTTGCTGTGTCTGTGTGTGTTAAAGTAAACTTCTTGTCTTTTTTATGCTTTTGTCTCCCGACAGTGAAATGACTGTCAAACTAGTCAAACTTCAACAAAATTATATGTTGTGATTACATCCATACTATAAATTTATTAGAAAAGGAACTTTAAAAAGTTTTTGGACACTTTTGAATTTCACTGCATTAGAAAACTAAATATCTGTGGCAAAACAAGTGGCATTTGCAAATAAATCATTTTATACGTTTTCTCTCAACTAACTTTACTAACTACGCTTCAGCAGATGTTTGAAGTCAGTTAAGTTCTCACAGGTGGAGTTCATCATGTCCAACATTTGACAATCGCAAAGTGTCCAAACTATGTGCCTTTATTTTAAACAAGATATCTTTTGTTTTATCTATTTAAACTTCTTTTATTTTACCTCATTTTTGTGCAATGTTTTGCTAGGCTATTTCTTTAAAATCATCTTTTTATAAGGCAACAACAAGTTTAAGTGTGGTTTAGGCTTCTAAATATTTTCTTGGGCCAATTTACGTATAACTAGACCCAGAAAGAACAGAATATGTCTGCATATGTTTGCTTTACTTTAGAACAAATATGTAAAATTAATTTAAATAAAATGTGCTAAATAGAGCTATTAAGACTATTAGGATCTTGCCGGTATCTAAAAAGCATGAATTTTTCCTTAGTATTTTTAATAAATGAAAAGGGAAAACGCAGTGAATGTGTGGCACTTTGTGAATGATGGATGGTCCAATCCTACAGAAATCAGTGTTTAATGTGTATAAGGTAAAAATTAAGATTTATATAATGCATATGCAGCACTAACGCACTTAACATATATAAACAGTCTTCTTAGGAATTTAAATAATGCAATAGTTGCTGAGCTGAAAATGAATACAATCTAAAAACTACACCACCAATCAAAAGTGTATGCGCAATTACTAATACTTTATTAATATTTCTTCCATATTTTAGAATAGTAAAGTACAATCAAAACTATGATATCCCATCGCATTCACCTCTCTCTCAGTCTACTACAGTGTCTATCAAAATGTGTTTATAACATGAAATAACAATGTTAATTCAATCTTACATTTCAGCTTCTATAACGTAGCCAACATTACAACTCTGCACACTGAGCTTCACATTACCGATTTCATGAGGTGCATCCTAAGAGTCTTTTTGTACAGTATTGAAGGGGTTGCCATCTACACTTACACCTTGTTTTCAGTTACTATCCCATACAACTCAACCATTTCAAGAAGAAAATCATAAGCAAATGTTTGTTTGTCTACAAAACTAATTTAAAACATTTAAGCTTTAGATCAAAAGGGTAGTCAAACGACTTGTTTTGTATGTTTATGACCATTATAAATCTTTTGAGACTCACTTTTTGGGGTCAAATGCCTCTGCACCTCCTTTGGAGCCTCCTCCAGGTGTTCTCCATGCCAGTCTCTCAATATACTCATCAGCATCAAACGGTTCCTGTTAATATCACAAAAATAATAATGAATAAGCAGCAAAATGTAACGTTAATTGCTAATGGCATGCACAGATAAATAAGCTTTAATAAATTAGGATGACCATCTGGACTGGTCTAGAGAATCGGAAGAGTTTGTGTTCATAATTTTAAATGATAACTGTACAGATCGTCTAACACAAACCAGGACAGCTGGGCAGAGTATTTATGTGACACTGTGGTGTTTAGCTTCTCATTAGTGCTAACGTTAACGTTACTGTCTGCATGCAGCAAGTCATTATATGTCGAAACTAAACAATGTAAATACTGCACGCGAAAAACTGACTTATATGAGCTATGAAAACAGCTTGAGCTGTAACGCAGACCGTGACATCTTTAGAAAGAAAAAAAAAAACAGACCTACCTCGAATAACTGAGCTGTTGTAACGTTAGCCATATTTCACAGCGCCAGAAAGCAAAAGGTACGTTAAGTCCGCAAATACTCCCTAAAACGGCGTAGTTTCGAGACTATATTTTGCTCCTTATTGTTTATATCTATTCTGAAAACAATTGCTTCCTGCATCCAGCTGCCATGACCGGGCCGGAAATAGAAAGAAAGGATACGGGGTGAGGATAAAAGGGATATACGTTTGAGAGCAGGTCTGAGATCAGCTTTGATATTCTACTCCAATGTCGTTAAAAAACAGCGCAGTTTTTACGGCTGCTCCTGCGTCAGCTCCGTCGCAGCGACCCGACCACGCCCCAATATGTCACGTGATCGTCGACAAACAGGAAGAACGAGCTGTCACATGGGAATAACATGACAGAGGCGAGTTCCTTTATTTTGCTTTCATTTCTTTAAACATGTTATGTTAAGAGCTTAAGTTTATATCGGTCGCACACTATCGAACTGTGGAAAAAAACTAAAAAAAAACTTTCGTCGCACCGAGTGAGCTAATAATTGCATACTTCACTACATGTTTGGCATGTTAGACTAGTCCCGCTCATCCACTGGGACAGAAACAGCAGCATGAGTATACGAGCACTATGGGTTGTCTCGCACGAGAATGGTGAATCTGGAAAAGTGCGGTTTTCCAGGTAAGGACATTTTCTGTGAAGGAATATTAGCGTATTGCATACTGTGAAGTATGTACTCTGCATACTCTATTTAAAGTAGCCTTTTAGAATAGCATACTTACATACTGCTATTACCTTTTCTTCATCTGTACTGAATAGTGTTTGTACAGCACGCATACAAATTTTCTGCATGGAATACTTGGATGATATACTACATTTGCCAAATTGTGGAGTATACAACTGCCAAATCATATGATAGAAATAGTTAGAGTAGGCTGCTATTATGAATTCAGTCATAGTTGTCTAATGTTTCTACAGTACAATGTATTACAGTTTACTAGTATGTAAGTACTCCACTCCGAACGTAGCTGATAAAACAGCATGCAATATGCAGCAATAAAAACTGCAGTTGTATTCTACTCTGTTGTCATATTATGACCCTGGTCCTGTCCCAATACCCACACTTCGGTCTTATCTACTTCCGTGACATATTTCCAGTGTTTGGCCCAAGTGTTTAGGTGTGCATGAAGACCACAAGTTTACACATTTTGAATACTTTGCACTTTAAAATAAACTTCTGAATGTCTCTTCAGTAGTTCCTATGTAACAGACAGCACACAGTGCAATTAAGTTTTACTACCAAATTATATGTAATATGCAATTAAATCTTACCCTGGAAAGTTTTTCATGAAATCAGGCGATTTCAGGGCACATGAGTTCTTGAACATGATGAATGATGGGATATGCTTAAGGGCCGTTCCAAGGACGATAACGTTAAAGTTTTAATTATTGTTCAAATTCTATGAGAATAAGGAAGTCCACACCATAACTATAACAACAACTGCTGACACAAATGATATCATTAGAATAGTTTTCAGATTTTTTTTTTCCATCTGATGAATGATTAAAAAAAACATTGACAGCTAGAATCCACCTGACTTTCAAAGCAGCAGATGACATAACTGTGGCGCATGCTTATTATAAACAGAATGTTATCATGCATTGTTGTGGATGCAAATATATTTATCATTATAGTTATCATAATAGATATTGTTCTTGGTGTGAACGGCCCTTTTAACAGTAATATTGGTATTACTGGCATACCAATATTAGCATACAAATGGACCTTTAGCAGTAATTTTGGCACTGATATAATATTGGTTAAAGTGGTATTAGAGATGGAATTATTTGTGAAGGCCACTGAGCTTGGCATTTTTCCTGAGACAGTTTTGCGCGCTACTTCCTGTCGTATCTCACATGCACACACTCTTAAGCGGCCAAGACCGCAGGTGTGGGTATTGGGACAGGCCTATTATTACACTGTGGGTGGAGCCCACTGAAAGTCAAGTTGAACACATTGCTTTGTGGGATACAGTACGTTGTAAGCAGTCAGGGTTTTCCATGAAAACAGAAATTGCAAACTCTGCACAGCGTTTGATTGGAATGCTTTACGCAGCATAGTCTATTTGTTATTTTTCTTTTGTTATGTTCTTTAATTCAGGCGATTCCCAACAGTTGAGCTCCGTGCCAAATCCTTGGCTGGAACTCAGTATGTGGCCGTTCCGGAGGACTGCATCATACCCAAGCTTCTGCTGACAGAGCTGGGCCTGGTGGATGCTGACAAACCTTACGTACAAGTACGGGACGACTGTGCCCGTCAGCACCGCTCACCGGCTGTGGAGCTCCGTTTGGACGGCCCGGGTAGGAGAACCCTGTGGCCCTTGCTCACAGTCACTCAGGGAGCGTTAATCCTAGCCTGCCTTCCTCTAGTGGAAGCACCTCCTGAGCCTCGGCCACCTCTCCCCAGCCTGGCCTCAGTCTCTCAGGGCTTAGCTCTTTTGTCAGGCCTGCAGGATTTCCTTTGTGGCCCTGGAGGTAAACCAGAGCCTGATGTGCTGGCCTCCCGTTTGGCTGCTCTTCCCTCGGTGCTCCTGCAGGTTTGCCCTTTGGGGAGGCCACTGGACACCCCTCCTCCTGCTGGATCGGTGCCTGCTGCTGTGGCTCCAAGCCCGGGGGGGGCTCAAAAGCAGCCAGCCTGGAAGGCAGGGGTCCATCGAGGCAGGGCGGTAGTAAGTGTGGCCCTTACCGAGAAGGTGAGGTCCATGCAGTACGGCAGGAGCAGTCAACAAGATATCTGGGATGTGTACGGCATGGTCATGTGCAAAGTTAGTCCCCACTGAACGTATAGTTTGATTAGTGTTATATTGGGTTATAAACTTGTATCACTTATGACTTCATGTTTTTCAGTGTGAGGTTGAAGGTGTTCTGCCCAATGTGACCGTCACCCTCACACTCCCACCCAACGGTTCGCCCCTGCAGGACATTCTTGTCCATCCCTGTGTGACGTCTCTGGATGCAAGCATTCTTACCGCCTGCAGTGTGGATGAGAATGACGCTTCCGCCTTTTCAGGGCCATACAAGTTCCCTTTCTCACCACCTCTGGAGCTTTTCAGACTCTGTAGCTACACCTCACAGGTACAGCTTATTCTGGCAATAGTTTCTTATGTTTTGTCTCAAAAATGTACTATTCAAAAGTTTGGGTCAGTAAGATTTTTTTTAAATACTACTCTCTTATTTGATCAAAAATACAGCAAAAACAGTAATATTGTGAAATATTATTTTAATATCAAATAGCTGTTTTCTATTTGAATATATTTTAAAATGTAATTTATTCCTTTGATGGCAAAAGCTGAATTTTCAGCATCATTACTCCAGTCTTCAGTGTCACATGATCCATCAGAAATCATTCTAATCTGCTGATTTGGTGCTTAAAAAAACTTTTTTTTAATCATCAACACTGATTTTTTTGTTGTTGCATTTCTCTGATGAAAGGAAAGTTCAAAAGAGCAGCATTTGTTTGATTATAAATGACTTGACTATCACCTCTAATCAATTGAATACATCCTCCTTATTTCAAAACCAAAAATTGACACCAAACACCTGAACAACAGTGCATGTATTTTACTTGAATTCTCTCTCATTATGGTACACACACACTAAAGCTGTAGTATCTTTAACTAACTTGGCCTTATAACTCTTTTTGAGGTACCTGTGCCACCAATTCTGGGCTCCTACCAGCTGAAGGCAGAGGAGAATCATCTGAAGGTTAATGTTGTCTTGAAGCTCCATGAAAGTGTCAAAAACAGCTTTGAGTACTGTGAGGCACACATTCCATTTTTCAACCAGTAAGTTACACAAATTAGTAGTAAAGAGCTTAATTCTTTATTGCAGATGTGTTGGGTTGGGTGCAGGCATTTACACTGTCAGATATTTATAATGGCTCTTCATGTAGTGGTCTGTCTTTAGCTGGTTCTGTATTGCTGTGCTTATAAATAGTACACTGGCTGTAGTGTCCTTGTACATGCCTCTTCACAGGAATCTAATGGGAAGTGTGGAGGTCAAAGTGAGCTCAGGACAGCTTGAGGTGTCTAAAGAGAAGAACCTACTGGTTTGGGTCCTTGGTATGTCTGTTCATGATATTTCATTTTGATATTTCTATTTATTAGTATTATTTATAATTATATTACTGACATTTGTCTTTTTACCTCCTCAGGTCAGAAGTTTCCAAAGTCCCGTGAAGCAACACTGGAGGGGACTGTTCATTTTTCAGGGACTGTTGCTGGACCGACAGACCCTCTGTGCACAGGACTCACTGCATATATAAAAGTGAGGGTGAATTCAGCATCAACTGATTTGTTGTTTATATACAAATATTTGAAGACATTTGTCACTGTATTCTTTCTAGCTTTATTTCCGTGTGCCAGATTTGACTCTGTCTGGTTGCTGTGTGGATCAACACTCCGTGCAGGTTTATTCATCTGCCAAACCGCGCATTGTCACAAGTGAGTGTTTCACTGATCGCCTTGTTATTGGTAACCAAAACTAAAACTATTAAAATCAGTTTTGTTAATTGAAATAAAATAAAATATTAGATGAAAAACTTAAATAGAAAAATGTTGTTTTGGCAACTAACTGAAATGAGTTTAAATTGAAGAACTAAAATGACTAAAACTAAAACTGAAATAAAAATATATAAATGCAAAATAGAAATATATTAGTGCTGTCAAACGATTAATCGCGATTGCTGTCACGATTAAATTAATCACATCCAAAATGTTTAGTATATATGTGTACTGTTATATTTATGTATATAAATTAGTGCTGTTAAACGATTCATCGTAGTTAATTGCGATTCATCAAAATATTAATTCTTGTTTACATAATATGTGTGTATTGTGTATATTGTAAGTACTTTAATATTGTAAGAAAGAATGTAATATGTTTATATATGTTATGTTTATATATTATATATAATATAAGAATATAAATGTATATACATACATGTAAATATTTTCAAAATATATACTATATGTGTGTGTATTAATATATACAAAATAAATATACACAGTACACATACATATATTATGTAAACAATTTTTTTTTATTTTGGAAGCGATTAATCAATTGTTTGACAGCACTAAGATAAATACACACACATTCAGTATACAGTATATTTGGAAAATATTTACATGTATATATATTTATATTATTATATTTTATTTTGTATATAAATATATTTAATATATAAATAACATATTTTTCTTAAATGTATACATGCATGTTTTTGTATTTATATATACATAATAAATATACACAGTACACACTCAAAAACAAAAACTTTTATTTTGGATGCGATTAATCGATTGACGGCACTAAAATATATATAAAAAGCTAAAACAAAATATTAATAAATAGTTTAATAGTATATATGAAAATCTAAAATAGCACTGATGATTGCATGTTGAAATAAGCACACAAAGGTTTATTGACATGAAAAAAAAGATGTTGAGTACATCAGCAATGAAAATTAACCTATATACTTTTTTCCCCCTCTAGCGCGAGAGCTGGTCTCCTCAGAATATTACATTTGGAACTCCACAGGTGACGCCCCGGTGTCCTCTGGACTCACGGTGCTGTGACGGCATCTCAATAATGCACATCAGCCTTAATAAATCATTGTAGATATTAAACAAGGATCAGGCACTGAATGATATTCTATATGGAAATGCTGCTGTCATATAGAGTTAACTTACATTTACAGTCTGACTTTCATATATCAGTGTGTTTTTTCTGTCAAAATATGAAATCCCCAGTCTGTGTCTTGACTCCTTTATTTAGCTGAAAAAGGGGCTGACATATAATGAATGACTGGTCGGAGAACCTGATAAACATTTATTATAATATAATATTATTATTTTCCAGTCATACATATCCTATTTAGTGATTAACTATAGGGTTTTTATACAGTATAATAAGAAAGGTTTTTATCTGCACCATTTTTAGTCCAATGCTCTTTCATCTTCACTAATAAGAAGTAATGAAGAATTAAAATTCAATTAACAGTTCTTTCATTTTGCTTCAGACTGAGCCCCGAGTGTTTACTGGTGTTCAGGCTTTGGTTTTCCCTATTAGCTGTTCAGCTGGTTTATATAGAGGCTCCTTGAGCTCACTCACAAGAGGGCTTTGGCCCTGTGTTTGTTTGATGAGGCTGAAAAGAGTGTATTTTGATGGGAGAGAAGGAGAGAAGGCAATTGTTGAGGAGAAATACCAGACTGGTATCCAAAGAGGTTCTTAATTAGTTTCCAAAGTGACCCATAGAGGTCCCACTTAAGCTTGTCTCGGTCTCTCTCCTGCCCAACAAAAACAGTTAATGGAGACTTAAGAATACCAGTCATCCAACTTGCAACTAAAGGACCCTTTAATTCTGGTCTTTTATTGTTACAATAGGAAATCAGTTATGCAGCCTATGATGTTATAGGATGTATCTGCTTAGCTAAATGTTATAAACCTAACCAGGTGCATACATTGTGTGTCCCCTTATATACATTGCATGGTTCTGGGCAGAAAGCCATTTCTGCATAGGTATAAATAGCAGCTGAGTGGCATTTGGCTGAGAATTCCCATGGAGAAGACAGCAAGATGATGATGGTTCAGCTGGAGCCACATAAGAGCTCTCCACTGAAGCAAACCATTGTCTGAGAGATTAATCGTCTGCCACGTCTACTGATTGCCTTGCTGCGTCTCTGTAAGAACAAGGCAGGGCTGCATTCTCACAAGGATTTCCTCCTTAGAACACTGAGCGTGATCAATCTTATGGCTGAAGCAAGTCTCCAATAAGGTCCTCTTCATTTGCTCTATGCGTCTGTATTCAAAGAGCTTCTCAGAGAATTCCACGCTTCCTCTTAGTCTGACTGGCTCCTGACCTGGAGTCAATCGGGCCATTCACCATCATACAGTAATTCTCAAGGAATGTGTTCAGGATTCTTATTGGAATTTCTACAATAATTAAGAATCATTATTGGAAAAAAAAGATGGTTGATTATTTTATTTAAATCTTGCGTCCTATTGGATATTATTATGTGGTCTTTGTTGTATTGAAAAAAAATGATTTCAACACAGTTGAAGAAATAGCTATAATATATATTTTTTTAATAATTAAATTACTAATTTTGATTTAAATATATAGTTGAGATATTGAGAACTTTGTGATCTAATAGATTTTTTTGTCATGTTGAAATTAGGGTTATGGTTAACTAAAACTAAGACCAGAAAAAGAGAGAATAAAATAAATATAAACAGAAACAATATAAAATATAAAAAAACTTCAAGATGACTCATTGATTTATAGTTTAACTAGATTTGTTAAATAAATAAACAAATCAACAAAATGTCTACATAGACACATTAAAAAACTAACAGCTAAAAACAACGAAAACACAACAGTTATTTTACTTAAATAAATACTCAAACTAGTATAAAGTGACTTAGTAAAATATATTATCTCAATTAGCCTATAGCCTACTAAAATAATAACATTTACATATGAAAAACATTCCTCCTTCTTCTTCTTCTTCTTGAGGATTTTTGAACAGGGTAATTAAAAAACAAAACAGGTAAATGTTTACAATTTAATAGAATATTCTGTTCATTTTGTACCTTTATCTACTGAATTGGTCAACTGAACAGACAACACTACTACAGTATTTCATCATGCTGTAGTTATTAAAGAGTATTATTTCACAAATATTTTTTTTCTGTAGCATACTATACATAAAGTAATTTTAAAGAGCACACACTGCATCAATGAACACCCACGATGTGTCCTGAGGCAAAGTCCCGCATAATTTGATGAATAGGTCCATCTAGTGGCTCTTCTTAGAAATAGATTTAATACATCCCAATTTTTTTCTTTCTCTTTCTTTCTTTCTTTGAAATGTAAATGTAGGCCTATACTATAATGGCGGTTTGTTGGAATTTTATAGCTTTTTTTTAAATGGTATTTTAGAAGTTTTAGAATTAAGGTCTTTGGTGAAGCTTACAGAGAATTCCACGTTTTGTTTTACAACATAAATTATAGGCTACATAGCCTAGCCTACAACTTAAATATTACATATTCATACCTCAAAATATGTAAGCCGCTGCTTTAAACGTAGGCTACGTTAAGTTACTAACCCTTACGAAAATTAACCATGGTTTTACTACAAATAAAACCAAAAAAAAACATGGTTACTATACTTAAACCATGGTAACCACAAATTAACCATTGTTTTGCTACCCTAACCATAGTTTAACTATGATATTTGTAGTAAAACGGTGGTTATACAAATGGTAATCAATATGCCAAAACAACAACAACAACAAAAACATGGTTACTACACTTACTGCAATAACACTATGGTTAATTTTCGTAAGGGAACAAATTACTAGCTTGGTCGTGTGATGTCAACATGCAGCGTCCATGAGTTCGTTGAGTGTCATTTTTGTTAAACAAGGCTGAAATAAAATAATTTATGAAATTAAAAATCTGAATTTTAGGAAAATTACAAATGGCAACAGACTGAAATAAGTAAGTTTACACCTCAAGAAATATTAAAATGAAAACTAAAGCTAAATAGAAATATTAAAATAATCATGATAGCCTAATAAAATTACAAAAGCACATGAAAATGACTAAAACTTAAATTAAAATGAAAAAGAAAACTGATATAACAAATTGATAATTTATTAATGCTTTAAACAAACAAACAATTTAAAAAAAAAAATGAATGAATGAATAAATAAAAAGTGCGCCTTTAATTTGTGTGAAAAGTGATTCAGGATGCCTATCAATAAATTAAAAAACTCAATTTCCCAGCTTCCTTTACTGCAACGCGCCGACATAATGTCGTAAATCATCCGCTCTGCTTTACGGCAGATAATAGGCCAGTGTGGAGTGAATTGAGTAATGGCAGGAACAGACACGAGATAGTCCACGAACTTTACGTTGTTTTTACATTTATCAGGTACCAACAGCCGGACGCACGTCTGTTTGTCGTCGTTCGCTGTGAGAGGCTGATTCCGACCCCGTTTTTCTGTCATCATAGTAACTGTATGCAGTGGAATGGCTGAAGTGCCGACTGGGCCTAACGCACTGCCTTCATCCCCGAGCGCGATCACACCACTGCCCGTGGACGGGTGCACCTTACTGGGCACCGATGAGGGACGGGACATCATCAGCCCCGGCCCGGGACACCAGCACGCCAGCGACCACAAGGCGATAGTCAAATCTAACCAGAACAACGTGCATCCTAATGCATCAGCCGCCCAGTTCCACACAGCCCAGATGAACGGGGTCCAGTGCAACCACACTCACCTCCAGAACCACGTCCAACAACACCGGCCGTCCGACAATCAAAACGCCGCGTTTGATCACCGCTTTGACGGCATCGGCGAAACACAGAGCGATCACACGGAAAACAACAATTTCACGAGAAATAAACGATGTAGTGATATATCACAGAGCCAGTCGCCGCCGAACAACGGGATAAACTGCACTGATAGCATGGCGATCACGGAGAGCAGCTCTTGTCGACTGGAGAATGATGTAAGTAGCAGGACTGGTTCGGGGGATCAGGCTCGAGCGGCTGCGGTAGCGCTGATGGACGGGGCTGAGTCAGGCCCAGGCCCGCAGCGCGCTGGAGTAGAGCAGGCGGCGGCTGACAGCGCTCCGGTGGCGGGGATGTCGAGGCTAGTGCTGGAGGAGCACGACGAGTCCATCCGATATGTGAGATACGAGTCCGAGCTCCAGATGCCCGATATCATCCGACTCATAACTAAAGACTTATCTGAGCCCTACTCCATATACACCTATAGGTACTTTATTCACAACTGGCCTCAGCTGTGCTTTCTGGTATGTATCATGCCATTCGGCCATTCTTGATGGTGTTGAAGAGATCAGTATCAAAGCCTTCAAAATCATCTCTCATATAACAAAATAGCCAACATTCGTGTGTAAAACGTGTATAAAATATTCCTGATTGATTAGCATTTTCGTATATCATGTGCATCCGAGAATAGTACGGCATTACCGTTGTTTTGGACACATGCCATTTTACCTTGACTAAAATAAACATGTTACTATAGTAAGTGTCCACAAAAAAAGAAGTAAAAATGTCTTTACCATGGAATGTCTCAAATACATTGCCATTATATAATCATGTCCAAGAACATTACACTGTTTTTTTTTTTACGCTGGGAACATATTTTTAAATGTTTGTCCATTTTTTTTTCCTCTAATGTCTTATTGATTTTAGTGATGACATGTCTTTACTCCTTGTCATATTTAACCTCATTGAATACACAACATTTATTATGATTTTACTGTAGAATTATGTTTCATACTAAACAAGCTATTATGAGAAGGTACATTTCTACTTACTGACCAGCACCAAAAATCAATCATAAATCTGTCATTCAGTTAAGTTTCATCAATATTAGAGCCTCAAGCATCATCTCTGTTATAATCAAAATGATAATATGGCCATGGTACAGTTATGTAATATCATGTATAAAATTTTCCTGTCTGATTACCATCTTGGTATATCTCGTATTTAAATGATATTTCAATGTACATCAAAGAATAGCATGATATTACCATGGTATGTGTCCAAAACATGACCATGACCATGTTACCGTAACTGTAATAAACAGTCACGGTAACAGTATAAATATACATTTTGTTGCATGCTGTGGCTCGAAAACATGACATGACTAAATAACCATGTCAAAAAAACAAAAACAAAAAACATTATACTGTTTATTGTATTCATGTATTTGTATTGTATTTTTCAAATGTCATATTGTTTAAAGTGATAGATTTAGTCCATGTTAAATGTAACCACATCATTAGACACTGGATTCTACTGTATCTTTTGCAAAAATGTTTCATATTAAATCTGTTGGGGGTCAGGAGGTATACTTTCGTAACAGATGAACAGATGACTACCAACAAGTGTCATGGTACTCCTGTGTTGTTGTTTTAACAAAGTGTACCATGCATTTTGGACCAATACTGTGGTAGGTTAATCATTCAGTACCGTAGTATTTCTATAGTGCTTATTTTGTGAGAGTCATTTTTTATTACATTGACAGGAGTCATTGTAGTTTAACAAAAGCCATAGTTTGTTTCACAGAAACCATAGTTACATGAATCTAACCATGGTAATAGGAACAGCCATATCATGGTTTTACCTGTTTACTATGGCCTTATTTAAAAATACTGTGGTGACTATGTCAGAACTATGATACATTCAGGGGTGTTAAAGAGTATTTATATCTTTATGAACACAACAAGGTCAGGGTGGTGTAATTATCACAAATTGAGCCTAATAATAAGAGATATTTGTCATTGTTTTGCTCATAGTTTACAGCCCACAAGAGTAATTGCAGTGTCTTGATGACTGTCTTTCTGTGATGTGTCACAGGCGATGGTTGAGAAGGACTGTGTCGGTGCCATTGTGTGTAAGCTAGACATGCATAAGAAGATGTTCCGTCGCGGATACATCGCCATGCTCGCTGTGGACTCCAAATTTCGCAGGAAAAGCATCGGTAAGAGCCATGCTAGCGTTGTAGCCCTCATCTCAGAATGGCAACAGAAACGGATCTTTTTATAGGACACACATCTGCTTCAGTGTCAGCTCATTAGATACATTTAGTGTCTTTGAACTGCTATGAATCAAGGGTTTGCCATTCTGTGTCGAAGGAGCCTGATCATTCCATGAGGGTTTTTTTTCTTTCCCATTCATATTGTAATATTTACCATGTTCAACAGGTATTATTAAGTATTAATATAATGTGTTATGAATTATTGTACTTATTCTTTGTTAGGCACCAACCTTGTGAAAAAGGCCATTTATGCTATGGTGGAGGGGGATTGTGATGAGGTAAGAGATTCATCTTGTGAAGATTTCACACTATGGGTGTGTTTGGAATGGAACTACTACATACTTCATACTACACGGTAGACTTAGAAGCATGGATTTTCTGAAAATTGCTGAAATTGTTAATAGTATTTTAATATATAAAAAACACTGTAATTTTAAAATAATAAATTAAATTTATAATATAGTGCTGTCAAATCGATTAATTGCATCCCATATTATGTAAACAAACTTTTATTTTGGATGCAATTTAATTGATTATTCAATTTGACAGCACTAATTCATAAATGTTTTAAACTGCCTTGTTACATTATTGTCATGTGGATGTTTTTCACTTATCTCAGAAATAATTGCAATTCATTATTATATATGTTAAATGTAATTATGATGCATTTATAAAAAATTTAAGCAGCACAACTGATTTCAATTGATGATAAAAAGGTTTTTGAACACCTAAAATCAGCATATATTAGAATGATTTCTGAAGGATTATGTGACACTGAAGACTGGAGTAATGATGCTGAAAATTCAGTTTTGCCATCACTGGAATGAATTACATTTTAAAAACTTTCAAAAACATAAAATAAATAGTGTAAAGAAAATTCACATGCTATATTCCAACTTAAGAGTATGTGGTAGTTCCAAATATGCCACAAATTCTGTCTTATCTCACATATATGTGAGTGTACTTCAAAACCTGTACTATGCTCATTATGTTTACATGCTTTGTTCTTATCCTTAGGTGGTGTTAGAGACGGAAATTACCAACAAATCAGCTCTGAAACTCTATGAGAACCTGGGCTTTGTCAGGGACAAGCGGCTGTTTAGATATTATTTAAACGGAGTGGACGCACTTCGGCTCAAACTCTGGCTTCGCTAAATCAAACTACGGGGTCCCTCAACTCTTTTTCCATCCCTTTGGCCTACTCTTCCTTCGCCCCAGTCCTCCGGCTCAGATCACATGACTTCCCATCATTAGAAAGACACTCGACCTCTGCTGAGCCACAAAGGGCAAACTCTGAGGGAAAATTCAACCAATCATAATAAAGTGTTTTAAGAACTTTTTGTGTGAAAGAAAGAGAGGTTATTGCAAAAAAGAAAAAAAAAGTCGGGTACTAATATGACACTGACACAGAAAAGGAAAACGTGGTGGCTTCTATGCTCAGGTGTCAATAGCCTGACTTAAGACCTCGGTGTATTTGTGTCGGGCAGTGGAGATGGGCTGGGCCGAACATGTTGACGGCATCGGAGAAATGTATCATGCCGAAAGCAAACAATGCGCCACACCTCTGTTGTTGTGTTTTTTTTTTGTTGTTTTTTACGAACAATCACAAACCGAAGGATGGAAATGTTTAAACCGACTCAACTACTCAAGTTTTTGTTTTACCATTTGTTTTTTTTCCCTAAAAGAGGGTGCACGGGAGCATTGCAGGTTGCAATTGTTTTGTAGCCTGCTGCTTTTGCGTTTTCTTTTTGTGCGTGTGGGGGTCTGTGGTTTATTTTATGCGTTTAATTTTATGTTTTGGAAAACACTGAGCAGAGCTTTGTCCACTTTAGAAGTTTGATCTATGACAAACTAACATACACCGATTTAGAAAGACTTTAAACCTGAATGCTGCGAAGCAGTGCAGATAGCACCTCTGCTCTTTTAAGTTGGTCTTATTAGATCACAATATGCCATATTGGTTCATGTGACTTGTGATTCTGACACAAATCGTCATCTCACCATACAAGTTATGTCGATGCTTCTTCATGAGTGTTTTGTACAACTAAATTGAAATGAAAAATAGTTTCTAAATGGGCCTAAAAGAAGAGTATTCCCTGTTTTTGAGGACTTTTTTTTTCCAGAGTCATAATCATAGATTCTCCCTTTCCATGTCTGATACAATGTTTGGATATTCAGATATGCCGACCTAGACAAATGAACCTCAAACGGACGCACTTCTTGTTTTTGCACTGATTAGATGGGATGTAATTCCCTTGTCCGCCACTGTTAGTGGACCAGTAGGGGCAGAATACAGATCTCACCAGCTCAGTCGCTCCAATGGACTCATGCAAATAGTTGCTTTAAAATCATGAAACAGACTGATTTATATGCAAGATGACATTGTTTAGAGGTGTTTTAAAATTTAACGGAGGAAGTTTCTGGAGGGTAGCGATTTTATGGGTTTGTGTTTAACAGTAGTGTGCTGTGGCAGGTTGTACCATCACCACGTATGTAAGTGTTTCTATGTCATTGCCAATAGACCCCCATTTTGCTTTGCTGCTGGCTCATGAGTTTTTCTTGGAAGAAAACCTTTTTGTTTTTTCAAGTTTGGAGTGGGAAACAAGTTTTTTGATTTGCTAAATGTACATATGGAGGTTTGATTTGTCGTTTTTGATTGTCATTGGAAAAGTTCCCCATAGAGCTGCTGCTCTCAGTTGTTGAGAATATGGATGGGTTGCTTTATAAATTTGCGCTTAAAAACAGATATTTGCTGATGGATTTATGGGAAGAGGAATTTATGCATCTTTTTTTTCCCGTTTTTTTGCTTAGTTGCGTTTTGCCCAAATTATAGTACGTCTCCCAGAAATGTAATGTCCCATCAGTCCCCTTTGACGCATCAGACGCAGTCAGTAAGGCTCAGGTGTTTGGTTTGTGTTCAATTCTCCTTTCACTTGTCAGGGGCTCCTTTCAAGGTCCCAGTGGTTATTAACAGCCAACTTGTCTTTGTAAGGACTTTATTCCTTTTGATTTGTGGACAGTCAATGTTGAAATGGAAATTTGAGAGCCTTTGAGTAGTTTTCATCTAAACAGACCATCAAAGTCAGTCTTTAGATTGCAGATGTAAATTTAGTCTGAAATCAAGGGATAGTTTAGATTCACCTCATCATTTACTCACCCTCATATTGTTCCAAACCTGTGCATTTTTGTTTTCTGTAGAAGATATTTTGATAAATCAGGTTTTTGTGTCCATAGAGTTAAGATTCGCTTGGGTTCAAAACAACATTGGATCCCACTGACTTTTATTGTATGGACAAAAGCAGTTGAAACGTCCTTCAAAATATGTTCTTTAATGTTCTGCTTAAAGAAGAAAGTCATACAGGTTCAGAACTACATTAGGGTGAGTAAATTATGGTAGTTTTCTTTTTGGGTGAACTATCCTGTTAATAAAGGTGCCAACCTTGACAGACAATAATGCATTTCTGGCTGTCAATCCTCACCATTCAGTGCTGCCCATGTTTTTGTATTGGATGAATACTAACTGTTTAAAATTGTGGTTAGCACATTTTTTTTGCACTGCCAATATCTGACGTTTATGGATTATATTACTGTAAACTGTCCATCAAATGTTATAGCCATTTAACAGCTTTAAACCGAACAGCTGGCAGGTTCTAGCTGGGTAAGATCTCATATTTAGATGATGTGGACACTAATCTGACTGACTTCTGTTTTGGGGAATTATTCATTGATGGGACTAATTTTGAATCTGCACTTGTGGCTAATTCTCATCCCTGTAAACGGTGGAGTTTATGTTGTAGTTAGTGTTACTCTTGTACTTTCAGATGATTTGGACAAGTGAGACCTGCTCCACAAACATGGATCCATTTTGTTGGGGAAAGAGCGACTGTTTGCATGTTGATTAAAATTTTCTCCACCCTTCTTTCTCCCACTTTCACCCTTGACAAAATGTCTTGCAAAAGTTTCTTTGTTTTCAAGTGGACAACAGACCTGGTTTAAAAATTATAAATAAATTATTTGATTTTTAAGCAAATGTTGTAGCTTGTTCTTTCTGAAAGGAGAAATGGGGACTTAACATTTATAATTTAATTTGTAATGTAATGATTTCCTTTCGATTTTAATTATGTGGTTTAAGGTTAAGTGTGTAATTTATGTGGCAATCAAGCAGAATCTGTTTGTGTCCAAACATAGTTGTTTTTTATTTTTTTTTGTGGGCAGAACCATGTTTGGCTGAACGATAGTAGCCAGGGAATTGTTTGGAACTTGTTTGCAACATTATTTTTAATGCTGCTAGTAGTGCAGCAATTGCAAACTTGACCTTTAAAACTTGCTTACTCCAGTAAAAAAAAAAAAGGGTCATTGCAGCAAAAGTGGCAAAGTTTGACATTAGCTGTACTCAGATGTAGTATCTTTAGTTATTTATAGCATCAGAGGTACTTCATTATCTATGGATGTTAATTTGTATGTATAAGTACACTAATTTAAATCTGTTTAAAATGAATGTTTGTTGTCAAGAGGAGGCAGCTGTACTCAAAACCACCACAGTGTTTATTTTAACATAATAATTGCACAAGACCAATTCACATGACAAGATTTTTTTTTATTCCTCACTACAGCCACTCCTGTTTTACAGTCAAAATGCAAATGTAGCATTATGATTTACATGCTCTGACTTTAAGGTCTTTAGACACCATTTGTTTTGCATAATCATAATACCACATCATGTGTAACAATTGTTTTATGCCAGTGTAAATTTATTTATATTACTTTTTCATATGTTGTTTGATGGTTAGCCACTTCAACCTTTGATTTTCCTGATGGTTTTATTTAAAAAATGCAAATCTTCCTGTTTTTAGGCTGGGGAAAAAAAGCATTGTGGAGTGACTTTAACATATCTGTCTGATAGTTCACCCAAAAATGAAAACTTTTAATTTTTTTTCATTTTCAAAAATTTACTTAGGCTTTACATTGGTGAGCAAGTGATGTAATGCTAAATTTGTTCCAGAACTGTTTCGATAAAGAAACCCATCTACATCTTCTTTGGGCTGAGTAAATTTTAAGCAAATGTTCAGTTTTGGGTGAACTATTCCTTTAATTCAAAATGTTTGCCTTGTTAAAAAAGACCAATGCCTGCAGGATAGAAAATGATCATAAACATTACATGGAACACCTTTTTATATTGGACAAAATAATGGGAGGAAATGGGTTACGTCATTTGGTTGCGGGGGGGATTATTATCTAATGACTTAAACTTCTGGGTTTCTGGCTCTTGGGATAGTTGTACTGTCATCTCACAACTAGAAGGTCCCCAAGTTTGAGTCTCTTTTGAGTCAGCAGGACATTCTGGGTCTAGTTTGTTCTCCCCATGTTGGTGTGGGTTTCCTCCAGAGGCTCCAGATTCCTCCACAATCCAAAGACATGCGAGACAGATGAATTGGACTCAATAAATTGCCACTCATGTGTGAGTGTTTGATAGGCCTGCGATGGACTGGCTGTGCATCCAAGGTGTTTCCCTGCAGCCTGAGGTGCTCAAATAGGCTCGAGCATCGCCACAGAACAAGCAAATTTGTAAAATCGTGATTGCTTCAGCAGCCCAGGTTACGCTCTCATTCCTGTTAAAGAACTATTCCAGATTAAATTCCTCCAATTTACACCTGGCTAGAAATATAGCAATCAAAGTGTGTCTAAAGCACTGTTGACTTGCACTTGAATTCTGCAGACTCCACAGGAATTATAAGCAGGTCTGGCCTGCTTGCTTGCTAGAAGTTGTAGTTGTACTAGAAGTGTACAACTGTAATTACATTTCCCTATCATTTATGAACCGAAGGATGAGTTAATGTTGTCTTTGAGTAATAGACAACATGCCACAGATGCAGTACAAATTAGATTGAAACATTCCTTCATGTACACTTGTGCTTGCATCCTCTCAGACTAATTGTGCTTTTCGGAGTCTGCCTGTAAAGGCCTCTTGGTAATTTCCCATTCTTCCTGTAGATATATTTTCATGGAGGAACCAGAGTAATGTCCATACTTGTTTTCACTATGCCAAAGTAACATAATGTTTGCATTGCAATTCCTTTGCACAGTTCCTGTCACACCTCTGTCCAGATTTGTTCTGCTCGGAGAATTCAGGCAATTCTTATGACAACATTCCTTCCCCAGACCTCTATATTTCTGGTCTTCTAATTCCATTTTCCATTAGTGGTTTGTCACTCATTGTGTCTCCCACGTTTGGGTCTGTCACCTGTGGACTTGGCTGCAACAGCTCCCTTACATCCAGAATCTGTCCTTCAGACTCATCCCAGAAGATGTTTTGTTGCATTGGCCTGGACACAAGACGAACCCTCTGTCCTCCTTCCATCTCATCTCCTTCCACTGTTACATAAGACAACACTTCAATGAGGTTAAGTACTCAACCAAAATGGAAAGGTCCATTTGGGCAATTCAACAATTGATAAAACGATTGAACTAAGGGACTCACGATAAGAGGTGTACACCCTCTTCTGTTTCCCTTTACTTTCCCTAAAGCACCTCCGCTGAGCTTGCCACTTCTTGGTTGCTTGGCGACTGAGCATCGTCTGTGCCAGCAGGAGACCTTTCATGTGTCCCTGGGAAGGTTAAGAATACTTGAGTGATCCACCTAAGAATAGCCTCAATGTGTTAATGTAATTCCAAGTGGCATTTGTAAGTAGTTGCTAAAATCTTGTCATGACACTTCAAACATTTATGAAAGCCTCAGTAGAAAGTGTCAAACCTTTGGTTTAGAGATTAAGAGTCTGAGATATGGCTTCAGTGATGCAAATGTACAATTAAAATCAACTGGAAAGGTTGGTTGAACATGATCTGAGAATGAGAATGAGTTGTTTGATGGTGCAAGATCTCTCCCAGTGCCTGGGATTTCCAGAGTGTGGAGAAGGGATCTACTCCTGGTCCCCTGTACCCTAATGATGGATCCCAGAGTTGAAGGTAACACGGCTGCACCCCAACATACTTTCCACTCCAACAATACAGTAATCAGATCTAGTGGGACCACAGGGCAAGGCTCATTGCTCACCAGCTGTCAGTCTTCTCCCTCTTTATCTACATCTTTTAGGCTTGAAACACCATCACAAACTCAGTTCCTGAGTTGTCAGAGACCCTCTCTTTATCTGACTGCACCTCTATTTGCATGCTTTTGTATACAAAATGCAAGATAAAGATCAGTGTTTCAATTACACCAATGTTCTTCAATGTGCTTCAGTATTTTGAGAATATTCCGCATGGGGGCCCTGAATTATTTTGCAATATTAATCAGCTGGCTCTTGAGGTCCACTTTCCTGCAGAGTTTAGTTCCAATCCTAATCAAACACCTGAACAAGCTAATCACGGTCTTCAGGACTGTTTGAAAGTTACAGGCAGGTGAGTTTGATCAAGTTTGGAGCTAAACACTGCATTAAAGTGGATCTCAAGGGCCAGAGTTGAGAATCTCTGCTGTACATGATCCCTTATCCCTATATACGTAATATCTTCAATCTATACAACACTATCCCGTCAATGAATTTAGCTGTAACTTTGAGAAGGTTCAAGTAAGAAGTTTTCTTTAAATGGATTTAATTTCATGAATGTTTCATTTTTAAACCTGTACCTGTAGTGTTTTGCTTGTGCCACAGTGCCCTCCCAGGCTGGGAGTGGAAGAGCAGTGGACAGGCCCATCTCTCCATTCCCTGTCCTGACAAGAACAAAATGTATGTTATTCATTAAAAGGAGAGGTATTAGTTATTCTCGGATTTACCCTCTTTAAAATCAACTTTAAAATGATAAATTCTTTCAAACAATTTAGTGAAAATGAAAGAACATATTGAAAGACCTCAGACTCAGTTTTGTATGTCTTGCATGCATGTTTGGCAGGATTCACATCAGCCCCTATAGCAAGGGTCGTTGGTTGCCATCCCTGTGAGTTGAATGCTCGTAATTAGAATCAAAATTAAAATGAATGAATGACTTGAAAGCAACTATCCAGTTATGTTCAGACCTTTGCTGGTTGTGGTGGATGAGACTTAATAATGCTGTGACCAGTTTTATCACAGACACTCTGAGATCCTGTTGGTGACATAACAAACTCACAACACAAGCATGAATAAAGTAATAAAAAACAAGGCACATGATCATGCTATGTTGTTAAAAAATATTTTTGTAAAAAACAAAAAGCTGAAGTGTATAATGTCTACTCCACTATAGCACCAAAAGGAACTGCACGGTAAAAATTTAAGGATTAAGCAGGTTTCCTGAAAGCTTCTCCTATCTGCCATTGGTCAAACAAAATGATAGTCCCACCCTAAACCCATGTCATTGGCTGAGCCAATGTTGCTATGTCAGGCCTGTTAAAATGGCTTACCCAGGATGAATTCAGAATAGGATATTACCATTACTCTTTCTCATAAGTTAAAACAATATACTAGCATGCTATCATGAATTCATCTTTATTGTCTCTGGGATATTATGTAAGAAATTCACACTTCAATTAGATAAGTTTTAAAAGTTTTATAAGTAGACTTAAAAGTCGGTGCTATATTTTGCTGAAATTCAGAAGTCAAAATGGGTTTAAAACTGATCTTCTGGTTTCAAAAGCAAAAGGCGTAAACATGAACTGTGGTGTTGTGCAGCAAATTACAAGGTCATATAATAATATTGTTCATAATTAGGGCCAAATGTAAAGTCTAATGATTACAGTACTCACCTGGTTCTAAATGGACAGAATTAGGTATTTTGTGTCTTCCTGTCAAAGGAGGCAGATGGTTGGTCTTCCTCTGTCCCACAATCCCTTTCTCTTGCACCTCTGTACCTTTAACAGCAGTGATCATCCATGGTGAGGTTGGAAACAGTGAAGGCTCATCCTCCATTGGTTGACTATGAGATGGTGCAACTTGGCAAATCTTTGGCCTGGAGTTGCTGTTCCCCATGGTGCATTTATACTCCCAGCCAAGAGAAGTTATATATCAAAATAGGTTTCTCAAGGAACTGCATTAAACTCCATTTCTTTACCTGCTTTCCAGGGTATAATCCAGGCCTAACTCCTCACTCCATCTGAATGTTGTATCCAGGGGTCCATACATATGGTTAAATATGTACTACTGAAGATGAGGGTGTGTCCACTTGCATCCGATCCGGTTAAATTGTTCGGTTACGTTTTGACTTAACCTAAACAAAGAGTATTCCCCCTTAGTTCTGCTTAACTGTACAAAATGAAACTCCTGCAAAGTTGTGTTGTGAAATGGCAGGTGCGTGCCCCACTCTCTTGCTTTATATTTCTCGGTTTTGGCGTAATGAGGCAAGTTTCCATGGTGACTGTCCCCACAGGTTACTTTATAACTGTGTGTTAATGCTTGGACGGCGGTGAGAGGGCCCGTCTCTCCACTGATTGCTCAGGCATGCGACTGCTCAGGGAGCCAAGCTTGATGATTGACAGAATTAGTGACAGTTTTCTGTTTGTCTGATTACAGCAGGTATAACTTTATATTAGAGAAAACAAACCTAGCTGGGTTGCAATTATTACACAGCAATGTAATTATGTTCATTCATAGTATTTTTTTTATTTTAGATAAACAAAACCTGCTTGCTACAACCTCGGATTGATCCACATCTTTATGACTATGATGAACGGGGATATCTAAAATTATGAAAAGAAAAATGTTTTCTTAGAAAGCGTTGTATACCCATGTTAGATTAATACATTTAAAAAATAATTATACCCTTTTCACTCAAATTTGAATTTTGACCAAAAATGTCAATTGTGTAATCAAACAACCAATAATAGGCCTATAGTTTTCTTATCTAGATCTAGCTGATATATGTGAGTGTATACAAAGTTACATATATGGCCAAACCAATATATACTTTTGGCCAGTGTATTTTTTCAAGATAATATTTTTGTATGAATATTATTATAATGTTTCTTGACCACCAAATATTAGAACTATTTCATATTAGAAATGCTGAAAATTAAGCTTTGCGACCACAATAATAATAATTATATATATATATATATACCAGTGTTGGGCTAGTTACTCAAAGAATGTAATATATTACTCATTACTAGTTACTCCTTTCAAAAGTAATATTGTTACTTTACTTATTAATTTCTGGCAACAGTAATTAATTACACTACTAGTTACATTACTTTTTCTTCACGTCCCACAGAAGTTTTAACTGTGTATATTCCACATAAAATTAATGTAGAATGTTACTAACAACATATTTCTGCCTCATCATTATTTGACCAAAATCCACATTGGATCGCAGTCAGAAGTTATTACAAACACTTAATAGTGATTAACAGTGACATTCAAGTAGAAGTGTTGTATTAATCTCATTAATTGTCATGTGTAGCTTGAAGCTAATTGTAATTTATCCGTTACCCATATACGATTATATTTCATTATGTATTTTATGAAATCACATAAGTGTGGTTCCCTCAGCACATTGCAACAACGAGTCTCCGCCCAGACATGATACTTACCTCCGAGGTTTCAAAACAGCTTATCATGCTGGAACTTACAGTGCCCTGGGAAGAGCGTATTGAGGAAGCCAATGAGAGGAAACGCGCTAAGTACCAGGAACTGGTGGAGGAGTGCAGGGAGAGAGGCTGGAGAACCTTCTATGAGCCTATAGAAGTCGGCTGTAGAGGCTTTGCAGGACGTTCACTTTGCAAAGTCCTCAGTCATTTGGGCGTTACAGGGGGGGCCAAGAAGAGGGCCATTCAATCCGTGAGCGAAGCCGCAGAGAAGGCCACAAGGTGGCTTTGGATTAAGAGGGCTGATCCGTGGACTGCTACTGGGACGTAAGTCAGGGCTTGATCAACCCCGGCTGGGTCGCCTGGGCGAGGGTGTATGATGTTGCGAGACCCGAAACACCCAATGATCCCAGGATACATCACTGAGGATGCGTCCCAGTGCATCCATGAGATGTTTCTTGCATAAGTTTGTAAGAAACTGTTTAATTTTCCAAAAATATTTTTAATTATAGTAATATAATGTACATGCTGATCAGAGGGATGTGGGTGGGATGAAATGCCAGAGTAAAGTAAAGCCACAACTTACACAACAGTGTTCAGATCATATTTTTTCCTGACAAAATCAATATAATGCAATATTTCTATCCTCTGAATGTAAGCTTTTCTATATTCCAAGCTTGCCTGCTGCACTGGGGACATCACATGCATGTGCGAGTCATGAAAATTATGAAAATAAATCTAGGAATTATTTGATTGTTGGATTTTAAATCAGCCGGGTTGAGGCATCAAAAGTAACTAAGTAACTAAGCTGTTTTATGGATGGTAACTGTAATATTATTACTGAAATCTTATTAGTAATTAGTTACACTACTAGTTACTGCCCAACACTGTATATACCATATCTATTCCATATAAAACAGCCTTTGTGAGCAGAAGAGACTTTAAAAAAAACAAAAACACATTAAAAAAATCTTACTGACCCCAAACTTTTGAATAGGTCATAAAAAAAGACTGTAAATCTTTCTGTTGAACTGCATCAGCATATGGACTGTTATCGCCACCTCCCAGGGTGAAGGAACTGGACCATATAATGTGGATTTAAAGACTTCCTCTGTGCTCTTTATACCTCCCCTTATGTTACCCCTCACTTCCTTTTCTATGCTTCATTTGGTTTAATGGACTTCTCCAGAGGTCTGAAGATGTTCAGCCTGTCCACTCAGCTAATATCTCATTACATTTCCAAGAAAGCAAGGTCGTTATATGCATTCACACAGAGTGGCTGTCACGGGACTGTGAAGGTGTCCTAGTGTGTTTATTGCAGGAAGAAATGAGGGAATGAAGGGTTTATCTTAGTCATTCAGTGTGTTTGTGTTTCATTTTTATGGTGTGTATCATGGTCAGAGCTGTGGCACAGTGGGCAGTGCACATTCACGTGGTGCAGGTTCAAATCCATTCTGTGTCATTTAGAGATACCATTCCTCCTCCACTTTCCTGTCTTTTTACTTGTACTAGAAGGCAAATGTGATGATGAAAAAAAAAACTGCTGATACCACTGTACTTCAATTTACAGCACTCAGATTAGAAAATTAGATTTATGATATAAAATAAAACTACTGACGTATAGTCATTGTTTTTAAGTGTACTATAATATAAAATATAATAAAACTATACTACTGTTCCAAAACGTTAGGTTCGGTTCTGAACGTTTTTGAAAATCTCGTATGCTGACCAAGGTTGTATTTATTAAAATACATTAAAACTGTTTTCCATACTATGGAAGCCCATTTTCGCCACTGAATAAAAAATAAAACAAGGTAATTGCAACTTCTTATCTCACAATTCTGACATTTTTTCTCATAATTGTGAGTTTTTTAAAGAAGTCTCTTTTGTGAGATAAGTCTGACTTTGTTTCTCAGAATTGCCATTTCTTTCACAATTGACCCTGCGATGAGTTTTTGATTGACAGCTGATCTGACCAATCATAATGCAGAATCTGACATTTTTGGCTGACAAACAAACTAGATGGGAGATTAAATTAACGTCAGTGAACTTGAAAAATGGTGTGTACTGGTGTCTTTCTGCGGTTGAAACGAGATACCTTCTGATGTTCATTCATGTTTATTTTGTGCTATAACTAGTAAAGAGGAAGAGATGAACGGTTGGCATGCCGCTTGAACTCAGGCAATACAGTGATCTGTCACAACACATTAAAGAGCCACAAAACTGTATTTTTTTTGTTTGAATTTCTTAAAAAATGACAATTTGAAAGCTGAGTCTTTGTTTCATATCAAAAGAAAGCTGCTCTGTCTTGTCTGTCGGAAGGTATCTTGTTTCAACACGGAAAGATGTCAAAATACACCATTTTTCAAGTTCAAGTCCACCAACGGTAATCTACTCTCCTGTCTGGTTTGTTTGTCAAACAAAAATGGTGGATTCTGCGTAATGATTGGTCAGATTGCCTGTCAATCAAGCTCCCTGCAAAGGGTCAATAAACTCGCAATTGTGTGTTATAAAGTCAGAATTGCAAGATACAGTATATGCAATTCTGAGAAATAATGTCAGAATTGGGATATATAAACTAGCAATTGTAGGAAAATAGTCTCTTTGTTTCCTCAGAATCACCTTTATAACTTGCAATTGCGAGTTCTCACAATTCAAGAAAAAAAAATCAGAAATGCAGGTTTATACTTCGCAATTTTATTTCTCAGAATTACGAGTTTAAATCTTGCAATTCTGACTTTTTTCTCAAAATTGCATGATATAAACTTCCAGTAAACTCACATTTTTTTAAAGTCTGAATTGTGAGTTAAAAAACAGCTTCCATAGTTTTCTATCTTATATTTTTTAAAATGTAATTTATTTTTGTGATGCAAAGTTGAATTTTCAGCAGCCATTACTCCAGTCTTCAGTGTTTATTTTATTTTTGTAACAGTGTGAAAGCCTTTTGTGTAGCTTTTAATCAATTTAATCCATCCTTGCCATTTTTTTCTTTCACTTTTGAATGGTATTTTAAATTTATTGTAAAATATTCAGAAATATATGTTGTTTGAAAGTATAGGAGAGTATAGAGTATCTTGGCATGTGTTCCCATTTCTATCTCAAAGCTCATGTTAGGTCTCTATTGAATAATAAAAAATATATATATATATTTTGTTTCTTCCAGAACATGATTGTCACACTACATTTCAGGTGTTGAACAAGTAAATAACAAGCGCTTTTCAAAGCAGATCTTGATTTTTGTCTTTTATTATAAAAAGAAAACAAAGACTTATTCATTAAAGCATAATATATTTCTCCTACATGTATTACACTACTACGTACAATGCAAATAATCCTCATATTTCATATACATATATATCCAATCTCTGAATGCATTCATGTGTACAGTGAGCCGAACTGGCCCTGACAGAGTCTATATTCACAGAATACATTCCATGGGAAGGGGCTAGCGGAAGGGTTCAGGGGTGCAGGGTTTGTCGTGCAACGGGAGACAAAAGTCTGAAAGTCCATTTCTATGGAATGGATGCGTATCTTCCCATGAGATTGCAGGGAAGAGAATGCTAGATCCCTTCTGTAAAATAAAAAAAATACTGTCAGTAAATATCCCTGTTATAATGGGACACTCTTCTCAGAACACTCAAGCCTCTGCTGTCAGCTCTATTAAAGAGCAGGACAGCATGCTCTTATCTTTCTGTGACTTTCTGTGTTCTGATTGGTTGATGTTGTGATTATTATTAAAGAAAAAAACATCTTTCCTCTTCACTTTGCTTATTCTCTTTTGCCTTTCTAAAATACAAATACAATCAAACTGCCACATACAAAGGCTGCCACAGGGAGGATCAGTGTTGATCGCTGGCTGTTCATTCACAGGTCAGAGGTCATGCCATGGGGATGGATACGGCTCCGTTGGCTCTACTCCGGCTGCGTGTGTGGACGCTGGATTCTGTGAGCTCCTCGCCGTGCTCCTCTGTCTTCTTGTCGGCCAGGGTGGTGAGGAAGCGCAGGGTGACCGTATCCCACTCCTCAGGGAGCAGCAGCAGCAGGAAGCCCAGGCAGATGATGCAGGTGGCAGCCAGACGCACCACGCTGAAGATGACCTCGTGCTTCAGCACATCGATAGCTGGAGAAAGAAACATCTTTTTCTAGTTTAAAAAACATGTGCAAAGTTCTTAACTGTATAACTTTTATTCATGTCAGTTTCATATGGTTTTGAAAAACTTTAATATAATTTTTCAGAAATATCAAGTAAAAAGTAGATTTTTTTAAAAACTGTATTTGTCAGTTAACTTAAACTGTGAAAACTTTTTCAAATTATTATTATTTTAAATGTATTACTTCACAAAATCACTGTGTTTTGGAATTTCCATAGTGCATCAACGAATAAGTTTTTTTTTTTTTTTTTAAGAAATACTAATAACATTATGCCAAACTATCAATAAGGTTTCCTGTCAGGAGTATTATAGTTAACTAAAACTAAAAAAAAAATGCTGCTTGAAGTAAAATTAATGTAAACTAAATTATATACTATTTTATAAACTAAACATTTCATATACATAAATGCATTATAATCTAATCACAAGTGCTTAATTTTTGGAATCTAGGTACGCAATCCAGATTACATGTATATATATATATATAAGCTAGTTGATTTAGTTTAACGTGATGTACTAAAATAACTAAAACTATACCTGAACTAAAATAATGAAAAAGGACAAAAACACACAACAAAATTACTATAACTTTTTTTACAAAAAATAAATAAATAAATTAAACCTTAATAAAAAAATAAAATAAAAAAATCTTAAGAAAATTTATAATGGTATCTCAATGATACTAAATACCATTTCAATAATTTAATACATTTAATTAGGCTTTGTTGTTGTTGTTGTGATATCAGAATAGTTTTTGAAAAATTAAATAATTTTAATTCAGAAATTAAAACCATGCTCATCATTGAAAAGGGGTATTCCACTCATTGCATGAATGTATCATTGAATAAAATAACTAAGACAGGTGAGTTTCATGTCATTGACACTTATTTTCAATGTAGTGTAAAATATTATTAAGGTGTTCTGAGTGTTTTTTAGTATGTTGCTATGTGGTTTCTAGGGTGTTCTGGGTGGTTACTAGGGAATTGCAAGGTGGTGCTTGTTTGTTCATTCAAAAGTGCCCACAATATTCTGGTCCCTAGAGGCAGTAAATCTCAGATTTTTATACCCATTTTATCATCTTTCAGGCTGATTGCTTAAGTAACAGAAGTCAATGCAAACTATAAAATTAATTAGGCATAAATGAGAGATTAACCAGGCTTGGGTGAAAACCGTATTACTTATTTAATGTAATTAACAGTTGCAGGTTTTCTTCTTTTGACAGTACAGTGTTTTGTTAGAAACTCTTATTATTTTTTTAACTATACACAAGAGTGAGTTTCTATCATTTAAATGTGACCTTGTGCACAGACTGTCGAAATCTCTGTGGGAGAGAATTACTGACTCTGGCAAAGCAACCAATTAACTTTCAAAATAAAATACATTTCATTAATAAGGAAATGTTCAGCATTAGTTACTGTTATTTAAGAGGGAAAACTCTTTAGATGAATAGTAATTGCAATCCTGTGGCTGTTTGTTGACTTCAAAATAAATATGAATTTTAAGTATTAACATTGGTGCTCATAAAGACAAAAATCGAATCAAGTAAATAGCCTTGGTTCCCCATTACTGGCTATGGAAGTGTAAAATGGTTTATAATAATAACAATTACCTATAAATTTACATTCACACTCCTTTAAAATGCAGCACACAGGAAACATTAGTAATGTAGCATAAATCACAAATGAATCATACTGTTTGTTGCAAGCAAATCATAGGAGCTTTTCTGAAGAAAAGCCACACATAATTTAACAAACTGACCTTGAAAGACTGTTTTTAAAGACGAGCACCCTCTTAAGGCATTTACTGTCACCTTGGCAACCTCACCACCCCTTTGTCATGGTGCGGCTGTTTGCTTTGAGTGAAGAAACTCACTTAGGTAGAGTTTTTATATTTGATTTATGTATTTATTTGAAGGCTGAGAGATCTGCTCTGTTGTACGTTTAGGATGATTCTTATCCATATATATATATATATATATATATATATATTTCAAATAGTAATAGTAATTTTCAAGTACTAATGTCATGGACTCACACACCTGCATTGCCTGGAACACTGAGTAACGTCCCGATGGATATGAGAATAGGATACGTGAGCACCACTCCTACATTGACCAGGATGTTAAATACTATGAGAGAGAGAGAGAGAGAGACAAAAACAGGAACTTTATGTTATGGTTTGGCCATATAGCATTTTTTTGTCATTCAATCCTCTCTAAGTGGCCAAATACACAGAGAACTTCACATGATTTGGACGAGTGACAAAAGTTAATGGATATCATATTATCCTTAAAACACCCTAGAGATACAGAGCTCCACTTCAGCTCAAATATACAGTAAATATAAGTGGATCTGTTACTATTATGCTCTAAATAGACTGATGCAGCACATATTGGATATCAAAGAAATGCTACTTCGAGGTATAAACTGATGATTCTAACCAGATTTTTCTCACTTACTAAGCACTTAAAGCACTCTTGGAAGTGTACTTAATGGTTGTATTTGATCCACTACAACACTAACTCACATCTGAACCAGCAGTGATCAAGTGGTAAACCGTCAGCATGATTTAACGCCAGTTCTTGTGTACATACTAAAGGTTTTATTTATTTATTTAATTTTCCCCCCAGTTGTTTAGCATTTGCCATTTAGTACTGTAGATGGCGCAACATTACGGTGCCAAAAACATCTTTTTCTATTGTCTTTTAAACAAGTAACAGTAACCCTTGGTAACACTTTATTCTAGGGTCTCTTAACTAGTTGCTTATTAGCATGCATATTACTAGAATATTAGCCATTTATTAATACAAATTAAGCACATATTAATGCCTTATTCTACATCCCTAATCCTACCCAATACCTAAACTTAACAACTACCTTACTAACTATTAATAAGCAGCAAATTAGGACTTTATCGAGGGAAAAGTCGTAGTTAATAGTGTATAAGTGTTCCCTATTCTAAAGTGTTACCCACTTTAGTATAGGGACCAATTGTCACTCTTAACTAGCTGCTTATTAGCATATTAACATATTGGCTGTTCATTAATACTTATAAAGCACATAATTCTGCATGACTATATTCTACATCCCTAATCATACCCAATACCTAAACTTAACAACTACCTTACTAACTATTAATAAGCAGCAAATTAAGAGTTCATTGAGGCAAAAGTCATAGTTAATGGTTTGTTAATAGCGAAATTGGACCTTAAAATAAAATGTGACCCAAGTAACATATAGACCATTGTTCAAAAATGATTTTTTAATTTTTGAGATCTCTTGTGCTCAAGAAAGTTGCATTTATTTAAGCAAATATACAGTATAATAGTAATATTGTGATGTTTTCTTACACTTTAAAATAACTATTGTATTTTTTTATTTATATATTTTAAAATGTAATCTATTCCAGTGATGGCAACAATTATATAAAGCCTAGTCCTCAGTGTCACATGATCCTTCAGAAATCATTCTTGAAAATAACTGTGCTGCTTAATATTTTTTCTGAAAACCGTGATACACATTTTTTCAGGATTCTTTGATGAATAGAAAGTTCAAAAGAACCAGATTTATTTTAAATAAAAAAAACTCAAACATTATAAATGTCTTGCATGCCACTTTTGACCAATTCAATGCATCCTTTCTGAATAATAGTATTAAACTCTGTTAAAAAATCTTACTGATCCCATAAACTTTTGAACAGTATGTACAGTATATCGCTAATATTTCATTAAGTTTCTGAAACATAAAAACAGATATTTCATTAGATTAATGTAGATGTTATATATTGCTTAAATTGGCTGAATATATTGGCTGAAGAATCCGTTTCCGTAATTTCACATTACCTAGCCAAAGGCCGGCCACCCCACAGAGGTAACCCCAGGGTAAAGAAGAGAGGGAACCCCAATGCTCCACTCTGGTGAAGTACAGGATGAGGGGAACGCAGGAGATGAAGATGAGATTGAAAAAGCCCATGGTGGAGAAGAAATGAGCAGCCTCGCCCAGATTAGCACTGCCGAGGAACATCTTAAACAGCACCTGAGTGGTTTTGCAGGAAAAGCATATCAATACTGAAGGAGTCTTAATGGTCATCAAGGATCTTCTGGGAATTGTTATTTTCAGCTGCACTCACCTTGTAGAGAGCAGAAGTGGAGGCGGAGCCGACTGCTAAGGCCACACCCATAAAGGAATCCCCATGAAAACCATCAGCATAAGCCATCATCACAATGCCTGTGATAGCCATAATGGCAGCCACAATCTAAGAGGAAAGATTACAAAGACATTATTAAACAATAAGGTCTAATAACGATTAAGGTTTACACCACAATAAATATCAGTGTGCATCATTTACATCATTTCATTTTTGAGGTGGATAGCTGAAAATAAAAACATGTTTTCAAGGAGTAATAAGCAGATACTAAAAAAGTTATGCATCCAGATCTGAGACATCAAGTGCAATGAGCTTCTGGCAAAGCAAAGCTTTTTTACACTTGAACAAGAACAAATTCTCATTGACTCTCCATTTGTATCTGTAAAAATTGAGTGCCGCATTACTTGTTCTCTCCATAGGTTTCTCCAAAACCATCAATCTGCTGTTTATATCCAGTTTCATGAATCATTTGATATATCAACAGGTAGTGCTTTTTATGTAACTCATTTCAGCACATTTGCTGTAACTTGATTCATTAATTTTAAGGCCTGTGAGTAAATGTAAAGGATGATATAATGTTAGCCAGTCACTGTCACAAAATACCCCCTGCCAGTGTGTTCAGGACCCCAGAAAGGGTTTAAAAAACCCAAAGGGTTTATTTTGTGATATGGATTAGCTGACTATACATTATCCTGATAATTAAAAGCCTACTTACCAAATAAAGTACAACAGCAAGCAATTTTGTCTAAGGATGTGTGAATAACAATCAATATTTTGGCAAAATTTGAAACTGTTTTAATGTGCCATTTCAAATTCCCTGATCACAGCAGCAAAGCTTTGAGAAGCTTCTTGTTGCCCAAAATGAATGAAGTTTGACATGTATACTTACATTTTTCTGTTGTACAATGTGTACAGAGTTAATGAATGTACATACACAAAGTACAAACCAATTATAACTTTTTGTTCTTAGTGTCTTCAGATACACAGCAAATTTAATGAAACTGGACAAATTATCTAAATGACAGGTTCAAAAAAGTAAGCTTAGGGACCCATTCCCACTATTAACTAATTGTTTATTATATCATATTACTCATATTACGGTTTTATACTTATAAAGCACATATTTATGTCTTATTCTGGGTGACCATATAATAGATCCCTTAATCCGACCCCATACCTAAACTACCTTACTAATTATTAATAAGCAGCAAATTAGAAGTTTAAGGCAAAAGTCATAGTTAATAGTGAGAATTGGTTCCCAAACTAAAGTGTGACCTAAGTTTTCAAAAAAGTATTTAACAGAAAAATGAAGAGAGAATGCAACACAAACTCGAAGATTATAATGCAATAATTTAGAGTTTATCCTATAAAGTCCCTGAGATATAAATATAAATGTACACATTATAGTACCCGCTATGGTCAATTCTCATACATTTTTGGTACAGAATTTCACTTGTATACAAAATTCCCAATTGAAAAAAAGGCTTTTTGATCGGCTGTTGGAACCCATTTGTGTTGATTCTGTAAGAATTTTAAAGCAAATATGTGACCCTGGACCACAAAACCAATCATAAGGGTCATTTTTATTAATTGAGATTTATACATCATCTGAAAGCTGAATAAATAAGCTTTCCATTGATGTATGGTTTGTTATGATCGGACAATATTTTGCTGAGATACAACTATTTAAAAATCTGGAATCTGAGGGTGCAAAAAAATCTAAATATTGAGAAAATCGCCTTTAAAGTTGTCCAAATGAAGTTCTTAGCAATGCATATTACTAATCAAAAATTAAGTTGATATATTTACAGTAGGAAATTTACACAATATCTTCATGGAACATGATCTTTACATAATATCCTAATTATTTTTGGCAAAAGAAAAATCTGTAATTTTGACCCATACAATGTATAGTTGGCTATTGCTACAAATAAACCCATGCTACTTATGACTGTTTTTTTTGGTCCAGGGTCACATATTATAATTTGTACCAAAGAAACTGTTCAACTTCAAACATAATCAAATGGTTGCTGAGGTAAAATGATTTTGATACTTGAATCCCCAATAAATAAATGGACATGAAATACTGCAACTGAGTAATAATTAGGGTTATATTCCACCTACCCGCACACCCATGAAGCGATCTTTGAGAACAATCCACGACAAAAGAAAGACAAAGGCCTTGTGGCAGCAGTAGAGCGCTGAGACGTCTGTAGCGGTTAGTTTTCTCAGTGCTAACAGGTACAGGTAGTTAGTAAGCGTCCACAAGATGGAGAAAGGCGCCGTTCTCTTCATAAACACCTTCAGAGACATTCCATCCTCCCCAAACAACCGACTACATTCCCTACACAGTGAAATGAGAAAAAAATAAAGTTTTTTGTTGTTTGCTTTGATAATGCAGCACTGTAGCCTACCAGTGGCTTAACCTAGAGATTGAAAGTTTAGTTTGGTAACCAAAAGGTTGCAGATTTGAACTCTTAAGGGGTTATCTGTGGGGTATTAAGATTTAAAAGGTTATGGCATCTATATTTATGCAGATGCTTTTATCCAAAGTGACTTACATTGCATTCAAGTTACAGTTTTACATTTTATCAGCTCTTGCTTTCCCTGGGAATCGAACCCATGATCTTGGCGTTGCTAGCGCCATGCTCTACCATTTGAGCTACAGGAAAGCTCATTCATATATTTTTATATGATTTGCATATGCCCCCCTGAAGGTTAGGTTTAGTGGTGGACCTTCAAGCTTAGTGTTTGTTTTTTTTCCTAAAAATTTTTACATTGTACATTTGATTCATACGAAATTCATTCACAATCGCCAACTCGTAAAATGCTTTTTCATGAGATCGAGTTGGAACTGTTCATCATACTGAATTGTCAAATATCACTCTTTTACATACAGACTAAAATCTCCTTTAAAAAAGCATCCAAAAAAACAAATCAATTATAAAAGTGGTCCTTATGGCTAGGTGCTTTTATATAAACACACAATATATTTGTGTGTGGAATAAACAAAAAAATTTATAAATTTTTCCTTGAAAATCACACACATTTCCTTGTTACATTCATGAAAAAAATAGCAATGTTCAATTTGTCTAATAGATAATTTTTGAGCAGACTTTTTCAATGAATTGGTTGATCTAGTTTGCAAAACCATTCTGAATGAGTTGCTCATGAATTGAACTGAACTGTTTCTACTGACTCTTGCAGTAAAGTAGAGTTTAACTCCCCAATCAAACCTGAAAAATCTAACCAAATTCTTCAGGATTACTAGTTCCACTTTATATTAGATGGCCTTAACTGCAATGTACTTATTTAAATGAATCATTTGATACAATGCACTTATTGTGTACATTCAAGTTTTTACATTGTACTTACGTATTGAAAAATACCTGCATGTAATTACATCTGTAATTAATTAATTTCTGCAATTACATTTATAATTACGCTGTTGACCCATTCCTTTCACCTTAACCCACCCTTAAACCTACCCATACCACCAAACCTGTCCCTAACCTTACCTGTATCCCACCTCAATAGCAGCAAACGTGTTTTACAATACAATATGAACACAATAAGTACATTGTACTTTTTTTTTTGATGTAAGTACATAGTAGTTAAGGCCACCTAATATAAAGCGGGACCGGATTACTTGATATATATTTAGGGATAGAGCTAAACTCTGCATGACAGTGGCCCTCCAGGACTGGAGCTGCCCATTCCTGCTTTGGGGGAACTTTCTCAATAAGTGTACAGTATGTTGCATTGGATAAAAGTGTTAGGTAAAGACAAATTAGTAAATCTTTAATTTTCACATGTTCGCTGCTATTGTACTTGTAAAAAGTTCTGTTGTTCACATCACATCATAATCCACCAGATTCATTCATTCTGACTTCACCTGAATTTCTGAATGGGTGTCTGTTTTTCTCTGGTGGTGGCCACGTGCCCAGAATAGTAGAGGGGGAAGAAGAGAATGTTCCAGTTGGTGCTGAACCATGTGATGAAAAAGGGACAGGAAAAGGATTTGAACGTGAGCTGGACCACCTGTGTGATGCCCACCCAGGACGAGGAGACACACAGCACCACCAGCAAACCCCCCAGCACCTTGAGCACTGTGCTGGCGCAGGTCTGGTATGCAGTGCCATTTCCACTTGTTTCACTGACCGGAGTCTCTGCATGTGATTCTGAGCCCTCCTCTCCTGCAACACATAGATCAGTATTGCACCATTACAGCACACATTATATTTCCTTGCCTCATTACATTCCAGGTAATAAAATTGGATTATGAAATCTCTCACATTTATTTTTATTCTTCTTCTGCACACTGTTCTGCAGCTCCAACTGTGTTTGCTAAATACATCACTAAAAATTAAAGCTAAATACATCACCTTAAAATGCATTATTATGAAAATGTATGCTAATGATGGAGCATCAAGCACAGTTGTAATTTTTCTAGGAAGGATTTGAACCCGTGTCCTTTTGCAAACACACGGGAATAGACGTAATTGTTTTTATACTGTACAAACTGTATTTTCTATCCTCTTTACTCTAAGCCTAACATCATAGAAAACTTTCTGCTATTTTATATTTTCAAAAAACCTTACGTATGATTTTATAAGCTTGTATAAATTGTATATTATACCCCCTAACCCTAACCTTCACAGAGAACTTTCTGCATCAAGAGATTTTCGAAAAAAAATCCCCCATAAAATGAAAAATACTATACTTGTGGGGACATTTGGTCACTTTGGAACTTTTCATTACCCCATTGGACACACTTATAGTGTTATAAAAATGCAAGTGTTTACAGAGCTTTATTTAGATTTTTTTTGATACTTTGCATTTAAAATAAACTTCTAAATATCTGTTCAGTAGTCTCCAACAGATTACACAGTTTAGTAATTGTTTTTCTTCTCATTAAGTGATAAAAAGCAGTTGCAATTGTTGTACAAAATACACATACTCGTCTTTGCACCAATAAAATGTGCAACACTTTATGTTTTACTACCAAATTAAAATTTTATATTTATAATATTTAGGCCCGGTTTCATTCACAGACAGGGATTAGACTAAATCAGGATTAGGCCATAGTTCAATTAGGACATTTAAGTAATTTTTTATTAACATGTCTTAGAAAAAACATTACTGGTGTGCATCTTGAGACAAAACAAAGGCACTGATATGTTTTAAGATCAGTCAGTGCAAGTTTATTTCAGTTGAAACAGCTCAGAATTACATTTTAGTCTGGGACTAGTCTTAAGCCTTGTCTGTGAAACCGGGGGTAAATTTACTAATATTTAATGAGTGTTGCCAAGTTCCGTCGTTCACAATACAGTTCAATGGAATTAACAACCATAGTTAGCTAACGATGGATGGTTTTGGGAAACACACGCCTGGTCTCTTTAGGAACATTCTTTAGGAATGTTAAAATGGAGTAAAAAGAACAAGTGAATTAAGTAAACAGAAACTTTTGTAATATTGCTGAAAATAAACCGGGTTATGCTGCCACAACAAACTAAAGGGATTCCTGGAAATTCCTTCATTTGAGCACCATCAACTTAAAATGTGAGTCTTCACTTGAGTCTACATCATATTAAGCATGTCTTCAGTGTAAAACTTTAAAAGCAAACCTTACCTGCACATCCTTAAAGTCTGAAAATCTCCCATCAGACTAACAGAGTAGACTATTCAAAATCAAAAACAACTGCCAGCCTCATCTACTGAATTGTGAACGGTCTTTTCTTTCTTTCTTACCTAGCCCTCCTACATTTGTTTTTACTTTGTTTCTAACTATAATTTACCTAATTTTTTAAAGCTGTTCCTTAGTTGCTTTCCAAGCACTAGTATTTACAGCAGGACATGCAAATACACTTGAACTCTGCTTTCTGTTCCTACCTGCGGTATAACAAAAATGTTCTGTTCCTGTCTTTTAATTGGTCAAATATTGGAACACAGCATTACAGACTATTTTTAGACAGGGTTAAGAAATGCTAATCATGTGCTTTGTTGATGTGTTTTATTCATGAGAATTTCAGCAACACTTCCTCATGCGGCTGCCCCTGATATTTCTCTGCGGTACGTGCGGATGTATCGATCAGTAGCTGTGAGTGTCAGTTACCTGCAGGTGAAGCACTAAAGCCGCACAGCGTTTGAAATCTGCCTACGTCGCACAGACAAGCCTCTGTCAAAAATAGCTCCACAGGGTCATGGAGAAGCACAGAGACCATTCAGATATAGTGGGATATAAACGGAAAGTCGACACCACAGGGCGCCCACTAAAGAATCAGCCAATCAGAATACATCCTGCTGTCATCAGTCACGACCTCCTTCATCGAAGCTGTACTGACAACATTACACCTCAGTATGCTGAAAACAGACAGATAGATAGATAGATATATAAACAGATAGAGAGATAGATAGATAGAGGAATGGTGGATGGGAGATTGAACAGAGGGGAAGAGCGCTAGTATGACAAAGCCAAGATCCGTTATGCTGTAGACTCAGAGTGATCAATTTACACTAGGCCAGGAATAAAAGATGACATGCGCTGGCCCATGGTGATTAGGATAGTGTGCTGGGTCAGCAAGCACGTCCACACACACACACTCGTTTATGCTCACAATGCCACTTTGTTGTTGCGATCCTGCTAACAAGCCATGGATCTCACCCTGACTGAAATATAGGGAACTAGACTTTATAATGAAATGATGTTTTGAAGCGGTAAATAGAATACCAATATTATATTTAAATGTTATGTGTAATTCACTGTGTTACTTGTGGTTTCTTTGTGTTTATTTTTGAGTGTTTTATGGTTAATGTGTTTAGGTCAATGGCATAATGTGTTAAAAAAATTCAAAAATGTGATTCATGTCAGCACTAACAGCCTCATGGGCAGTGCGCCGACATACAGCACCGTGCCGCCTCAGGCGTCCCGAGTTCAAGTCCCGGCTCGCGGACCTTTCCTGATCTCGTCTTTGCTTCCTGAGTCATATATGGTCCTATCCTCATAAAAGGTCAAGAAAATAAATCTTAAAATAAATCATACATGCAATGACTTGAATACACTTTTCATATGATTTATGAGATGTCCTAATGTCATAATGTAGAAAAAAAACTTATTTTTTTCTTGAGAAGAAAACAGTTTTTCTTGAAAAGAAAAAGTTTTGCATATTTATTTCTTAGAAAAAAATAATTGTATAAACTGTCATTGATTTGTATTGTAATATTGCCAAACGTTTGTCCACCAAATTGATATCATAGAGAGTACCTCTGCAGACCCTCTTGATTGTTTGTCAAACTAAGTCTCTTAGGCCCGGTTTCATAAACAGGGCTTAGCCTAAACCAGGATTAGGCCATAGTTTAATTAGGACATTTAGGACAAGTAATTTTTATAAACATGCCTTAGAAAAAAGCATTACTGGTGTGCATCTTAAGACAAAACAAAGGCACTGACATGTTTTAAGATCAGTCAGTGCAAGTTTCTTTCAGTTGAAACAGCTCAGATTTACATTTTAGTCTAGGACTAGTCTTAAGCCTTGTCTGTGAAACCGGGGGTTAAAGTATATAATTTGTTGTTTTTATAACAAGGCAAGGTGAGGGGGCGTTTACACGACACTGTTTTCAATAAAAAAATGGGAATGTTTTTTGCGTTGTGGCCTTTCATTTACAAGACAAATGTATTTTTGGGGCTTGAAAATGTAAACTTTTAAATACAGGTTTCAAAGTGCATGTAAATCAAACAAGGCCTTGCTTACTAGGTAAACCACAGAGAGCGCAACACTAAGCATCACATGCAACACCGCTTCCTTCACAAACTACTATATGAAAACCAAGGTTATTTTGTCACCAGCACAAACTATGTCTTGGGACGTTTTTTTTTTGTTTTTCAATCCCGGACGAGCCCCCATAAAACGATACCATTATCATCATTTTTGTAAATACAAAAATGTGAAAACAGCGATGTCATGCGCATATGTTCAGATGTGTTTCTTCTGTTTTTAGTACATTGTTGTTGTGTAAACATACCCTTAGTTTACTCTATGTAATAATAATAATTGATGATATTTGCAAACAAAAAATTCCTTGATTTTTAAAAATAATTATCAATTATAAAATTATTGGACACTCACATATTCAAGATGTAAAGAAAATATTTGACATTTTAAGAGTAATCAAATTCAATATAAAAGTTTTAATACACATAAAGATTACATAAATAATAATATACATAAAAAACTTTTATTTATCACAGTCATTGACCGCTTTACATTCAACATCGCACCAATGTCTGATTTGATTCTAACTTTATAAAGGCTGGACATATTGGAAATGATGGTATGGTGTTCTTGTACTTTCCATATGTTTGTCTTGTTGGCTTTTGAAAATCTAAGTATTCTAATCGACAGCATTAGGAACGGCCTGCACTGACCAAAGTCCTTGGATACTTCAATGAACAGTACACAAGACCCTGACCTCACTTTGCATTATTGATTGTTGCTTCATATGACTTTCACCTTTCAAACAAAAAGGTATGTAAATTCAATGATCTATCTATCCATCTATATATATATACACATGTGCATCTCAATAAATTAGAATGTCGTGGAAAAGTTAATTTATTTCAGTAATTCAACTCAAATTGTGAAACTCGTGTATTAAATAAATTCAATGCACACAGACTGAAGTAGTTTAAGTCTTTGGTTCTTTTAATTGTGATGATTTAGGCTCACATTTAACAAAAACCCACCAATTCACTATCTCAACAAATTATAATACTTCATAAGACCAATAAAAAACATTTTTAGTGAATTGTTGGCCTTCTGGAAAGTATGTTCATTTACTGTATATGTACTCAATACTTGGTAGGGGCTCCTTTTGCTTTAATAACTGCCTCAATTCGGCGTGGCATGGAGGTGATCAGTTTGTGGCACTGCTGAGGTGGTATGGAAGCCCAGGTTTCTTTGACAGTGGCCTTCAGGTCATCTGCATTGTTGGGTCTGTGTCTCTCATCTTCCTCTTGACAATACCCCATAGATTCTCTATGGGGTTCAGGTCAGGCGAGTTTGCTGGCCAATCAAGCACAGTAAAACCATGGTCATTGAACCAGCTTTTGGTACCTTTGGCAGTGTGGGCATGTGCCAAGTCCTGCTGGAAAATGAAATCAGCATCTCCATAAAGCTTGTCAGCAGAAGGAAGCATGAAGTGCTCTAGAATTTCCTGGTAGATGGCTGCATTGACTGTGGACTTCAGAAAACACAGTGGACCAACACCAGCAGATGACATGGCAGCCCAAATCATCACTGACTGTGGAAACTTCACACTGTGCAACATGGAACTTCCACTCAAGCAACATGGAATCTGTGCCTCTCCACTCTTCCTCCAGACTCTGGGACCTTGATCTCCAAATGAAATGCAAAATTTACTTTCATCTGAAAAGAGGACTTTGGACCACTGAGCAACAGTCCAGTTCTTTTTTCTCCACAGCCCAGGTAAGACGCCTCTGACGTTGTCTCTGGTTCAGAAGTGGCTTGGTAGCCCTTTTCCTGAAGACGTCTGAGCGCGGTGACTCTTGATGCACTGACTCCAGCTTCAGTCCACTCCTTGTGAAGCTCTCCCAAGTGTTTGAATCAGCTTTGCTTGACTGTATTCTCAAGCTTGCGCTCATCCCTGTTGTTTGTGCACATTTTCCTACCCAAATTCTTCCTTCCAGTCAACTTTGCATTTAATATGCTTTGATACAGCACTCTGTAAACAGCCACACCTTTCAGTAATGACCTTCTGTGACTTACCCTCTTTGTGGAGGGTGTCAATGTTCGTCTTCTGGATCATTGCCAAGTCAGCAGTCTTCCCCATTATTGTGGTTTCAAAGAACAAGAGATACCCAGAATTTATACTGTATGGATGGTTATTTATTGAAACTCAAATGTAAATATTCTAATATTTTGAGATACTGATTTTTGACTTTCATGAGCTGTACTGTAAGCTCTAATCATCAAAATTAAAACAAAAAAAAACTTTTAAAATGTTTTACTTTACATGTAATGAATCTAAAATATAAAAGTTTATGAAAATAACTTTTTGAAATAAAATTAAAGAAAACGAATTTAATTTATTGAGATAATATATGAATGTATATGACTATACTAATGTATATGACTAGTACATTAGGTATACAAGAGTGTTTCACTGCTTTAATTTCACAACTTCAATTATACCTTTTTGCATTTCACTGAAATTAGTGTTAGTAGATTAGTTAAAATTAAATTAAATTGAAACTGAGAATAGAAGAATAGTGAGAAAGTGAGAATAGAAAATAATACATTTAAAATACAAATACATGTAGTCTCTCTATAAATATAAAGTTATAAAATGCATGTACTATATAATAATGCTATTAGAATCAGTTAAAATAAAGATACTGCAGTCTGACTCAAACTTGCATTGTAATAATGCAGTCCTCATAACATCAAGAGTTATAAGAAAAAAGTTATGATTTTTTGACTCCAAGAAGTATGTCAGATATGAGCACCTTTGTCCTGTCTGATGCTGAGAAATTCCAGATTTTTTTTTGAGACAGTTGCAGCTAAAACCACAACTCAACTCGTATGATGTCATTTTTAAAGTGAAAAAACCTACCTGACAACTTTTTAGACATATTTTATACTGAAAAAAAGGGCTCCCACAGTGTGCACCCACACTGACAGACTTTTTATATCCTACGGATTGGCTGGATAGCTTAACAACCTGCAGAAAGCAACAATACCAGGGAACCGCAGGTCCAAGATGTGGAGGCACAGAAATGTCACATCAATGGTAAATCCCTGGTTTACCGCCCCCTACATATTTTCACTGCGCTGCACAAAATGCTATTGTTATTTTACAGCAGTGAGATTCATAAGCATAATTTTAGAAGAAGACATTTGGAACAGGAATTGGTAATATACACTGAATTATGATGAGCAGTTTGGTTGTTGACATGTCAAGCATTGATGATAAAACTATTTTTCTTATTATTTCTTAATTATTTTATCAGTTTCTATGACCTCGTTATATTTGTACTTTTTACTGTCAAAAAGCAAATTCTGTCACCCCCATGTCAGTCAAAAAATGGATGACATTTATAATGGTTTAATGGTATTTTTGCATCGTTTTTATGCTTGAAAGCCTCCGAAAAGAAAAGGCTTTGATATAGCTTTAAACTGAGGTAACAGCACCTAAGATTTACACTCTCACTTACATACATTTTAACTTGAAATATTGATGAAAAAAAAAAAAAACTTAAAAACTGAAGGTTGATATCAATGTTATCATCTCAAACTACTGTAAGCATTCTATTTTTCATTTTAATCAGAACCTGTAGAAGTAGTAGTATTAGACAGCACCTTTCATTTATATGTATTTATGAATAAATCAAATAAAAACAAATTAGCTTGTTTGAGAAAAGTAACGTATGGATCAAAATTTAAATCAGATAATCAATGTAATCAATAAAAATCAAGCATCAGTTATCAATGTAAATCGAGCTACAGCTTCAGGTTTGCATAACAGTACAACCAGGAAGTTTTAAAAACTGATCAGAAACATCACACAATCCCATAATGCAACAGTGCTGTATGCTACCTGCTGCTACAACCAGAGTCAGCACCAAAACACTAGTGAATATAATCAGACATCTCTTGTGTGGTAAAACCACATCTTTTCAACAGTATCCCTGAAGATTGAACTGTTCTTTTAAATCTTAACCAAACACAAGCACACAGGCAAGAAACAGTACGATTAACACAATCTTAAATACAACCCCATATCAGAAAAAGTTGGGACAGTATGGAAAACGCAAATAAAAAAAGAAAGTAGTGATTTCTAAATTTACTTTGACTTGTATTTCATTGCAGACAATATGAACACAAAATATTTCATGTTTTGTCTGGTCAACTTCATGTCATTTGTAAATATACATCCTTTCCTGTCATTCAGACCTGCAACACATTCCAAAAAAAGTTGGGACAGGAGCAACTTAGGGCTAGTAATGAGGTAAATTGGTTAAATAATGATGTGATTTGAAACAGTTGATGTCAACAGGTGATTGTAATTATGATTTGGTACAAAAGCAGCATCCAAGAAAGGTCAGGTGATTGTAATTAGTCCTTTAGGAGCAAAGATGGGCCGAGGATCGCCAGTTTGCCAACAAATACAAATAGTGAGAAAATTATTTAAATGTTTAAAAACAATGTTCCTCAAAGAAAGATGGGAAGAGATTTGGATATTTCACCTTCAACAGTGCATAACATAATTAAAAGATTCAAGGAATCTGGAGGAATTTCAGTGCGTAAAGGACAAGGGCGCAAGCCTAAGCTGAACAACCGTGATCTCCGATCCCTCAGGCGGCACTGCATCAACTGAATCGAATCCTCATTCATCTATAAGCGATATCACCACATGGGCTCAGGACTACTTTGGCAAACCTTTGTCAAGTACCACAATACGTAGTTACATCCACAAATGCCAGTTAAAACTGTACTGTGCCAAAAGGAAGCCCTATGTTAACAGTGTCCAGAAGCGCCGTCGACTTCTCTGGGCTCGGAGGCATCTGGGATGGACCATCACACAGTGGAAACGTGTACTGTGGTCAGATGAATCAGTATTTCAGGTATTTTTTGGGAGGAATGGACGCCGTGTGCTCCGGACCAAAGAAGAAAAGGATCATCCAGACTGTTACCAGCAACAAGTCCAAAAGCCAGGGTCTGTCATGGTATGGGGTTGTGTCAGTGCCCTTGGCAAAGGTAACTTGCACTTCTGTGATGGCACCATTAATGCTGAAAAGTACATAGAGATTTTGGAGAACAATATGCTGCCTTCAAGAAGACAACTTTTCCAGGGACGTCCATGCATATTTCAACAAGACAATGCAAAACCACATTCTGCACACATTACAAAGTCCTGGCTGCGGAGGAAGAGGGTACGGGTACTTGACTGGCCTGCCTGCAGTCCCGACCTGTCTCCAACAGAGAATGTGTGGCGCATTTTGAAGCGCAAAATGCAACAACGAAGACCCCGTACTGTTGCCCACCTTAAGACTTGTTTGCAGGAAGAATGGGACAAAATTACACCTGAAACACTTCATCACTTGGTGTCTTCAGTCCCTAAACGTCTTTTAAGTGTTGTGAAAAGGAATGGCAACATTACAAAGTGGTAAATGCTTTACTGTCCCAACTTTTTTTGGAATGTGTTGCAGGTCTGAATGACAGGAAAGGATGTATATTTACAAATGACATGAAGTTGACCAGACAAAACATGAAATATTTTGTGTTCATATTGTCTGCAATGAAATACAAGTCAAGTTAAAGTAAATTTAGAAATCACTACTTTCTTTTTTATTTGCGTTTTCCATACTGTCCCAACTTTTTCTGATTTGGGGTTGTACAAAAACATTCATTTTAACCAGTCATTCTCAGAAATACAGCATAAATATGGATTAATAATGAAAATAATACACTGAAAATGAACCTTTGTACATACTGGAATTTATGAAGGGGTAACACTTTACCAAAATGTTTCATTCATTGACATTAGGTAACAACATCAGTTAACATGAACTAACAATAATTCTACAGCATTTATTAGTCTTAGTTAATGTTATGTTTAACATTTACTAATTCATTTTTAACATTTAAGATTGTATGTTAACATTAGTTAATGCACTGTGAACTAACACAAATAAACAATGAATTGTATTTTTAGAGTTAACAAATTGTAAAGTGTTACCCCTGAAGGACTCAGAAAACACAACAGCTGAAACTGGCATTGTAGTTAAATAAACAATCAGTACATTGTTAAATAAAATGTAATTTAATATTGAAAGTGTGATATAAACTGCTGAGGTGAGATTACGGCTCCTTTTCTGCTTGGTTGCAAACACACAAACTTCTGGAAACGAACACACACACATAAACACACACTCAACACATTTCACACCATACTAACTTACAAACTTAATTGTACATATCTCTATTTTTCACTTACTTACATCATCTTTCTTACATCTCTGCTCAAACACAGACTAGTTTAGCTATCTAAATGAGCAAACAATCTCAAGAACTTCACAAGGACGTTTTCTCAGATTAGCAAATTTCTGGGGACAAATTTGTATTTTACATGTAATCAAAACCACACAAACGTTGCATTTTACCTTCAGAGATGGGGCAGGTGAGCACCTGAGCGCTATAGGAGCTGAGAGGGGCCACTCGGGCCGAGTGTTTCTTCATCCTCTCCTCCTTCCTTGGGAGTCCTGAGCTTTTGGAAGTGTGTGTGTGCGTGAGTGTATGAGCGGCACGGCTCACCTCCTCCGACAAACCCACTTTATCCCCACGCGCATCTCTCCTGTCACTCCCACAGTCTCTTTCTGGTTCCTCTTGATATCTTTTACTTTGCTCTTCTCCTGCTGTTCTCTCTTTCTGCTAAGTGACAAACTTACTTCTCTTTCTCTCTGGCTCACACACACTCTCAGCGTGGCACATATAATCGTAAAGTCGTGCTCTAGTGTAGATGTTGCACTGTCATGCTGCTATCGTGCGTCTCCTAGGGAGACTGAGCTTCAAGTGTGTGTGGAATGCAATCATCCCCTTCATATCTCTCTCCCTCTGTTTCTCTCTTTCTCTCCCTGTCCCCGCCTCTTCTCCTGCTCAGAGTATCCTTTGCTGTGTTTGGAAGGTAACCAAGCAGCTCGGGCTAATTATGCTGCATAGGCCCCTCTCCCCTTTTTCTCTTTCTCCTCATCGTTTTTTTTGCTTGTCCAATCTGCCATTTTTCCAGTCAGTTCCATCTTTGCCATGTGAGATTGATAAGGCAGTATGAAAAAGATGAGTTATTTAGTAGAGTAAGAAAGTAGCTTTTTTCTTTTTCTTGCTCTCTCTCCTTGTCCAATCATGCTCTTTCCCTCTTTCATCAGCACTTGTGCTCCACTTGAAGGCCCTTCACTGCTCGCTTTAGCAGAGGTCTTGTCTTGCTGTCTGAGTCCCTGTAGCATTATGCTAATAAAACCGAGTACAGAGCCTTGGGGGACCCCATAAAAAGTATTGTCTCTGAAAATTCTGTGCGTTCCTGGATGAAATGATACAATATCTCCTGTTAATCACTCAATGTGTCAGGAAGTGGGAGCCTGGGAACTGTACTTTTGTTTAAGTGGGAATTGCTTTTAGGATATTGATAGTTGATGATTACCATTTGGATAAAATTAAAATTCTGTAATCTTTTACTTGCCATATTTGGTCTGTCTTCCTGTGGAACACAAAAGAATGTTAACGCTATACTTCTCCATAATATTAAATACACAGTGACCATAATCGCTATGACTTTCTTTTTTTCCATGGAATACAAAAGAAGAAATTCTGCAGAATGTCAGAGCTGCTCTTTTACATACAACAAAAATTTATCTGGGTTAATCAGAACTAAAACTAAAGGTACGTCTCAATTTGTGTATTTCTGTTTTTTTTACGCATTGGTCTAAACAAATGAATCATATACAAAAATCAGACTGCATCTCATACAAAAGACGATATTAAATATCAAAACATTCATAACTATGTTTATGTCAAAATTCTGACTTTAATCTCATAATTATGATTAATGAGAAAACAAATAATGCAAAACATTTGTCTTGGTGTGAACAGGTATTTATGTAGATTTAAAATTTCAGTTTGTTTTTCACACAAGCTATGGAATGATTTTGTGGTAACACACACAAAAAAAGAAAAAGAGCAGCTTCAACATTTAACAAAGTATCTCCTTTTACGTTCCTTAAAAAATGATTTGAAATGTCATAAATGATGCTTGTGAGAATTTATTTTTACGTTTTGGTGAACTATTCCATAAAAGTTGCTTTATTGAATCAGAATCAGAAACTTTATTTGTCATACCAGCTCACATTTACATGTTATGGTACGAAATTAGAACTCAGGTCCCGGTTTAAGCCACAAAAAGAAAGTATTATGAATACTTCATAAATACTCATGTACAAGAGGAAATAATCCAAAGGAGGTAATCCGTAATATTGCACCTATAATGAATGAAGTATTACCCTTAAAGTGTTTTTAGTACAGGTCAGTCTGCGTGTGTGTATATGTGTGCGCGCATGCGCGCATTCAGGAGGGGGAAGGAGTGCCTATAGAGCATGGCTAGAGTTCAACAGTCTAACAGCTTCAGGGAAGAAGCTGTTTCTGAGCCTGGTGGTCTTGCTCCGGATACTCCTCAGCCGCCTGCCTGAGGGGAGGGGTTGAAAGAGTCCATGTGCGGGGTGAGTGGAATCCTTCATGATGCGGAGGGCCCTCCCCTACATCGTGCTGTGTAGAGGTCTGTGATGGTGGGAAGCCTGCTCCCTACGGTCCTCTGTGCAGCCCTCACCACCCTCTGCAGAGCCCTCTTCTCAGCAGCAGTGCAACTGCCGTGCCACACAGTGATACAGGTGCAGAGGACACTCTCCACCGCGCAGTGATAGAAGCTCCTCAGGACTGAGCTTCCAAGTCCAGCTCGCCGCAACTTCCTGAGGAAGTAAAGACGCTGGTGGGCCTTCCTAACCAACCGGGTAGTGTTGGCGCTCCAGGTGAGATCCTCGGCTATATACACACCCAGGTACCTGAAGCTAGAGACCACTTCCACAGCTACTCCTCCGATGTACAGGGGAGGAAGAGGGCGCCTGTCCCTTCTGAAGTCCACCACCATCTCCTTGGTCTTCTTTACATTGATGCAGAGGTTGTTACCTCTGCACCACTGCACCAGATGTTCCACCTCCTCTCTGTATTCCGACTCATCATTGTCAATGATGCGTCCCACTACTGCTGTGTCGTCCGCAAACTTCACTATATGGCAGCTGGGATGTCTCGCCGAGCAGTCATACGTCAGCAGAGTGAACAGGAGGGGGCTCAGCACACAGCCCTGTGGTGAGCCAGTGCTGAGGGTGATGGAGGAGGAGATGGTATTGTGGATCCTGACAGTCTGAGGTCTATTAGTCAGGAAGTCCAGGACCCAGTTCCCCAGTGTGGGACTCAGACCAAGGGAGGAGAGCTTCTGCACCAGGATCTGTGGGATGATGGTATTGAAGGCCGATGAGAAGTCCAGGAAGAGCAGACGAACATAGGAGTTTCTGCTCTCCAGGTGGGTGAGGGCTGTATGAACCACTGATGAGATGGCATCATCCGTGGAGCGATTTTTCTTGTAGGCATACTGGTGGGGGTCCACAGTGACGTCGATGGAATCTTTAATGTGGGCCATGACCAGCCTCTCGAAGCACTTCATGACTACCGAAGTCAGAGCTATAGGTCGATAGTCATTCAGGCCTGTCACTGTGGAGCACTTTGGGACAGGGACAATGGTGGCAGTCTTTAAACAGGTAGGGACAGATGCCAGTAACAATGAAGTGTTAAAGATATCTGTGAACACCTCAGACAGCTGGTATGCACAGTCCCTCAGTACCCGCCCTGGGATGTTGTCGGGGCCTGCAGCTTTGCGGGGGTTAATTCCTTTAAGGGTCCTCCTCACGTCAGCTATGGACACACTGAGAGGCATGTCACCGGATGATGGTATAAGTCTAGTGCAGGGGGGAGGGGTGTCAGGATCCTCGAAGCGAGCGTAGAACCTGTTGAGTGCATCTGGTAAGGAGGGGTCCCCTAGGCATTGTGCATCCCTGGTGTTATAATCCATGATGCACTTAATGCCCTTCCACATGCTCCGGGGGTCATTGGAGGTGAAGCGCCCCTGAATTTTCCGAGCGTATGTGGCTTTAGCCCTCACGATGCCTGCCGTCAGTTCTTTCCTCGCCACTTTCAGCGCTGATGCCTCACCTGCCCTAAACGTAGCATCCCTAGCTTTCAGCAGAGCTCTCACCTCAGCATTCAGCCAGGGTTTCTGGTTCGGAAAGCAAGTTACTGTCCTGGTGATAGCGACATCATCAGCACACTTAGAAATAAAACCAAGGACAGAGGAAGTATATTCCTCTAGGTCCACCTCTCCCTCACACATAGCTGCGTCTTTAAAGACCTGCCAGTCTGTGCACTGAAAGCAGTCCTGAAGCACAAAGGCTGCATCACTAGGCCACACAGTGACAGTCTTTTTTGTTGGCCTGATCCGTCTCAATAGGGGGCGGTAAGCTGGTGCCAACAGGATGGTGATGTGATCGGAGAGGCCAAGATGGGGGCGAGGAAGAGCTCTGTATGCACCCTGGATGTTAGTGTACACACAGTCCAGAGTGTTATCTCCCCATGTGGGAATAGTGACATGCTGGTAAAAACTGGACAAAGTGTCCGTCAGTTTCACGTGATTAAAGTCTCCCGCAACTACGTAAAACGCATCCGGGTGCTTTATCTGCAGCGAGCTGATGGTTTCATGTAGCTCCTGTAGCGCTTCGTTAGCATTAGCATTAGCACCCGGCGCGATGTAAACAATGGTGATAAACACCGCAGTAAACTCCCGTGGCAGGTAGTACGGCCGACATTTCACTGTCATAAGTTCTATCGCCACAGAGCAATAACTTTTTACCAGTCCACAGTTTGTACACCAACCTTCATTCACGTACACACAGAGTCCTCCTCCCCGTGTTTTCCTTGACCGGTGGTTGCGGTCCGCCCGGAAAAGCTGTAGGCCATCGATCTGGAAGGCTGAGTCCGGCATGTTGTGATTTAGCCAGGTTTCCGTGAGGCAGAGAACAGCACAGTTCCTCATCTCTGTGGAAACACTCAGCCTCAGACGTAACAGGTCCACTTTGTTATCCAAAGAGCGGACGTTGGCCAGAAAGAGAGTTGGAATCGGCGGCCTGCGGGCCTTTAGCTGAGCCAGCGCGCCCGCCCGCTTTCCCCTCTTTTGTCGCCGGGCACATCGTTTCCTCTTGCCCGCTGCTCCCCGTACTCTGCTGCGCCACTCCGTTGTCCTCAGAAGCCGCTGTCTTCCAAGTGCGGATTTCAACTTTAGTGAAATTGTAATAACCGAACTATCCATGATGACCATAAGTTCGGTTGGGCTGTACTTTATACGTGAATTTAGTGCTAAGCAAGTGCTGAAAACGACCTCAAAGCTGTTATAATAAGGCTTAGTCCCGGGAGCTCGAGAAGCCGCTGCACCACTGTGCGCCGCCATCAAAAAAGAAGTGTGAGAAGTGTTATTGTGTGAGCTGTGCTGGGATTTTATCGGACTAAAGGGATTCTTTAAATCACAGACTGATTCAAGTATCAAGTACCCCTTTAGTAGGCCTGCCTGGTCAGAGCAGGGTCCATTACACCCTGTCTGCGGTTTTCATGGCCTTGCATTTAATATGTCTCAATGATGCTTGTTCCAGTGGTCCCAGCCATGCATTAGATTAGCGAAACACCCACACACCTACATCTGTTTCTTCCCATTTCACACAACCTTACACAAAACAAAGCTTTCTGCCTCTCATTCATTCATGTTGGCTTGATTTAACGCCACACACACAAACACGTACTGCATTGTGGTCCACCGCATACTCCTGAACTCAAATGAAGCTTGTTTGCTTAGCCAGCACTTATTATACTGGCAAATTTGTAGCAGGTTTTTAAGAAGAGTCAGATTTCTAGGATGAGCTCAAAAAGTGTCACCCAACAGCAGTTCTGGTTGTACTATGCCAGGAAATGTACCTCACTGACACTGTGTTTATTTCCTCCTTGAACAAACAAGTTTGATTTTCAAGCCTCGACTCCTAATCTTAATGTTACAGAAAGCTTCCTACATTTTACATTACAAATTAATATATATATATATATATCTATATATATATATAATTATTATTATTAAATGTGTATATACATTTAAATATTATTAAATGTGTGCGTGTGTGTGATTGAGTCATTTTACTTGTGTAGACCAGTGGCTGGCACCCACAACCACATACACCCACATAACTACCATTAACTCAAGTGATTGTACTGTTTCCTAACACTTGACCTACTGCTTCAATCTGACTTGAAAATATTTTTAAATACTTTACATTTTGATCCAGTATGGTTCAATTACTGACAAAAAGATCCAGACTGTGACTTGGGACAAAAGGACACTGTCCTTCAACTGAGAGTTGACTATAAAGACAATGGTCCTTTAAAGGGATACTCCACCCCATTTTGGAGATTATCCCCTGGACGCAAAATGCGTACACTCTTCTGTATTAGCCTCGTCACAGGGATGTGTCTTCTTCGTCGATTTACGCTCTGATTTGAACGCAAACAGCGCACCCTTGTGGCCCGGCTGATACAGAAGAGTGTACGCATTTTGCATCCAGGGGATAATCTCCAAAATGAGAGACGTTACGGTGCCAAATTGTTGAATAAAGTTGTTATTTTTGTTTTATTTCTGTACAAAAAGTATTCTCGTCGCTTCATAACATTACGATTGAACCACTGATGGCAGATGGAGTATCCTGGCGATGCTTTTCATACTTTTATGGACCTTGACAGTGCAATTTACTTGGCAGTCAATGGGACAGTCACAAGCCTCCCGGTTTTCATCCAAAATAGCTTAAATTGTGTTCTGAAGATTAACGAAGCCTTTATGGGTTTGGAACGACATGGGGGTAAGTGAAAAACGACACAATTTTCATTTTGGGGTGGAGTATCCCTTTAATGTATTTGGGCATTAAAGCCACCATTAAAATATCTGGATTTTGCTGCATTCTGTACATGCATCATTGCATCTAGAAACAAAATGATGCTCGACCTGGGTCTAACTTCACTTTTCTCATTTTTGTAATAACTGCTCCCAAGCTGATTTTTAGTGGATGTATGAAGTCAATTCCCCTTCAGTTCACACAGGTGACCTATCAGAGTAACAGCAGGTGTAGTACAAAGAATTATGGTCATGTTCCACTAAGTTACACAACTATAAAATGCCTAAATGCACCTCTATTCAAAAGTTTTAAGTTGGTAAAAAATACAGTAATGTTGTAAAATATTATTACAATTTAAAATAACTGCTTTCTAATTTAATCTATTTAAAAATGTAATTCATTCTTGTGATGTGAAGCTGAATTTTTGGCATCATTACTCCAGACTTCAGTGTCACATGATCCTTCAGAAAACATTCTAATATGCTGATTTGATGCTCAAAACTATTTCTTATTATTATCAATGTCAAAAACCTATTTTGTGTGGAAACCATGATAAATTTTATGTATAAAGATTCTTTGATGAATAGAAAAGAACAGCATTTATTCATAATACATTTTATTTTTATAAGTGTAAAAGTCTTTACTGTTCATTTTGATTAATTTAATGCAGTCTCTTGCTGAAAAATATTCAATTCTTTATAACTTTAAAAACACATTTTGAACAGTATAGTTAATGTTATAACTCAAAAGAAACTTACAGTGGAACTTGGTTATCAGTGCAATGACATTCAAACATTTTTATTTCTATCATAAAGGTCCAAATAGTTTTTAGATCCACTGTAATATAATTTAACACAAATGTTTTATTGGACCTTGAGTTATTTCTTTACACATACACAGAAAGTGCATCTACAACCCTTTCCCTCTAGTCAATTGAGTTTGCATTCAATCATGTATATCAATCTTTCCTGTGTGCACATATATACAGCTCTTCACAACCATAAAATATAAACCCCAGCCGTGCAAAGAAAGACAGAAATATTGAAAGACAGATCAATATTTCTGCAGTTGAAATATAAGCTTATATTACATATTCACACACACTAGATGATGGATTTTGTGTCAAGACTCCATATATTTTGTGATGCCAAGAAGAAAATTAAACCACAGCCTTTTTAATGACTTAACTTTTCTCTTGCTGATATATTATTAAAATACTGCAGACACTAAACTATAATCAACTCCTCCTGTACGGAAATTAAAAAAGCACAAATATGGACCTATACTGAGTAGTGGTTTTATTTTCAACCTTTTTCAAACAGACACCTGCCATTAGAGATGCCTGTTGTTTCATCCCAATGTCCCCCTCCTCTTGTGTCCTGCCATAGCAACGCCTGGCCCTTGTGTTCCGCCATCAGAACCCCATTCAGAACCTTTGTCATTTAGATCAGTGCCATGTTCCTCCACCATTGTCCACAGACCTGCTGCATCCTTTATGTGTGTCTATTAGCTGCGTTCTACAAGACGAGAGCGAGACGAGAGGGGAATAGTGCACCCACACGCTATCAGTATTACACACACTTCATAACCAATTCGTCAAAACCCCATAAAAGACTTACATTAGTGGAGGAGCTGTGCGACTTGCATAAATATGAACTTTGTTGTCTTTATCGCTTTAGAATCATGATTACCATTTTGAAAATAAATTCTAAAGGTCAGGCTACAGCGGGTTGGACACAACCTGGCCTTTTCTGTTAACAAATACAGAAGACCATTTCTGCTGCATAAGAAAGAAAGTCATGCTTTGGTGAATCTAAATTATGACATAGAAAGTCATATGATATATCAAAATGAAATATGAGATACTAAGTCATAATGAGATAAAAAGAGACAAAAAGTCAAAATTATGAGATACTAAGTCAATTACACGATAAAATGTCAGAAATTGACAAAAGTCAAAATTATAAGATGTTAAGTCATACTTTTGACATAATTGTATGTAATAATTTTGACTTTTATCTCATAATTATGATTAGTATCTCATAATTACACTGTAAAAATGGTATGATCGTTAAGTCATCATGACAACATGTTTTACACCACTTTAAATAATCAATTTTAAAGTTAAATTAAAGTTAGTTTTTTTTAAATAAGTTCTACAAGATTCAACTGATGTTTTTAAGTCACTTTAATGTAATTTAAGTTAAAATGACTTATACAGCTAAATTAATTGTACTTAAAAATTCAACTTTTTAAAACAAAACAAAACAAACAAAAAAATATATATATATATTATTATTATTTTTTTCCTATGTGGCTGAAATAGGCTTCCATAAGCACATTTTAACATCAACTAATTTATTGATCAAGTTTTCAGATAATTAGTTATCAAAACATCTTGTGGTTTGAAGCAGCAAACTGGATGTGGAGGTCAGTTTTCTGCTGGTTAGTTTTAGCAGTTAAGCCCTTCTGGTAGATGAATGAATTAATGAATGATGCATTTATATAGTGCTTTATTGTGTATTGTTGTACACCCAAAGCGCTTTACAATCATATGAGGGGGTCACTCCTCAACCACCACCAGTGTGCAGCATCCACTTGGATGATGCGACGGCAGCCACAGCACAACGGCGCCAGTGCGCTCACCACACACCAGCTACAGGTGGAGAGGAGAGAGAGATAGAGCCAATCAAGTGGATGGGGATTATTAGTTGGCCATGATAGACAAGGGCCAGTGGAGGGAATTTGGCCAGGACACCGGGGTTACACCCCTACTCTTTACGAGAAGTGCCATGGGATTTTTAATGACCACAGAGAGTCAGGACCTCGGTTTAACGTCTCATCCAAAAGACGTGCTTTTTACAGTATAGTGTCCCCGTCGCTATACTGGGGCATTAGGACCCACACAGACCACAGGGTGAACACCCCCTGCTGGCCTCACTAACACCTCTTCCAACAGCAACCTAGTTTTCCCAGGAGGTCTCCCATCCAGGTACTGACCAGGCTCAACCCTGCTTAGCTTCAGTGGGCAACCAGTCTTGGGCTGCAGGGTGAAATGGCTGTGGCTGTGTGTAGATGCTTTAACTAAAATGTTTTTGCAAAGATGGCCATGTCCAAGTTGTTACTTTTAGAGCTGCACATATTGGAATGCTAACAGTTAGCTAGAACCACTGTAAAATGAGAAGAGTGACACCTTTTGGCCAGGCAAAGGGGTTGCAGCTCCTCTATGAACTCGATCCTTATGATTTGTTGTTGCCAGATAGTCATTCCCCAACCCTAATGCTAACCATATATGAACCTTGGTAGCAGCAAATGTGCACACGATCAATATTTACCCTGTAAATGTGTGTGTGTGTGTGTGTGTGTGAGAGAGATTCATCATTCTGAGTGGGATTATGACTGTATCATCATGAAGCAATGAAAGAGTGCAGAGATATTTGTCAAATGACCAGATGGGGGCAGCACAGGAGTGCACAGAAAGTATAAAAGTATTATATATTCTGGAAATTTTGTGCTGATACAGCATATAAACATGTTTCCTCCAATTACAAACAAGTCACAAATACAGATGAGAGATTTACTTGGGCTGAAAGGTTTTGTGATAATTATTATTATCATAATCACAACAATTATAACTCCAATAAACCCTGTAGGAAATGTCTGAAAACATCAATGACCGTAAGAGAAGTCTAAAAGTCTGGAAACACCCCAGGCAAAAGTGGGGTTTTGGACAACATCAGCAGAAATCAATATTATTTTGTGATGACTTTACATTAATAAGGGACAACACAAATTATGCAAACATTTAATAAATAAAAAATGAATTCACAACATTGAAAATACTAGAGCTGCATATAATTCATCTCTAAACTGTGTTCTGATTGGCCTGTTGTGTTCTAACATTAATTGACAATCAATCAGTAAAGCCATAAAGGACCTTAGATTTAGTTTAATATATATATAAAAAATCTTTTTTCATAAATTCACTATAAATCACCTAAAAAGTATTTGAAAAAGTTTTGTTAAGTTCTAACAATTTGTTTTCAGTTGTAACTTGCTTCGACATGTACCTATTGTAACAAGTGTCTACATTAATGGTCTCAGATGTTGTGATATTTTTAGGCATTTAAAAAAATATATATTTTTAGAAATGAGTCAACGACACCTTTTTAGAGCAGTGTTCTGATTCTATTCTGATAACACACAAAAAAATGAATTTGTGTATTCAATCACATTTGGGCACTTTGACTTCACACAGGGTTATTATAGTTAACTAAACCTAAAACCAAAATCATAAAAAATGTTCCTTGAAATGGAATAAACAACTACGGAATAAAAACTTTTTAAACAACTACACTAACTAAAACTATAAAAATGAACAAAAACTGTATAGACCTATTTAAAAAATAAAGCTAATAAAAATGACAAAAATATACAAGAAAATTTCTAATACTTTAACTAAAATTAAAATGAAAAAAAAAATGTAATAGAAAAATATTAGTAAACTATAATAGCATCTCAATGATACTAAAAATAATGCTGACTTGAAGTGTGAACATTATTTCTATTTGGGTTAATGATTCAGGAACGATTACTTGCGTCAGCTGTCTGTTCTGAAGTCTGTAAAGCTCCCAAGTGAGACGACAGTTAACAGCGTCTCTCTGGCTAAGTAGATGAGAAGAGTCCCATTAGGCCTGTAGCTAAAAATAGCTCTCTAGGCGAGGTGGTCTGGGCAGATGGAGGGAGGCATTCGTGCGCTGCAGTTAGAGCAACCACTGCAGATAAGTTTAGATGATTGGGTCACATTGACTCTGCCATCTCTGTCTAAGAGAGCTCAGAAGACAACAGATGACACCAACAGATTGTTTCTGGCAAAGGCTTTGCTGATGATTCTTTCTTGGTCTTATTCAAGATGGGTTTGATGGCTTTTTCAGCTAATTAGCAAACAGTTGCAAAAGTTTCCAGAGTGTAGGCTTTTTGTAGGATCTGTGAAAGACAGCATATGCATGTTGTAAAGCTGCAGCAGATATTTCAGCCAGTCTGATCTGATGCAGTTACATCCAGCTGGTAGGAAAGTACCATCATTGGTTGGTTAGGAGCTGCTGGGGTTCAATAGCTTCAAGTTATATTGTACATTAGGACATTAACTAATCTCCCCTTATATTTTACTTTTACAATAGTCATGATGAACAGAACATGTAAGAATTAAACTTTTGGTCTAAGAACTTATTTTGTGCAATAAACCAAAAGCCAATGGAAAATTCTTCTGGGGTTTTGTTGAGGGAGCCAAGGTGATTCTGATTACAAAAAAACAGTATTTATTTTTTAAACTATTATTTAGCAAAGTTACAATGTCCAACAGCGACACCTAATAGTAGGTAAGAGGAGCGGTAGTGTCTCTTTTTGCATAATTTGCGCTCATTGCATTGAGCTTTTTGCATCAGTTGTGCTCATAAAAGCCCTAAGTTGTGGAGTAAGAATCAAGTCACCATTCAAAGCAGCTTTAGGCCGTGTGTCCACCAAAGTGTTTTTAGCCAGTTGAAAATTCTAGGCGCTCTGGTGAAAACAACCAGCTGCGAGCGCTTGAGATCCCTTCTGTGGCGCAGCGGGGGTTTTTTTGTTGAGTTGAGGCGCTTTGGTTGCTATCATATGGAATATCCATTGAAGTAATATGGCAGAAGCATAGCAAATGAAATTTCTCCAAGCATTATTTTTCATAAGGGGGCCCCAAATCACAACTTTGGATTTTTTTAAGCGCATCTTCTCGTGCTTTAACGGACAAATACACCGTTTTGAACATTCAAGCGATTTTAACGCATTCTTGTGTAAGAAGACTTGAATTAAAGCTCCATTCAGTGTGTTCTGTATGCACAGCACATACACATAGAGCTGCGTCTCTGACAAAGCACAAGCTCAGAATGTTTTTTCCATGTCTTCTTGCGCTTGAACGGACAAATACATACAACAATACCAGTATTGGCATGTATCCTCGGAAACAGGTTATATGTCTTGAGTGAACTTAAAAAGTTGAGAAAGAAATCGGATGTGTATCAATACATTAGACCCGTGAATTGTAAAGTGATCACGTATAATTTACCAGGTGATATCGGTGTCCTTAATGTTAATCCAAGAAAAAAAAAATAATATATATATAGAATATAGATAAAATCATTCACTGCTCTTGACTGAATAACTAAGATTTAACAACTATTAATCTATTCAGTAAAGAATATGCAATGTTATTTTACATTTGATTATTCAATTTCTGTACTTGAACACCTACAAATCTAAAAATGCTCTTTTAATTTGTATTTCTGTTCTATTTATTTATTTGTGGTATTGCTTGTAATTTGTTCATTTGTTCTCATTTACTGACTGTTCACATTAATAATATTTGAAATTTGTTAGGCTAGTTCTTTTTGCTGTCGTAGTGAAATTTGAATCGAGAATTGTAAACTTTAACTGGTGTCTAAAATGTTGGTGTCATATAAGCTTATTTATTAGAATAAAAGATAACATGGGTCAAAAACATTTTAAGTAAAAATCTGAACCAATAAAATTAAAGCTTTAAAAAAAAAATTGTCTCTTGAAATATAAGTTACTTGAAAAAAAAATGTCTATGTTACATTAAACAATATAAATGTTAACTAATAAATTATTTCAGTTTCTTATTCAGTTTCTTTCAATTTCTTACTAAGTGTCATAAGAAAAATACATAGAAAAAGAAAAAAATCTAGAAGAAGTGGGGCCATATTTCTGCCTTGCATACCCTCTTAAAACTCTTCATGGCGCCCCTGCATCCAGCCTAGTTAAAAGTGAGGAGACAAAAGTTAAATATAGATGAAAAATCACAGAGGCAGTGCCTCCATAGCACTTATGATGGCTAGTTACCCTGTCAGTGGGGGTAATAATATATGGTTTCTTTTCTCTCGATTATTGGGTCACACACACCTTTATAGATTTACTGATTGATTGCCAATTAATGTTAGAACACAACAGACCAAGCAGAACACAGTTTAGAGATGATTTATCAATAGCTATTTTTCCATGTTGTGAAATCACTGTTTATGTAATGCAGTGTTTACATATTTTGTGTTGTCCCTTATTAATGCAGAGTCATCACAAAATAATAAGGATTTATGATGATGTTGTCCAAAACCCCTCTTTGCCTGGGGCGTTTCCAAACTTTCGGATGGCAGTGTAGATATGCTCATATATTACAGTAAGAGTGTCACCCACACACATTTGCCAGTCCAATACATAGCATTTTATATTTTTCAATAAAAAATGATACATTAATTATAATAGATATTATAAATATACAAAAACATAGTATGTGTTGCTTTTTGAAATTGTGCAAACATTAAATGAATCTGGAATTTGAATTTATACTGGAAAAGAAAAGGTCCAACAAACACTAATGGTTGAGATGCTCTTGAGGATGACCTTCAGCTTCCATGTCCCAGTCAGAAAGCCTCCCCAAAAATGTGTTTTAGGTTCAAATTTACAGAAGGTCTGTCAATGGCTGCTTTTCACAATCCAATCAATCCCACTCAAAAAATTTTTTGTTTAATACCATGTTTCATTTAGTAAACTTTGCCAATAAAGTGGTCGCAAACACTCTTTCATCTTGACTTTAACAAATTAAATTGTTGCATTCATTAAGATAAGATAAGATTATTTTTATTTGTCACATACACAATTACATAGAGAGTAGTGAAATGTATTCTCTGCATTTAACCCATCCTAAGTGAACACACACCCGGAGCAGTGGGCAGCCATGTTACAGCGCCCGGGGAGCAGTTGGGGGTTTGGTGCCTTGCTCAAGGACACCTCAGTCGTGGTATTGAAGGAGCATACTCCCCCAACAATCCCTGCCGGACCTGAGATTCGAACCCACAACCTTCCGCTTACAAGTCCGACTCGCTATCCATTAGGCCACGACTGCCCCATGAAAAGACACGACTGCTAATCATGAAAAGACTCAGGATTAAATATGCAATTGACGATATGGATTAGTGCGAAACCAACACTTTTTACAAAGCATCAATTTTGGGCTTTGACATTAATTACAGACAGAGTACACTCTTAAAAAATAAAGGTGCTTCACGATGCCATAGAAGAACCTTTTTGTCTAAATGGTTCCATAAAGAACCTTTAACATCTGAAGAACCTTTCTGTTTCACAAAAGGTACTTTGTGGCAACAAAAGGTTCTCCAGATTATAAAAAGGTAAGAAAGAGATGGTTCTTTAAAGAACCTTTGACTGAATAGTTCTTTGTGGAACCAAAAATGGTTCTTCTATGGCATCGCTGTGAAGAACCTTTTGAAGCACCTTTATTTTTAAGAGTGTACAGACAGAGTTCTTTGGGATGGATGGTGATTACAACTAGTTCTGTTAAATAATAGTGCTTTCACATTGTTCTTCTTGCCTGTCTATGACTGACACTTTAATTCACTACATATACTGCTGAGTCAGGTCTTAAAACAGTGGTGAGCATGGCATAGTCTCCGAGGAAACATTTCAGTGTGACACCTTCGCATTAAAAAAAGTCATCTAAAAACCTTTTTGGACTTTTAAAGAGATTTTTGGTTGAGCACAGTAAAAAACACTCATTAAAAAGAACAAAAATGTTTTAGAAAATTGCCTTCTTCATTTGAAAAGCCATTTGAATAGATTGTCCTCATTGCTTTTAATTGGCATATCTGGCACGGACCATCATGTGTGATGTGCTTATGTAACAAAACGAGTGGCATAGATGAATGCAGCGCCGAGTTAACATTACCATCTACCGTGGTCACACACAAATGCATGCACACATACACTACTGATATTCATTAGACATGATTCATGTACTTACTACTTACACACTGCACCAGTGTAATAATGGCACACCAGAGACACGGGCTACACCACTGCTCGTGCACTGGCCATTGTGTGATATGTGCACTTACACTTGGCCACAATAATAATAAAAATCATTCAAATCCTGCATGCTTACAACAGCGGAACCTCACATCTGTCTTGTGCCAAGACTCTTTCGATTGCATAAAAATAGACTGAGGTATTGAAATTCAGGAATGGCACACAGACTATAATTAGGATCCAATCATCACTCTACTCCATTCACACTGTCATTTTAATAAGTGTTCAACAAATAAGTGTCTTTCAACCTGTGTATTTTGTCTAACCACACATCTTGCAATGTGTATGATTTATTGTTTACTTGTAATTACTATCATTGAATTTATGAGTGTGCGGTGCAGTATGATTTAGCTTTATTTATAAACAAGTATGTTTCATAAAACATAAGCCAATAAAAGGTAATAAAACTATATGTATTTAGCCTACCACACAGTTGACTTCATATATTTGCAATATATTTATATTTGTTGGCACTAAATTACTTCACTAATGGATCTGAACTGTCTATAAAGGGGCATTTTATTATTATATCATCTATTATACTATTTGTTACATTTTGAATAATTTTTATCTAATTAATTCTGTATTTTCTATTTTTATTTCTTATATCTACTTCTATCGTGTTCACCTTATCCTGTTATATTTTACATTATATTCTATACTGTTACATTCAAAACTTTGACAGAAAGTTCTGCCGACTGAATTCATGTGTTGTTCAGATTTATGCAGTAAGCACATAACTTATGAACAAAGCACCCTACAAACAAAATGAGACAATCCAAACAGCATGTGTTTCCTTTACATTCATATACATAGATTCATCGTTCAAAGGCCAACACAGCGTGCAGACAACCGTGACTTGATCTCGACACCATTACTATTGCATTTATTATTGCGTGTGTTTTTGAACACTTACTTCTGTGGCTGGAGTATCCGGTTTTATAGCCGTAATAACCGGTGATTCGTAAAATCCGATCCTCAATGTCATGGACCCCGTTGACCGTCACTTCAGGCGCATCCCAGCGGTTGTTCACCTGCGGAGACGCCTTGCCCGGTAGGTGCGGACTCTTGCCCGCTAGGTGCGGACTCTTGCCCGGTAGGTGCGGACTCTTGCCCGGTAGGTGCTCCAGGCGAAAGCAGGGCTCCTCTCCCGAATTCTGGATCTCCGTGCTGCTCATTTTACCTACGCACGGGCAAAACGGCACCTTTTAGGTTACAAACGAAAACCATACGAAACCCGCTGTTGAGAGCATCACCAGAAATTCCTGCACACATTGCTTTGAGGAGTCGCTCAGGGTTATGTGAAACTTGCCCAGCGCCTTCATGCATCAGACAGCAGGGGGCGTCACGCTGCTCCGAACAGATGGCAGCAAGCACTGGGAGGTCCGAATCATTTCGACGAATCGGTTCGTTCAGACGGTTCGTTTTGGTGAACCGTTTCATAAAAACGATTCACCAATTCGTTTCAGTTGTCGTTTTATTTTTGTGGTAAAATGCATTTTTAGCATATTGTATTTTTACTTTAGTAAAGTGATTTGATTGTGTAATTTTACAAAACGCGGTTTTGTTTTTGGAATATATATAACCCACTTCACACACTCAGTTTTACTCCTGTGATTTACAAACGCGATTCGGTTCGAATGAATCAATAAAAAGAACCCCTTCAAAAGAACGATTCGCTCGAGAGTCGGATATCACGGTAGAGTGGACGCAGTGGAGTGCTGTCGTTATTACAAAAGAGGAGACACGAGTGCATCGTGGTGGTGTCGTAATTATGTTACTATTGGGCTCCTCCCTGAAATATTTTAGCATGCAATGTTGCAATGTGCCTTTCAAGGCATTGCAGTGACAAGGCATATGATCTTAAGCATGTCATACTATTGCATGCCAACTAGTGGTATATGAAATCTTAAAGACTTTGGTCTAACACAGAAAAGGTGGACATAAATAAGTGGATATGACAGTGACCAGGGTGTTATATATTTTCCGTTAAAACGCTTTGGAAAAGGTTTTTAGCCTATAGTGTAAAACAGATAGACAAAGATATGGAACCAGTTAGCACGTGTACGTCTGCAAGATGTCTGTTAAAGGGGTCATCGGATGCAAAATTCACTTTACAAGTTGTTTGAACATAAATGTGTGTGTACACATCCATCCTATAATGATAAAAATCCACCCAGTGTTTTTTTTTTAAAATCCCTATTTTAAAATCCCCTTTCTCAAATCAGGCTGTTCTGAGAGCCCTGTCAGAATGACAAAGTTCTGTACAGGCCGCTTCCACGATAGTGAGTGAACTGTCATCAGTCCGCCATTGTGTCGACTCCAGGGCAGGGGAAGACAAGAACGTCTCCGATTAAATGATTGAGGTGTTCTGTTGTTGGACGTAATAATGAATATAGCAGTCATCATTTACTCCCGACATCTGAGCCGCTGAAGATGCAGAGGATTAATGTTACTTTCACTTTGAAGTGAATGCGCCGATCCCCAATCTGCCTAAATGCATCTATGTTCATGCGAATCATTTGCGATCCAGCCTCACCTACAAAAGTAGTGAGTATAAGGGTTTTTTACGAATCTTTGCAAATCGCCTTTCCTAATAATGTACTAGTTCGCCAGTTTTGCAGCTTAAGTTTACAGTCTGCTCGTCACTCCACGGAAGAGAGGGGTGGGGTCAGCAGAGCTCATTAGCATTTAAAGCAACATGGCCTTAAAAACAGCTTGCTGAAAACAGAGCTGATTTTGACAGGGTAAAAAAGGTGTTTTTTACACTACCATTGAGAAATTTTAACCAAAGTATGTTGTAGACTTTTCATTAAGACCCTAAATAATCATATCAACTTGTGGGAAATGGGCATACGATGACCCCTTTAAAGATTGTTTGATCTAGAAAGCATCTGCTGAGTACAAACATCTGACAAACGTCTGTAAGATGTCAGTTTTACATACATTCTAAATCATAAACATATTTGACATCTGATAGGAAACGTCCTATAGACGTATTGCAGATGAACAAACACTCTAAAAAGTATGTCTTCCAGATGTAAATGCAGACATCAAATAGACGTCAAATAGATGTCTATTTGAAAAATACGTCTACCAGATGTAAATGCAGACGTTAAATTGACATACGTTGTATGTGTGCTATCAGAGGATAGATAGCTAGATAGATAGATAGATGGATGGATGGACAAATAGAAAAGTGAAGAGACAGCGTTTGTCCATTCTGTGCTTGAATTGCTTTCTCTATATTTTAGTGCACATATGTTACACTTTAATACTTCAGTGGCCTGCGGCTGTGTCTCTATTTATTGTTTTTCGTCAAATATTTATGAGGCTTTGAGAGTGAGAGTGTAGTAGCTCTGAGATGGTGCCACAAGGCTATTTTGCCTGACAAAATTAGATTCAGCTAGCTTCACGGAATCTGCATTCAGGGATATTTTCTCCACTCCTGATTGTTAATGTGAGTGATACAATAATAACTAATTCATGCTTTAGCTATAATCACAGAGGCACAGTTGTCGTAAAAGTGTTATTGTGTCCACTTAGCCACACAGTTTGGACCTCTCCCACGCCAGTAAGTAAGAACACACTTTCAGATCTAGAGCAAAGCACTATAAAATGCCTCTGAATGCAAGTTTTGAGTTGCTGGTCTCAGCTTAGATCACCTCCGCTCAAAACCAATGCTTCCTGCACAAAACATCCAGTAAAAGTGCTGAGGTTCAGGCCAAACCCAGTCCAATATCACAAGCCAAGTCTATTTCAGTGACTCCTCTATGGTTCTGCGGCAAATCCTTAGCACTTTGTGTGAAATTGATCTCTGGCATAGGGAGGAGAATTTTCTCACGGTGCTCTCGGATTTTCTGTGAGAGAAGGACACATGCTGAGTTTCATATGTGGCCCAATTACAGCGCCAGACTCTATAAGCTTTCCTTCCCTCACTCTTGGCTAAACCAATCTGCTCTGCGCATTGTTTTGTTTCCTTTTGTTCTCCTTCCAGCCTGCTATGCCATTTCTGTCTCTTACCATTCTTCACACTTCTTATGGTTGTTTGGTGGCCAGAACAGCAACTTATGACACTGAAACCCCAAACTTTCCAGCTCAGCTTGGTTTTTGTAGAGCCAAGGAAATACAAAGTAATTTTCAGTAACACTTTATTTTTACAGTGTCATTGTTATCACATGTTACATGTACTATAGTAATAACAGTAAATTATTCAGAATTACAAGCAACTAATCCTAAACCAAACGGATCACACCCCTATCTTGATCCACTTTCAACAGTGTTTCTCAGAAATTGCACCATTAATTGATATTACTCAGTACTTAATTGTATACACTGGACACATTAAAATACAGTGTAACCAAATTTTGGTAAAACAGAAAACATACAATGCAATAACATTTATTTTAACATTTTTAATTTGAATAAATGTATTAGGGGCCCATTTCTATTCATGTTGGTTTAAATATGGTTTTGAAAACCTTTTAATCCATGTTTTAAAAAAGATTTAAAGTTTTTCTAAAAATGTCTTGTGGGTAAACCTTTGGGTAAAAATAACATTTCCCTTATGCCTTGAAGCATATTGGTGTACACATCCAAATCGTCATTTTCAAAATAGTTTTTAAATATAATTTTCAAGGTAGAATTTTTTTTCTTACAAATATCATGAAATATTAAATATATAAATATCACCAGGAGTCGCACCACATGACATTTGGCATTCTGGACTAACCTTGCCTTGTCACAAAAAGACACATTAATGGGGGTCTGTAGGGTCCTCTCTATGATTTGATTTTTTTTGTTTTTTTCTGCATTGTTTACACATATTGGTCAAATCACATAATTTTGATTAGACAAAAGTTTTCAAAAATTAATAATAAGTATTTCAAATATTAATAAAAAGCAGTGAAGTAGTATTGCAGTGTTGGGGAAACCTGCTTTTCATTATTTTTGCAATACATTTGGAGCTAGTGGAAATGACACACTTCACCTTTAAGAACGTTTTTCAAGGCCTTTTGGTTTTGTCAAACACATTATGGGTTTTGACAGTACTTAGTATTCACAGACTGTAAGCACATTTTTAAAGTAACAGCTGTAAAATGAGTGAAGTAACAGCAGTAATCAGAAATAGTGGTTGTCCGGTCACTCCGTCTGTTTTGTAAGAGTGCTGTCAGACAGACTGCTTCAGCGACGAGCTCTTCAGCATGATAATAAGGGTTAGACGTAAATGACTGTCCTCTTTACTCTCCATGGATTCTCTGCCCAGAGAAGAGACATGGTTCACTCGATAAATCACTAGACGGCCAATGCCCCGTTAACGTATGGGTGTAAGGTATATTGTATTTTTTAAGGCCTGTTCTTTCGTCTCTTCTTTCTTTTTCCTGTTATGACTTTTTCTGTCATTTGCCCTCTGAGGGAAGGACAAACAAAAATCATCATCAGAAACAGACCAGACAGACATTCAATGCGTGACTGGAGCCTGAGATGTCTATCTGGCCGCCGCATGGAAGGATATTCAGTCAGAGAAAGAGAGAGAGACTATTGTAATGAGATACGGAAGTGACATTACATTGATTCCAACTAAATTAGTGAGAGAGCGACTAATTACAGAAGTCTGAGATTGCGCTTACATTTTCAATTTGATTTTGCTTGTCGGCATTCTTTTTCTTCATCAGATCGTAAGTAATAGCCTCGCTAAGGCAAACATCTCTACTACTGTTGTTCATACTTATGGTTAGGAACTTGTTCTAAGGCCCTCACCTTCTCTCAAAAAAAGTGCAAAATGGGGTACAACAACTTGTCACTGGGGCAGTGTACCTCAAAGGAACACCTCTGTACTTTCTTTACCCCCTAAATGATACATATTAGTATCATAACTTCATAAGAGACCATCTTTCTACTCTAAGGTACTAATGTGCAATCTTTAGGGGTAAAAAAGGTACAAAGGTGTCCCTTTGAGGGTACCGTTTTATCCCTAAAGGTACAGTTTTTGCACATTTCTTCTGACAGTGCACTGGTACTAACACAACTCTGATGTGCAACCATGCATTTGTGCTACAAACATGACTGAAACCTCAAATTAAACATCTTATTGAGGTTATGGTATGCTTTTACAAGCAGGGCCAGCGCTAGCTATAGGCAGAGCAGGCGATTGCCTAGGGCCTCGGGCTTTGAGGAGGGGCCTCCATAACCGTAGCATCCCCTATACGCCAGTCCACCAGTCAAATCGGACAGAAATACTAGCCTCATTGTTCATTGGATATAGCTGAATTGTCACTCATCTGCAATTAATCCAATTAATGTTGCAGTTTCAAAGCGGTCCCGCCTTCTAAATGTTTGCGTAACGAACACATCTTTCAGGTGCTGCGAACTATGCGATGCAAAAGGCTAAATAGGCACGCAAAGAAGCACAGCTCTAATGCAGGTGTGTGGGTTGTTGTTATCTATTTTGGAGTGATTACAATGTATTCTAAATATAAACTTGTTCTGTCGATCAGCGTGATGTCTGGAAAGATAATTCACTGCTTTATTACTAGTTTAAAAGAGCGCGAGCGCCGTTGACGCGCCAAGACGCGATGCTTTGAATTTGCGCGAACAATGAATGACATCGCGTCGGGAGCTGACTAGCAAAATAGCTACAAAAAGCAGAGAAGTTTGTATCCATAGTTAAAAAGCGAACACACTAGAATATTTTTAATGGTTCAAAAACATTGATGCCATCTTCTAAATTGGGTTGATGATTAGGATTACTGCTCTAACACTTATAATTTCAGTTTCAACTAACTAAATTACTTTTTTTTTCCTGCTCAGTAGCGACCGCTCTTTCTGTTCCACTTGATTTGTGTGTGTGTGTGTGTGTGTGTATATACAGGGCCGTAGCTGAAGGATTGGGGGCCCCCTGAAAAAATATTGATGTGGGCCCCCCCCACACACATATTATATACTGTACAATATACAAGCATGGAACCAAATTGCATGCTTTTTTGTGGTTTTCATAATATCTCAGTTGTACAACTAATAAAATATTAGAATTATTCACAGAACATGGGCCTATATAGTATAATTCCTGGATTTTGTGGGGCCCCCTGGGCGGTGGAATTGTCACCACCTTTCACCCCACTAGCAACGGCCCTGTGTGTATATATATATGTATATATATATATATATATATGTCATATTTAACAATGCAATATATAATATCGTATTATTGACATTAATAAAATAAGTAGTCAAATAATATCTGTAGTCAATATTGATTAAATGGGACGAGGAAATCCTGCCCATGCCCAGCTAGGGGAAAATAAGAAAAGAGAAAAGCACTTACTGAAGTGGTATTCTGGAACTGCGATTAAATTAAATAAAACAGCAAAATAATATGACAAAAACAACAATAACATCTTCAAACAAAAAAAAAGAGATTACCTTAGATAAAGTTTGATGTACATACAGTACCAGTTAAAAGTTTGGACCCATTACTATTTCTAATGTTTTTGAAAGACATTTTTTATGCTCATCAAGCCTGCATCAGAAATACAGAGAGAAAAAACAAACAAAAAAACCCACAGTAATATTCAGCAAGGATGTGTTGAATAGATTAAAAGTGATAGTAAAGACTGATATTGTTATAAAAGATTTATATATATATTTTTTAAACATCTTTTTAATAATCAAAAAATCCTGAAAAAAAGTATCACAGGTTATAAAATAAACATTAAGCACCGTTTCTAACATTGATAATAAAGCAGCATATTAGAATGATTTACAGTGCCTTGCGAAACTATTCATACCCCTTTATTTTTGTCACGTTTTGTCATGTTGCAGCCTTATGTTAAACTGCTTTAAATTACTTTTTTCCCCACATCAATTTACACTCCATACACCATAATGACAAAGCAAAAAACAGATTTGTGACAACTTTGCAAATTTATAAAAAATGTAAAACTGAAATAAGTACATTGCACAAGTATTCATACCCTTAACTCAGTATTTCTCCAGAAATATTTGATTGGGTTCAAACCAGTCGCGTAGCTACTTTCATCTGTGGCCCACCCAATGAGAAGTTTGTAATTTTCCAAATGGATGTAATTTATTAAACGATACTAATAAACATCTTATTTCACTGTAACTTTATTTATTAAAAATATTAAACGCTTGTTTTCATGGTCAATTACAGGTCGTTTCTTAGTTTTCCCTCTTCCTATAGGTGCATAATATATCATCACACGCTTGTCAAAATGATGATTCGTCCGTTTCTGTTAGTCCCACCCACAATGTTATGTTTACGACATGATTATGTTTAGGATATGATAGTAAAATGCGCGCGTTTGTGAAGTTAAATTTGAAAATAGCCTAGTGAAGCAAACATAAATCAGATCAATTCTTTAAAAAGTAAAAGTCTTAGCCAGGGGCGCATTAATGCACGGCTTCAAGGGGCTAAAGCCTAGGGGCCTACACTGGAAAGGGGGCCCACTGGCTGCAGGGAAATTATATTTTTCAAATAATTATTTATATGGGAGTTTGCAGCAGTGACAACAGCATTCTGTAAACAAACTCACACACTCATTTTCAGCGACGCCCTGGTTGTAGTTGCCTATATAGTGAGTGGTTCATTGTAGGTTTCCCCCACACAGTTTGTGTAGTTGGTATGTTCCACGTGTTCCACCGATATACTGTAAGTGGAATGCACATTAATGCATTTGCTTTTCGCTAGTAAAGTAACGTTAGCCCAGCACAAGAGTGTCTTTATGTAAACGTGCAGATTAACAAGAGAAACAACACTGCTGTGTGAAAGGAACTGGATCGGTCAACTTTCTGTAACATCATACAGTGCGAGTTCAGTAACTTGTGTGGATGTAATCTGTGTCAGATGAAGGTTTTAGATTAAGGTGCTGCTTCAAAGTCTCAATTTTAAATCCAGGGATGGAAAAATAGGAATCGTCCTATTGCTTAAATGTGATCATTAAACTTTATACGGCTGTGATTTAATTAATTAAACGTGAGCACGGCATGTTTCGAAATAGAAATGCAGTTAGCAATCACCAAACAATCCACATTTATGCCAACATGTTGTGTTGTTTCGTTCTACTGATGATGAATAATGAATATTTTGTGTGATTTATGGTGTTTAAATCATACCTGTAAACTCACATTTCAGCCAGGAAAGTTTTGATGGCATTTTCTTTTCACATTACCTCCGGATAAAGCCTGTAATAGTGTAATGTAACGGCTATTCTGCTGGTCCTAAGCGCCACCTTGTAGCAAAGAGTGATTTGCATATTCACATTTTACGCAGAACAGTGTTGTGAATGTTAACTGGCATATTAACAAGAAAAAACAAATCGAAATTTGACATAAATAATTGTCAGGAAGATTAAAAAAAGCAAAGGTTTTCTGGGGTAGGGGGACCTACTGTAATGCTGTAGCCCAGGGGCCTCTGGTTATCTTAAGGCGCCCCTGGTCTTAGCAATAAATCTAGACCGTCTACAAATGAAACCCAACAGACCACCTGCGGTTGCTGGATTTATCGATCGGAAACTTCTGAACCAAGCGTGTTTGAAGCATCATATTAGCATAGGTACAGTGTTTGATCCGCTAAAAAGATGTGTCCTTTGTGGAAAGAAACACATACATGTTGTGCTGGATCCTGGTCGCCAAAACAAACTGCATAATTTGCAGCTGCGCACATTTCTGCTGTCCTCGATGTGCGTGAACTGACAGAGAAGTTTGATTATGAAATTATCTGCGAAGCCCCGTTGTTTCACACTGACTGAGGTAATGCCTTTTAATAAACTTCCTTTAGTTAACGTTAGTTAATGCATTAACTAACATTAGCAATACATTTGTTACTGTTTATTCATCTTTGTTTACCAGCTCAGGCAAATGTTAACAGATGCAACTTTTAATTTTAATAATGTCCTATTAGTAAATTTTGAAATGAACATTAATATAACAAATTACTAATGTTAATGCATGCTTTAAGTACTGTGTAATGAACCTTGGTGCTGTATTTTTTGTTGGCAAGTTGACATGCAGTTTTCATATGCTACACACCTGGCCCACCCAGTTTTATGTAGGCCCACCCACTTCAACATTTCTGGCTACGCTAGTGGTTCAAACCCAAGGTGTGGCTTGGCCACTCTAGGACATTCACAGAGTTGTCTATAAGCCACTCTTGCTGTGTGCTTAGGGTCATTGTCCTGTTGAAAAGTGAACCTTCTGCCCAGTCTGAGGTTCTGAATGCTCTGGACTGGGTTTTCATTAAGGCTATCTCAGTATTTTGGTGCATTGAGCTTTTCTTCTACTCTGATGAGTCCCTCAGTCCCTGCCGCTGAAAAACAGCTCCACAGCATGAGGCTGCTACCAGCACACTTTACTTTTGGGGTGGTACTCTTCAGGTGATGAGCAGAGCTGGTTTCCTTCAAACATGATGCTTAGAATTGAGGTTCATCAGACCAGATAATACGGTTTCTCAGAGTCTGAGGGTCCTTTGGGTGCTTTTTTGCAAATTCCAAGTGTGTTTTCATGTGTCTTCACTGACGAGAGGATTGAGTTTGGCCACACTGCCATAAAGCCCAGATCGGTTGAGTGTTGCAGTGATGTTTGTCCTTCTGTAGGTTTCTCCTATCTGCATATATGATCATGGAGCTCAACTAGAGTGACCATCAGATTCTTGGTCACCAGTATAACCAAGCCCCTTCTCCATCAATTGCTCAGTTTGGCCAGAAGGCCAGCTCTAGGAAGAGTCCTGGTTGTTTCAAACTTCTTCCATTAAGGGTAACAGAGACTACATGCTTCTGTGAACCTTCAATGCAGCAGAATTTTTTTGAACTCTTCCTCAGATGTGTGGCTTGAGGCAAACCAGTTTCTGAGCTCTGCAGGCAGTTATTTTGACCTCAGGGCTTGGTTTTTGCTCAGATATGCATTATCAGCTGTTAGACCTTTTCTGAGAGGTGTGTGCCTGTCCAAATCATACTCATTCAAATTAATTTGCCACCGTTTAACTCCACTCGAAGTGTAGTAACATCTACAAGTGATATGAGTGCTCCTGAGCTAAATTTCAAGTGTCCCAGAAAAGGGTATGAATACTTATGCAATGGAATCATTTCAGGGTTTTTTTCTAATAAATTTGCAAAGATCATTATCATTATGGTGTATGGAGTGTAGATTGATGTGGAAAAAAGTAATTTAAAACAGTTTAACATAAGGCTGCAACATAAAACGTGAAAAAAATGAAGGGGTATGAATACTTTCGCAAGGCACTGTATGTAGGATCATGCGACATGAAGACTGGAGTAATGGCAGAAGAAAATTCAGTTTTGCATCACAGCAAAACACAAAACCATATGCCTATATTTTAAAGTATAGTAAAATAGAAAACCATTATTTTAAATTGTAATATTTCACAATATTATTATTTTATTTTAATGTATTTTTGATCAAATAGGCTAAATCCACGCTTGATGAGCATAAGATACTCCTTTCAAAAACATTTAAAATAGCAATGTTTCCACATTTTTGTACTGTATAAATAAAAATATAAAAAATGTAATGTTAAATGTTGTATAAATAAAAAGGTTAGGAATCATATTTGTTTCAAGTGCTTTTTATTGGGGGTGGGGGGGCCTCCAACATGAATTTTGTCTAGGGCCTCCTAATGTCTAGAACCGGCCTGCTCTACCCACCTCTGGTTATTTCCTCTGAAGAGATGGGGATCTTCACTAGATACGGCGTCTCCTCCTCGTCAATATGATAGATTACTTTGGTTTCCGACATTTCCTAGGCAGTTTTTTCTCCTTCGGTCGAGCAACACTAACTTTCCAGACTGATTAGCTGGGCAACAGTTGAAACAGAAACTACATTTCAAGGCACAAATCTTTTTTTTTTTTTTTTTACATCTGCAGTATAGTTTTCTACTAACTGCAGCATAAACCGTATTCCTGTTGTCCTCCTTTTGTTATTTAAATCCCACAGGTAATCATATGCTGCATTCACGCCATATCGTAATAACCGTAATTCCGAGATGACAACTTCAACTCAGTGCTGTTCACGTCCTCGGGCTGGGGATTGTCCGTTTCTATAGCAACAGTCAACAAAATGAACCCGCGACCATGTGAAAGAAGTATTATAAACATAAATGTATTGTAGTACATTATAGTATCTATATATGTATCTATTTCCCCATTTTTAGAGCAGTAGTAAAAGCTTTCTTTGAAAGCGCCACCATTTTTCGCTGGTTCAGCGTGAGGTGCAGCGTTCACGTGGTACAAGCCTAGCTCTCAGAAAACTCCCAGTTCACAAGTTGTAATTACGACTTCTTAGGGCGTGCGGTGGTGTTTTAAAATGAGGAGGCAGATACATATATAATAAAATAAAATCTAATATATATATATAAAAAAAAATAATGTCCCTGTTACACTTAATGTTTACGCTAAGTGCAAATAGCTATTCTGTTTACAGCTAGATTTTCTGCTATTTATACTACTTGCAAACAGTGGCAATTATCTGCACCTCCGTATTGTAGTACATTATAAAACAGTATGCAGTGATAACATGTTTTTTTTTTTTTTTTTTTTTTTTTTTTTTTTATGTGCTTGTAAAAGAGTTGGAAAATGTGAAAACTTCTGGTTGGGGAAGATGTAGATGGTGTGATGATGCAAATGAGCAGTTTGAACAAGTTTGTGAGGATTGCAGATCCTGGACACGAAGTTAAAATCCCAGACCTGCTGATCCACTTTTAATTGAAACACACAGGACAGACAAAGGTACACAGCCCCCTGGTCACAGCTGTGTGTGTGTGTGTGTGTGTGTGTGTGAGAGAGAGAGAGAGAGAGAGACTGAAAAACATTTCTTTTTTTTTTTTTTTTTTTTGGCCTGTCAGTAGCACAGATAACACATGACAGTACATATGCATGGCTATACTATCATCATTCACAGCCTTTTTTTTCTTTTTTTTTTTTTTAATTAAATATATTTATTTATTTATTTTTATTTTTATTTTTTTAATATTAATTAATTAATTAAATTTTATATACCCTTTTACTTAACCACACTGTGACAGACAAGACCAGGGGACAGAGAAAACAAGAGAGAGAAAGAAGAAAGAAGATAGGAAAAAAAAAAAAAAAAAAAAAGGTGGGGAAAGTCAACAAAGAAGGGGAAGAGAGAGAGAGAAAAAAGGAGAATGGGGGATAGAGAGAGAGAGGGAGAAAAAACAAAAACAAAAAAACAGACAATTTGCTTCAATACCTGCTGACAAAAAGAGAAAACAACCGAAGACACAACATCAGAGAGACTGCAGCAACAACCAACATCTGTATAAATCACAATAAATTCTAAATGTTAAATGTTATTGAGCAGCACACATAACTAATATTACAAAATAAGTTTTGAAGCAACAGCAGATCAAGACAATGTGTGTCTGTGAGCACCTGTTTTTACACCAATGTGAATGCTTGAGTGTACACCTGTGTGTGTGAGCGCGCTTGTGTTCATAAGGTTCCTCCATGTAAATGTTTAATAGTGTGTGTGGGGAACAACAGCCCCATCCCGCAAGGCATGAAGCAGGCACGGAACAGACCCGGGCCCCAAACATCCGGAGGCCCCCCAGGGCACGAGACCCCCAGGAGAACCACCGCAGGGACAACCGCGGCCCCCACCCAAAAAAGGGCAGAGGAGAGCCCGAAGGCGGGACCTCCGACAGCCACAGTGTAGGCGCCCCAGGGTGCCGTGGCGGCAAGCCCGCAGGCTCCACCGGCAGCCGACCACACCAGGGCGGACCGGGCCCTGGGCCCGGAGACCCAAAGGCCCCCCACCCCACAAACGGGGCCCAGCAAGGCCAGTAGGGCCAGGCCCCGCCAATCGACCGCCGAGAGCGGGCCGGCGCTCGCCCGAGCATCCTGCCCCGGCGCGAGAAATCACCAACGCACCGGCGGCATCCTCCACCGGCAGGGCATGGTGGTGGGGTGGGGGTCGACTAAGATGATGAGTGAGGCGGAGTCTAAGGCCCGACCTGACACATAGACGTAGACGACAAGCACACATATACACAAGCATATGTTCCCACCCTCATGCACGCAAACAAATATTCACACCTTCGCCCCACATGTAGACACACAAAAATGGACACAGTACCCACACTCACACTCCCCATATGCACTCTATACTCCTAGATCCAGGCACCACCACCCCCAGAGGGGTAGCCAGCGCCCGATCCCGGAGCTGAACCCCCTTCGCTCCGGCGTGGGGACAGGAAGACCACCCCGGTCCCCGCAGCAGCAGAGAAAATCAACAGCCCAGACCCCGACCGGGCGGCCAGCTCATACTCACAGCCCCCGGCCCCAGACAGAGAACAGAGAACAGGGGTGTGAAAAAAAAAAAAAAAAAAAAAAAAAAAAAAAAAAAAAAAAAAAGACGACCCCATGCTTCACCCCACCCGCTCAAATGTAGTGTTGGTGTGTGTTGTTCTAAGGTGCTTTAAAACAGGGGTGCTTTAAAACAGGGGAGGGGCACCCTCCACAAGCTTGTGTCAGCTCGTCCCCTCCCTAGAGCCCTCAATGTCTATGTGCAACTTAAAATTGAGAAGTGGGCACTGGCACCAGAGGGAAGGCTGAATGAACAGACCGCCCTCCGGATGCCATTCAGTGTGCCCACCCCCAAGGCCCTATATGTATGTGTCATGTGACAGTAAGTAATGAGAATGTCTAAGCTGTAATGTGTAATTGAGATGCAGGCGGCCACGAGGAGACAGAGGAGTACCACCTCCCCCGCATCCCAGCGACTCACCCGCACCTCAAAACCCTACCTATGTGTTGGTGTGATGGAGCGGGAGAAGTGAAGCCTTAGGGATGGGGAGCAGTGATAACATGTTGAGTGCACTAGCGTAGCCAGAAATGTTAAAGTGGGTGGGCCTACATAAAACTGGGTGGGCCAAGAGTGTAGCATATGAAAACCATGATGAAAACTGCATGTCAAATTGCCAACACAAAATACAGCACCAAGGTTCATTACACAGTACTTCTAAAGCATGCATTAACATTAGTAATTTGTTATATTAATGTTCATTTCAAAATTTAGGACATTATTAAAATTCAAAATTCATGAGCTGGTTAACAAAGATGAATAAACAGTAACAAATGTATTGCTAATGTTAGTTAATGCATTAACTAACGTTAACTAAAGGAAGTTTATTAAAAAGCATTACCTCAGTGTGAAACAATGGGGCTTCGCAGATAATTTCATAATCAAACTTCTCTGTCAGTTCACGCACATCGAGGACAGCAGAAATGTGCGCAGCTGCAAATTATGCAGTTTGTTTTGGCGACCAGGATCCAGCACAACATGTATGCGTTTCTTTCCACAAAGGACACATCTTTTTAGCGGATCAAACACTGTACCTATGCTAATATGATGCTTCAAACACGCTTGGTTCAGAAGTTTCCGATCGATAAATCCAGCAACCGCAGGTGGTCTGTCGGGTTTCATTTGTAGACGGTCCGGATTTATTGCTAAGACTTTTACTTTTTAAAGAATTGATCTGATTTATGATTGCTCAACTCGGCTATTTTCAAATTTAACTCCACAAACGCGCGCATTTTACTATTATATCCTTACGTCGTAAACATAACATTGTGGGTGGGCCTAACAGAAACGGACGAATCATCATCATTTTGACAAGCGTGATGCACCTATAGGAAGAGGGAAAACTAAGAAACAACCTGTAATTGACCATGAAAACAAGCGTTTAATATTTTTTAATAAATATATAAAATTACAGTGAAACAAGACGTTTATTAGTATCGTTTAATAAATTACATCCATTTGGAAAATTACCAACTTCTTATTGGGTGGGCCACAGATGAAAGTGGGTGGGCCCGGGCCCACCCAGGCCCACCCGTAGCTACGCGACTGGTTGAGTGCATATTATAATTTTAATTCCAATTATTAAATGGATGTCACCTTATTGGGACAATAAATCCCTCCCTACACCTACCCTAACCCTACCCGATAATTTAAATTCAACTTTTAGATTATTTCCTTCATTATTATTGAAAATACATGCCTTTCCGACGTGATATTTGATTTGAAAAGGTAGGGGGAAAAGTTCTTCGAACCCCGGTCGATTGCGTCAAAAATGACTTCAACACGTACTTCACCATCTGCGCCACTGGAGCTGTTACGCAACAAGGTTTTTTTTTTTTGTAATCACACGTTGGTGGGGAGAGTAGCGGCGGCCTCATAGGGCTCTACGCACTTGTAAATAGACAGTCCGTTTTTATTTGTGAACTGATGCTCAGCTGTTTTTTTGTTTTTTTTAATAGTCAACTTATTTTCGGGTCATCGTCAAAAAAAGCCCAAAAAAGACACATCTTTAATCATTTCATCAAGCTAAATGACTGACAAAGTCATCACGTTTTCAAGTCATTTCATGTTTCATTTTGACATGACATAAAGCAGTGATATCTAAGCGGGAGAGTCGTTTACTTACTTTATAATTAGTCAACGCCATCATTTTCCTCATTCAGACCGAGAGCTCACACGAAAACAAGAGGCGGGATTTATCGCAAGAACCAATCATATCCAATTATAGCGCGATGGAGGCATTGCCTCCTCTCACGTGATTTCCCCCCATTCATTACAATGAGCCTCCAGACAAGTCACCGCAAGCTTTGGGGTCTCTGTTTTAAGTCTATGGACCGAAGGGAGGCAAGCCTCCGCTGTAACTTTACCTGCGGGTGTCGCTGTTGGACAGTGTTATTTTATAAAAAAATTATACAATTTTATTTTACATTTTTTTCAGCTTTTTTGTGCAATTATTTCAAGACCACATGTATATATTTTTTTGTCACTTGTGTTACCTTCTTTAGCAATATTAAAAGTTATGAAATATTATTTCTCAATTTTTTTTCAGCATACGTAGTCAGAGTTACAGAAAATTAAAGAAAATGCAAGAAATAAGTAGATTGTGTATTATTTATTTAATGTGACAGACAAAAACTGTACAGTAACACAGCAGTGACCCACATCACCAAAAACATACATAAGACCTGATATACTGATCTTCACTGTTGTTATCCATAAAACACCAGTGACAATTTTCATGAAAAAGGCATTTTACAAAATGTCTGCTGCAAGATATCAAACCACATGTTGTCAATCATGGTATACTCACTAAATTAATTAGGCTAGTTTAAACCATTTGTATTATAGTTTTTTTTACAATTCCCAAACAATAAATAGGTCATACCAGTGACACCAACTAAAAGCTTCATATGAAATCATGAGATAAATGAGAAAATTTCTGATAACTGAAAAGAAACAGTGGACTAAACATGGGCCTTTTTTCATAGATCTTTAGAAAATAGGAAGGAGGAAGTCAAGTGATGTCATCAGTGTGATTTTTTATTCCAATATAAAAGACTTTTGTTAAGCGGTAACACCAGTGACACAACTCCAGGGGACCACTCTTTTCATTATGTATTTTATAATATTTATTTGCCATTTTGTTTTTATATGCCATTTACATCATATATTTGATAGTTATGAATAGACTTTTGTATTTTAAATGGTAGAAAATCCTGTTTTTGACCTCAAAATAAAGCACTTTCCCGACATGGCTGTGGGGACAAGCAGTTTTGTGGTACTTGGAATTTTATATAATTAATAAAAAAAGAATAATGCCACATTGATGGCTCAGGAATGTGTAATTGTTCAAATAACATGGTTTCATTTTAAAATATATAAAAAAATTGTAACCCTAATGTGTATTTCAATTGTAATATTTCTGTAAAGTCTAGGGACAGAAAAGTGGACGTTTCTGTAGAATGACCCAAAAACGAGTGACTTGTAGACTTTTAATGTCATATTTAGTCATATTTGCGCCGTTTTATTTTTGTAATATCGATTATTTTCTCATCCAATTTTGAGGAGAGGAGACACTGCCTCCCTTGCCTCCTCGGAGGAAACGCCCCTGACGTGAACGCTTTTTACAAGTTGGTATCTCGTAATTACGGTTCCCAAACTTCTAGGGAACGCTCATACTGTGCGGTTAGGGGAGGAGAGAGAGAAAGCCAACGTGGTGTTATGACGTTGAACAGGCGCATGAAACCCCTTCACCCTCATCCAATGCCCCATAATAATATAATAGCCCCAACATCGAACATTTTGAACAAATCCAAAAAAAGTTTGTGGACACTTACGATATCAATAATTCTGCTGTAACACCACATAAAATATCACTCAAATATGTCTCAAAGTCACAAAAACAAAAATATATTAAATCAAAAGATTAAAACGAATAAATAAATAATAAACGAGTCCCCGCGGCTCAATAAATCAGAAAACTGCCTATGGTGAGAATGGGGCAGAATTACACATTTCGCTAAACAAGGAGGACGAAAAAGCTTTTTTATTTAGTTTTTGGGGGATTTAGCATCCCAACCAGCTCCAAATTACCAGAAAGGCCTAATTTAGACAGCTGGTAGTAGACACTTCTTGTATAACACCTCCAAATTAAGTGTTTAAATGTTAGATTAAAACAATGCAAATAGACTGACAAACAATAGTATTTATTTTTCATGAATTGCAAAAGAATTTAGCCAAGAACTATTATGGGACCAAGCATCACAGTGTTGGACTCTGTTGTATCTGAAAAACAAAGAGAGACTTGGGCTACTTTACATTTAGTAATTTACCAGATCCTTCTATCCCAAAGCAATTTAAAAATAAGGAACATCACAAACAATTTGCCATAGTGCCAACAATATTCATAGTATACAATGGAGCAAGGAGCAGAGGTTAAATGTAGAAAATAAAGTGTGTGTGTGTTTTTTGGGTTTTTTTTTTGGGAGTTGTAGTAATTTCCATGGTTTATGGTTGTGGATAAGCAAAGTATATGAGGAAGAGGTGTGTCTTCCTTAGTCTCGCATATCCAGATCTTCAGACTGACGGCAGGTCTGGGAACCTTGGCCGTTTTCAATGGCCAAGGACTGCCCAAGTGTCCATATGACAGGTAAAGCAACCAGTCAAGTTTAATTTGGTGCCACGTCATGTTTAGGGTCATGGAAATGTCCCCACAATAGCAGACCAGTGTGTAAAACGCTTAGATGTATTTTAAAGAGTATGCCACGAACTTTACATATTTCACATACTTTTGAAAATCCAGCATTTACTTGATCCTGATAAGCGCTCATTGTCACAGTTGTGAACACAGTGGCTTTCTTCTTCCATGAGGGGGTTTGGCATCACGGCATCTTTGTTTCCAGAGAGAATGTTAAAGAACGCGACACGCACCCGGAAATCCTGTATAATTATTCAACCAATCCGATGACGACTTCAAAATTCCTTTAGTGTTTCCAATTTTGTGTGCCATATGCATCAGACGTTCAGCCAACGGTCCGTGGGTGTGATGTCTAAAGCCCCGTTCACACTACAAGCGACACTCAGCGACAAAGCAACACGATCCCATTCATTTCAATGGAGAGCTGGCGATTTCCGGCGACACGAGCGATAGCGACCGTTGGCGACCGGATGGGGCGTGTCCAGCGACGCGACAAAGTTCAGAATCCTTCAACTTTATGCAAATGAAGAGCGACTTTCGGGAGTGACAGCCAATAGGAAAGAAGACGGTTGAGATCAAGTGATCGTTCTCCTCTCAGCGGTAGATAAACATACTCAATGGGAAAAAAATAGGCTCTGTTTCTCATTCATTTTTGTTTGTATGTACTACGGACTTAATTCATATTTATATTATATTTAGTATTTTGCCTCCAAAATGTTTGTATGTAGCAGCAAGAAACCTAATTTGCTGTCAAGGCAACCAGTAGTGAGAACGGCCACTAGTGACCTCATCGCCAGCCCCTGGCGACATGCAGCGACAAAAGTCGCTGCTAGTGTGAATGCAGCTTAAGGCTGAGACTATGGCTGTTTCTCAATTCCAAGAACGCAAAGAACGGACTTGTGTTCTCGTGGAGACCGGTCTTGCCAAGCTTCCTTGGAAGAACGAACTCGGAAGGACACGAGAACACAGAACGCACTTATGAGAATTGAGATGTACTGCGTTCTTGCTAAACTGATCGCATAGTCTCAGCATAAGCAGCGGCCAATGAACAATAAATATAACATAACATTACAAAATGTCACAACTTATTAAAACATTTCATACTATTATAGATATTACTTTCATATAATTGTATTGTGTTTTATTTTACAGCGTTATATGTTTAACTGTTAAGATTCATTTTAATATGCCAATAAAAATGCAGACTTTCTCCAGGTCTTATAACTTTATTAATATTAAGCAAAACAAAATGATAAATGTTTACTTTCAACTTCAAGAGCCGTCAAGTATTTGCGAGAGTGAGTTTAAAGCTTACAGGCTTCCGTACACCGGCCACCCGCAGTGTCTTCTGGGATTTCTAACGATTAGATTCTCTCAAGTCTGCACTCGACGCATCCTCGATTTCAAGAACACATCTGGGCACTTTCATGCGTCCTCTGTACTTGCGTTCTTGAGAAATGGAACTGAACTTCGACGGTTAATGATGACGTAGAACGAGAACACAAGATCGCTGAAGAACGCATATTGAGAAACAGCCTATGTCTTCCTCTATTTCTTGAAAGTTGTGATGGTCTTAGCAGAAAAACGTGGAAACAGTGCACAACACTGGATATTGCCATTTCTTGGCATTATGTGGCGTAGGTAAAAGCTTACCTCTGCTGACTGACCACTTTGGTAGTCTACTCCATTTGCCAGTTTGTTTCTGGCTGATGACATCACAAGTATTTTCACAGCATTCACAAACCTCATCCCGACCATCCACACTGAGCCACCTTTAGAAAGCAACAAGTCAACTTAATGAATCAGGAGACATCAATATTAGAGGTGTAATCCAATGCATATATGTATTTCAAACAAGTTATCTTTGGAATATTTGTTTCCTAATACCCTAAGGGACACATAGTTGTTAAAAAATACAATACAAAATAAATAAAGTAATGAATAAAAAGTAATGAATTACTATAAACATCTTTTTTTTTTTAAAACCACAACAACAAAAACTTCACTCATACCTGTTTACAGAATATGTACAGGCCTTGTTCATGAGATTCACCCCCAGATCAACAATTTTCAGCTGGCATGTAATATACACCTATAAAGTAAAGATTTTAATAATTTACATATGTTCATTTAGCAACCCTTTTTAAAATAAAAATCAACTTCCAAATGGGGAGTGCTACAACAAAAGTATACAGGAAAAATGCTTAGTACTTCTTACAATACACTGTTCTACAACACAAAAGAGTGAAATGCTTTAGTTTATAAAGGACTCACAGCATTCCGGTGGTCTTCATGGAAACGGAAAGCATCCACCTGCATCTGAAGCACATGATTTTGTTTTCTGGGCATGAAACGGGCACTCGAGCCTGGCACTTTAGAGTCAACAAGACATCTACATCATAAGGGATAGAAATTCCATTTGTTAACATTAAAGTACAAATACTAATCATCAGTGTGACATGTTTTAAGCCACCTCAAGAGTGGTATATTGCAAGACATGTGCAATTCATTTTAATTCAAAGAGATGCAACAACTCCTAACATATAATAAATTAACTGTTCATTTAAGATTTTATTTAAAAGAATGGTGTCTGGGCAAAGGATATTTGCAAATTTGCTTGTGATATAATTGTCTTGTTTTCATAGCTCTGGAAAAGTCCCGTAACTGACTGACCCTTGGTTCTGAACGAACATGTAGCGGGGCACTGACGCAGCATTAGGCTCCAGGGTGACCACACAATTGTCCATTACTAATCTCAATTGAGAATGCCCAGCCATTAAGAAAGAAGCTTGGATATTCATCACTTCCCCAAGGTGGTACACATAGGATGACCTTTTAGTCTTCCAATCGTCTAACAAAAAAAAAAAAAAAAAGGTTAAAAAAAAGATAAGGTAAAAAACACCTTTTATGTAATCTTGCACATACCATTCATAAGACAAAAGGAAAAACTGATCAATTCCACAGCTGATTTAGTAGATGTAAGTGGCTCCCAGGAAGGCTTCACATCAATACTGCTTACGAAGTGAATCCTGAGATGTATAGGTTGCAGCAAATACACAGTAAGTAAACAGGAAAATGTATAGATGATGGTAACCATAGTTAAAGTCCAAACCTCTTGTAGTGACATTCAATAGGAATAGAAATGCTGCTTGTCCTTACAATACCGAAGCTGCTCTGCATTGGAGTGTAGATCAACTTGTTTGAATAAACCAAATGATCTCCATCAATCTAATAATTAAGGAAAATAGATAAACTTGGTACAAATGGTTTTCTCAGTTCTGAATATGTGGTCATTTTCTTTACATAACCTAAACTGATAAACATAGCTAATAGCCTATTTAATTTAGGCTATATATTTTTCTTTCGGAAAACTGAACGCTCGGAGCAAAAACAATCTTACCGATATCTCTGAGCCGCACTGGTGTAAATCTGCTTTAATCACATATTCAGTATCACTGTACTGAGAGGCTTTGCAGCTCTCGGTAGACCAACCGAGGCTCAATTCTTCAGAAGTGACACGACGGCCGTTGGAGTGAAGGTCCGCGCTGATGAGCAAAATCATGCTTCGCTCAGTGCAGATAACCTGCACAGGTGCAGATCTGCTCGAGGTCACGTCTGTAAAATCATCTGTAGGATCCTCATCAGGTGAAGATTTGATTTTGTACTGTCTAGAATCTGGCCCTATCATCGACCCTTCTTTTAAATTACGAATGGCGCTTGTAGCGCATATGCCTAACAGAACGAGTATCCCTATTTGTTTACTCTCTGGCATTGTCGTGGTACACGTGAAGCAGGAAGTGGGAGAGTTCATTTAGACGCATTTTAAGGTTTCTTCAATTACACAGTTGTTCTTAATTGAATTGTATAAGGACTTTGAGTTGTCCCAATGACTGGAATCTTATGAATTTATTCATTTAAAAATTAATTCAGTGAATTCAGCTTGTTAAGCGACAATATTCTTTTTATGTGTGTGTGTGTTTACGTTAATGAATAATTCCTCAAATTCATTGGCCGAAACAATTGGTATTCAAGTATCCATTAAATTGATGGGGAAAAAAATGAAATGACAGTGAAATACATTTTTTATATAAATTATTTGAAAATAAGTGCAATAACAGAGCACTTAGGCTACAGAGTTTTTAAGCATGTTCGTGATTTTCATTGCTACAGATTTGGTGACGTTGCCACAAATTTAAAAAGACTTGATAAAAATGACTTTTTAGAATATAGGCCTATCCACAGGGGCATTTTTACAGAAGAGATTTTAGTTTGTTCTTCCGTTTCTGGCAGAGTGAGCTGAGTAGGAGCGGAGCGGCGTGGTTTTTGATTTTTTTCATCAGCATCATTACTCCAGTCTTCAGTGTCACATGATCCTTCAGAAATCATTCTAATATGCTGATTTATAATCAATGTTGGAAACCGTTGTGCTGCTTCATATTTTTTGGGGGACCTGTGATTTTTTTTTTTTTTTTTGGATTCTTTGATTAATAAAAAGTTAAAAAGAACAGCATTTATTTAAAAAATAATAATAATTGTGTTACAATATACAATGCTATATTCAAAAGTTTGGGGTCAGTAATTTTTTCTTTCTTTTTTTAAAGAAATGTTATGCAGGAGGGATGTTAAATGAATAAATGTCATAGTAAAGACTTATATTGTTAGAAAATATTTATATTTTGAACAAATGCTGTTCTTTTTAACTTTGTATTCATCAACGAATCAAAGAAAACAGTATCGCAGGTTCCAAAAAATAATATTAAGCAGCACAACAGTTTCAACACTCATAATAAATCGGCAGCGGCTATTTGCACTAAGTCTAAATAGCAATAGATGCTATTTACAGGAAGTGCAAATAGCATATTTTCTTAGGGATAGATACTATTTACACTAAGTGCAAATAGCAATGGATTCTATTTACACCAAGTGAAAATAGCAGTATTTTTTAACGACATGCTATTAACACTAAGTGCAAATAGCTATAGATTCTATTTACACTATGTTAAAATAGCAATATTTTCTGCTATTTATACTACTTATTGCAAATAGTGGCAATTATCTGCACCTCAGTATTGTAGTACATTATAAAACAGTACAAAATAATAACATATTGAGTATAAATTATAGTTTTAATTCAAATTATTAAATGGATGCCACCTTATTGGGACAATAAAGCCCTCCCTACACCTACCCTAACCCTACCCGATACTTTTATTTTCAACTTTTTGATTATTTCCTTCATTTTTATTGAAAATAAAAGCCTTTCCGATGCGATATGAGATTTGAAAAGAGAGAAAAAAAGTTCGGCAAAAGGCGGGCTCGAACTCGGGTCGATCGCGTCAAAAAGCATGCGTCTTACCATCTATGCCACTGACACTGATGTTGAAGTGTCTTTTTTTAGTGTTGACTATCCCAATCTCACTGGTGGGCAGAGTTAGTGTAAATAGCCTCTGCCAACAAGGTGGGCTATTTGCTCTTAGTGTAAATAGACACTCCTTAATAAATCAGCATATTAGAATGATTTGTGAAGGATCATGTGACACTGAAGACTGGAATAATGATGCTGAAAATTCAGCGCTGCATCACAGAAATAAATTATATTTTAAAGTATATTAAAATAGGAAAACAATATCAGAAATTGCAATAAGATTTCACAATATTACTGTTTTTTCTGTATTTTTGATCGAATAAAATACAGCCTTGATGAGCAGAAGAGACTCCCTTAAAAAACATTAAAACTCTTACTGATCCCAAAATTTTGAGCGGCAGTATATATATATATATATATATACACTGCCGCTCAAAATTTTGTATATATAAATGTATATATATATATATATATATATATATATATATATATACTATGTATGTATGTATATATATATATACACATGTAGGATAAACGTACTATTAAGCTCACCAAAATCTACTTTGACACACTTTTTAGTGCACAAGATATTGGTTTCAGTAGAGATATAAGAAGTTATGTTAAAATAAAATATTAATCTCTCACACAAAAATATTGCATTTTATTTTAAATGACAAAAGCATTTCAATTAAGATGTAAGCCTACATCACTAAATGCAAAAAGTCTGGCTGTGCTTAATGGGTACATTTTTGTACCCTTTACTCACATCCCTGTTCCCATTAAGCTCACATTATGTTTTATTAAAAAATCTTGTTTATTTTAAACAACCTTTTTAAAGAATAATTGAAAAAGGTTTTATTTAAAGGTACAAAGTCAGTCACAAAAACAAACAAACAAACAAAAACAGAGCACTAAAATAAGCAACAAGGCATTCAATTTGATCAGTTATATATTCATATTGAAGTGGCATTTAAGCACACTGCAACATCTAGACTAGTCCACGTTCAGCTAAGTAACACATATTCAAAAATCAAATAAAACGAGGGGGATCACGTGACCCTTTGACGGTGATGCAGGCTTAGGGTGAATCCCATTTCTCTGTCTTACCCCTTCCCCTTAGTTTTGCGCGTTCACGTGAGAGTAAGGGCTATCCCAATTCTCGTTTTGATCGAGGGGTAGGGCTAAGGGGAAGTGGTAGATACCCCTTAAAACCAAGCATTTTCGCGAGCTTACTTGAAACCAAGGGGTACCCAGAACACACTGCGCAACCGGCAACAATGTCGGCCAGATCATCCAGAGAATCCCATTTTCGGCTTAAATAATTGATTTAAAAATTACGACAGTCTTGTTTTGTGCTCTACACAGTCCTGTACATATATTTGCAATGTTCTTAATTGAAACGTTTTAAAATATCGCTAGTTTGCTACGCTTTACATCGCTGATTTGCACAACAATCGCAAAAACATCAATAATAAAACCCACGCAATCGACATACACACACTTGCAGACGGCATCTTGGAAGTTTGTGATCAACACTTGTCACCTCTGGTGACGTAGCAGCCAGCTAGCAATGATGTACGATGACGTAACCGTAACCAAGTGGTGTCTCATTTCATAGGGGTATGTTTTCACCCCTAGCGCTTACCACTCGGTTAAGAGGGACAAGGGCTAGGGGTAAGACGAAGGGGTAGGGGAAGGGGTAGGGGTAGGGGTAGGGGTAGGGGAAGGGGAAGGGGAAGGGGAAGGGGAAGGGGTAAGACAGAGAAATGGGATTCACCCTAAGTCTTTCGCTCTGCTCACTTTGCCACATATTTTACGATCCTGTCAGTAAAATTTAAACCACTCTGCATTGGACCCATCATTAGTGCTAAGGCAGACAAAGGGGATTGGAAAAGAGAGATTGAGCAATCGCCAATGAAGAAAAAATTCAGAGATTCAGCCAACTCCAGAGAAGACCTCGACGAGGCTATTGCTAACCGCATTGGACTAGCATTTAAAGAGCAGCAAAGCACTTTGAATTCGGTTGTGAATTCGGCAGTAAGAGATGCGATGGACTCTATGCTGATTCCAGCATTGAGCGAACTGCGTGAGGACATACAAGCGACCAACAAGTCTGTTAAAGAGCTAAGAGAGGAGTTTGATGCCATAGCTACCGAGATGAAGCAGACACGTGACCGCGTTGATTCACAAACCATCACTTTTTTTTGTTGCTCAGTCAGACCTATGTTCTCGGTAATGTGCGGTCTGAGTTGTTCCTTGTTTATGGTTGTCAGTTGTTCATGTTTTTATGTTGTTTTTGTTTGTTGCAACAGACATTTATACTTCTATTTATTTTACCTTATTTCTAAAGGGATGTTTCATCTAGGAGGTTTGGTATCTAAAATGCACATCAGTGTTTACATGTTATTTACAGAATGGAAGTGCTTCTGTTTTTTTTTTTTTTATTGAATACAATCTTGGGATTATGAATATTCAATGCATACTCTAAATATTTTATCACTGAATGTGAATGGTTTAAATTCTGCTGTTAAACGGACCCGTGTGTTAGAATATTTACACCGTAAATCTGTTTCCTGTGCCCTAATTCAAGAGACACATTTAAAACAATCTGACGTGGCACGTTTCCAGAATAAATATTACAAATTAATAGCTTTTTCCTGTGCTCAAAATAAAACTAAGGGGGTGCTTATCCTTGTTAACCGGAAGTTAAATTTAACGATTAAACATTTTGGTAGTGATGAGAAGGGTAGATTTGTTTTTATCCGATGCAAAATATATAATAATAGGTTAGCATTGATCTCTATTTATGGTCCGAATGAGACAGACAGTGCATTCCTTACACAGATTTCCAAAACTCTACTTGAGGAGATTGATTGCCCTCTAGTGGTGGGTGGTGATTTTAATGCTGTCATAAATCCTGCTTTAGATAAATCTCAATCTGATACAACAGCCAATCCATCCTCTAAATTACTGAATAAATTTATCACTTAGCTTAACTTAATCGATCTTTGGAGAATTCAGAATACTAAAGCTAAGGACTTCAGTTTTTTTCTAATAGACAAGACTTTCTCTAGGATAGACTACATATTTCTCAGCCCATCTTTAATTTCGTCTAATTCCTCCATCTCTATATTACCAATTTTATTATCTGATCATTCTGCTGTGTTGTGCAGTGTTCCTCTTTCTGATGTTAAAGCCAAGTCCCCTAGATGGCGCTTTAACATATCATTATTAAGTAATCAGACTTTCATTACTTCTCTAAAATAATATATTAAAGAATTTCTTGAAATTAATATGCCCTCTGATGTGGATCCTCAAATACTGTGGGAAACGACTAAGTGTGCTATACGAGGTTTCTGTATATCTTTCTCTTCTACTCTTGCCAAAGCGAAAACTCACCAATTTACACAATTAGAAAATAAAATCCAAACATTACAAAACCTACAAAAACAACATTTTACTGAGCAACAGGCTACACAGCTGTCCTCTTTAAAAGAAGAATATGATTTACTTTCACACTCAAAGGCGGAATTTATTTTACATAGGACTAGGCAAAAATATTATTTTGAATCAGAGAGACCTAGTCATTTATTGGCCCTTAGGCTGAAAGGCATAAAGGCGAATCTAAGGCATATATTAGCGCAATAAAATCATCGGATGATCAGGTCACCATGAATCCTATGGCAATTAATGACATATTTAAAGGTTTTTACACAAATCTGTATAAAGCTGAAACAGATTTTGATGAACCAATTTGTAAGCAGTGTTTAGATAAATTGGAACTGCCTCGGATCTCACAGATGGATAAAGAATCTTTGGAGGCCCCATTAAGTTTGGAGGAACTCCACGTCTCTCTAAAAAGCCTTCAAAAAGGCAAAAAAGGCATCAAAATCAAGGCATCAAGGCACTTCCGAATCCAAAGTTAGCTTCACTTCCTGTCTCATGAGATGCCTTCATCTGGTCGATTTTTGAAGGCAGCATAGATGTATCCTTCGCTGCCTTTGATAGCCCACAATCCTGTGCGTTCCATTCCGTGACGGTTGAGCTAAAAAAAATGGCGTCTGAAAGTTGCATTTGGTGGTTAGTTTTGTGTGTGATTAATTTTTTGTATGTTATTTCTGATTAACTTTTTGCACCTTTGATGTGTCCGAAATCAGTTTCATGAGGTGCCTTCAAGCAAAAACACTGCCTGCAATGTCATTAGGCTTGTTCGAGATGAACTATACTAGCCTGCCACCGGCTGGCGAGAGTTAGCCACTTCCAGTCGGGGTGGAATTAAAAGCGGAGCCGTCAACCCGGACACTTTCTGCTCCCGGTGACGCTCTCACGGCAGGGCCGGAGCCACGGGGGGGCGTGAGGGGGCGTCACCATAAACGCTCTTTCGTTTTTACTGAATGTGCATTGGTTTCTATGGTAATGCCATTGCGTTGTTATGCCTATGCTAAAAACAACAGTAACAGCAATACAGTTTGCAATACAGCTGTCTTATGTCATAAATAAAGACTGGAGGATTCAAGTAGCGGAAACAAGAACGGTTTATTAACAAATACGTAGACAGGTGAAACTGAGGAATCAAGGTTGAGCTCTCCGTAGGTAGGGGCAGGTAGCGCAGGGAAACAATGGGCAGCCAAGTGTCCGGTGATAGAGTCCAGGAAACGGCAGAGATCCGGAATCACGGAACCAGGAAGCAGGAACGGACGGAAACCACAGACCATGACACGGCAGACAATCCGAGGATCTAACAACACAAGACAGCGTGACAGGATCTAATATAGCCCCTGTAAATGATCCTCAGCTGGAGCGAATCAGCCTCAATCAGACACACCCACACACAGACACCTGCACACACACACACACATAACAGAGCGAGGATGGGACCGAGAGCCCATGAACCGTGACAGTACCCCTCCCCCTAGGAAACAAGGTTGTTTCAGATCTTACCTGTTGATTGTAATCATCAATAAGGGAGTGATCCAATATGTCCCTGGCCGGAACCCAACTTCTCTCCTCCGGACCGTAACCCTCCCAGTCCACCAAGTATTGGAATCCTCGTCCCCTCCGCCTCGAGTCCAGAATACGATTGACCGAATATGTAGGTTCCCCATCTACGAGTCGCGGCAGGGGAGGAACCGGAGTAAGGCGGATTAAGATGAGACCGAAAAACGGGTTTAATCTTGGACACATGAAACACGGGATGAATTCTCTTGTACGCAGGAGGGAGTTTGAGGTGAACTGTCACTGGACTAATAATTTTAGTGACAGGAAACGGGCCAATAAATTTGGGAGCCAATTTATTACACACGGATCGGAGTGGAATGACGGGAGGCTTCGACCGGTGGCGATCTGCCTTAGCCTTGGTGCATGTCCCCACCCGGAGGAGAGTCTCTCGGGCTCTCGTCCAGGTACGGTGAAACCTCTGGACGAAGGCGTGAGCAGAGGGGACCACGACTTCGGATTCCATACTAGGGAAAAGAGGTGGCTGGTAACCTAAACTACACTCAAATGGCGAGAGGCCCGTGGACGACACCGGTAATGAGTTATGAGCGTACTCAACCCATGATAGTTGCTGACACCAGGAAGTGGGATTCTGAGTGACCAAACATCGCAACACCCTCTCGAGATCCTGGTTGGCCCGCTCAGTTTGACCGTTGGTCTGAGGGTGAAACCAAGAAGACAAACTAACAGTTGCCCCCAGTAGTCAACAAAACTCTCTCCAAAATTTGGACACGAATTGGGGACCTCTGTCGGAAACCACATCTACCGGGAGGCCATGAATGCGAAAGATGTGATTAACTACAGTAGCCGCTGTCTCCTTGGCTGAGGGCAATTTGGGCAAGGGAATAAAGTGACCGGTTTCTCGATGACCGGTTTCTCGATCGGTTCTCTTCGAGAACCGGTCCACTACGGTTAAAACATCCGTATTACCCAGGGAGGGAGGGAGGTAGGTAACGAAATCTAGCGCGATATGGGACCAGGGTCTCGAAGGGACTGACAGCGGCTGAAGTAACCCCTCTGGAGGTCGATTGGAAGTCTTACCCCGAGCACAGACTGAGCAGGCCAAAACAAACTCTCGGATATCGCGAGCCATGGCCCGCCACCAGAATCGTTGTTTAACCAAAAACATGGTGCGACCGATTCCTGGATGACAAGCCGCGTTGGAACAATGTAACCTCTCCGGCACAAACAACCGGCCCGTTGGGCATCCGGGCTCTCCCAAGTGACTGCAGAGACAACCAACCTCTCAGGTACGATGCACTCGGGAGACACCGGGCGGTCCGAATGATCAAAAATGCGTGACAAAGCATCGGGTTTGATGTTTTTAGAACCCGGACGATAGGAGTGAAAAATCAAAACGTCCGAAAAATAGTGCCCAACAGCCTGCCTGGAGTTAAGACGTTGGCGGACTGAATATATCGAGAATCTTTTCGGTCCAAACCACGAAAGGAACCCCCGAACCCTCTAACCAATGACGCCATTCCTCCCACGACGATGGCCAGCAACTCTCTGTTACCGATGTCGTAATTGCGTTCGGCAGGGGACAATCGATGGGAAAAAAACGCGCAGGGATGCATCTTGTCATCCGAGATGGCACGCTGGGATAGCACTGCACCTACCCCCACCTCTGACGCGTCGACCTCCACCACAAACTGGCGTGTGGGATCAGGGGCCCGGAGAATAGACGCCGAAACGAAGCGGCTTCTGAGTTTGGTGAATGCAGCCTGAACGCCGTCTTGGTGGAGGTCAAGGCAGTCAGAGGAGCGGCTAGTTGGCTGAAATTGCGAATAAAACGCTGGTAAAAATTAGCGAACCCCAGAAACCTCTGCAGGGCCTTGCGGGAATCAGGGGTTGGCCAACTTACCCAGCCTTAACCTTGTCAGGATCCATGCGAACCCCCTCAGGCGACACTATGAAGCCCAAGAACGGAACCGACTGTGCATGGAATGCGCATTTCTCCGCCTTGACAAAAAGCCCATTCTCTAACAGCCTCTGGAGCATTCACCTGACGTGTTGAACATGTTCCTGGAGAGAAGAAGAAAAAATCAATATGTCATCCAGGTAGACATATATGAACTGATCGACCATATCTCTCAACACGTCATTGACGAGTGCCTGGAAGACCGCGGGAGAGTTAGAAAGCCCGAACGGCATAACCAAATATTCAAAGTGCCCTCTGGGGGTATTAAACGCGGTCTTCCACTCATCCCCCTCTCTTATGCGAACCAAATGATAGGCGTTTCTAAGATCTTACTTGGTGAAGATGGATGCTCCCGCAACCTTCGAAAGCGAAGACATCAACGGCAAAGGATAAGTATTCTTTACCGTGATGTTGTTCAAGCCTTGGTAGTCAATACAAGGTCGCAGAGAGCCATCCTTCTTCATGACAAAAAAAAATCCTGCCCCCGCTGGAGAAGAAGAGGGGCTGTCAGAGAATCAGCCCAGCTGATCCCGGCTGTCAGAGAATCAGAAATATATTTCTCCATGGCCTCCCTTTCAGGAACAGAAAGCGAGTATAATCTGCCTTTAGGCGGAGACATACCTGGTACTAACTCTATAGCACAGTCGTAGGGACGATGAGGAGGGAGAGAAGCGGCCCTGGACTTACTAAACACTTCCTTCAGGTCATCCAATCCGGTGGGTAACTCCACCGTATAAATCTCCTGTTGGATACGGTCAGCCAGCCCATGCAGGAACATATCCCACTGCGCCTTCTCGTTCCACTCACACTCCGCCGCCAGGGTCCTGAACTGAATGGAATAGTCGGAAACGGATCGCTCCCCCTGGCGGAGATCGGCCAGCATGCGTGCTGCCTCGCGCCCGACCAGCGCGCGATCGAACACTCTCCTCATCTCCTGGGAAAGTGAGCGGAACGAGGAACAACATGGATGGCAATTCTCCCACACCGCCGTTCCCCACAATGCTGCCTTCTCTGACAGCAACGTCAGCACTAAAGCCACCTTAGATGCCTCCGTGGCGAAAGTCTGGGGCTGGAGAGAGAAAAACAGAGAACATTTAGTCAGGAACGCTCTGCAGAGGTTCGGATCTCTCGGCATACACTTCCGGTGTAGGGAGTCTAGGTTCGTGCTGAAGGTTGTTGTTCCCGGGGACTGGGAGAATCGGCGGTGTGGGTGGCGCAGCGGGTGATCTTAATAGTTGCAACTGGGTGGTGAGCTCGGACACCTGCGCTACTAACGCCTGCACAGCCCGTCCGGTGTTCCACATATTCTCCTCCTGTTGATCCATACGAGCGTTGTTGTTGGCTAACAGTTCCTGAAAACCACGAGCCTCTGCTGAATCCATACTGTGGTCAGATCCTTCTGTCATAAATAAAGACTGAAGGATTCAAGTAGCGGAAACAAGAACGGTTTATTAACAAACACGTAGACAGGTGAAACTGAGGAAACAAGGTTGAGCTCTCCGTAGGTAGGGGCAGGTAGCGCAGGGAAACAATGGGCAGCCAAGTGTCCGGTGATAGAGTCCAGGAAACGGCAGAGATCCGGAATCATGGAACCAGGAAGCAGGAACGGACGGAAACCACAGACCATGACATGGCAGACAATCCGAGGATCTGACAACACAAGACAGCGTGACAGGATCTAATATAGCCCCTGTAAATGATCCTCAGCTGGAGCGAATCAGCCTCAATCAGACACACCCACACACAGACACCTGCACACACACACATAACAGAGCGAGGATGGGACCGAGAGCCCATGAACCGTGACATCTTACCGTCGCGGTTGCGCTGTAGTATTATATTTCGTCTTGTGAGGCAGCGGCAGACATGCAGGAAGCTTGAATATGCGGCTTTATTCCATGCTGCCGTCTCCGCTATTTTCCTTTTTTTTTTTTTGTCTCCCTACTTTCAAAACAACAAAGAGGTGCGTGTACTAGCGGTATATTGTTTTTTCCTGCTTGACTTGCACTTCGCAACGACACAAGCATGTTTCTGCAAAGATGTTCAGCATGTTTTCTGCAAAAACGTCTGATGTGTTTACGTTGTTACGTGGCGTGAGGACGTGAAAAAGCAACGCTAAATCCGATCTGACCATCCAGACTGAAACGGATTTCCAGAAATGCGATTTGAATAGGATTCCAAACCACATACGAATGTAGCTCAAAACGGATTTGCACAAATCGGATTTCATGTAGTTCGTTGCCGTTCAGACTATCTAAATATGATCGGATTTCAATCGGATTTGCACAAAAATCAGATTTGGGCTGACAGTCTGAACGAGGTTTAATAGTTGTAGTAGTAGCACGGGCAGGTTTGTTTATGGTCCGACAAATACGTGAATGGGCCACATATGTTTTTTTTTTTTTACTTTGCGCTACGTCATCGCCCCCTTTCGTTACCTCAGCCGCCCCTTCATCAGTGCTGTGCTGGCGCCGGCTCTGCTGCGAGGACTCAACCTTCCCCTCCGCGGCAATGATAGGAAGGTCTCTTTCAACCAGCCCGCCAGGTCCACCTACACTCTCTTCCCTGTCTACCTAAATTTCCCCCCCACTATCTAGTAGTGGTGGGCAGAGCGAGGCTTCGTGAAATACTGAAGCAGTCGAAGCAATTGTGTCGAGACTTCGAAACATTTCAACACCCGTCTCTACGGTGACACCTAGTGGTCATTTTCAAGTATTGCTCTGAAACAGCGTCAACAAAGAAACAGTTAAGCGAATTGACGAATTAAAACGTATGTTGTGTTAGGCGAGTCTCCAAGTGATTTGGGGAGTGGTTAGTGTGCTCGACTGGAATGCTGTCTCCTGAGGTTCGAATACTGGGTGAAGCAGTCATCTTCACAAAATTATAATAAACAATTAAAATGTGTGTTTTTATGTTTCTGTTCTTGTAATGTGATGAAACATTGGTCTGACATCTGAATGAACTCTTTGTGAATAAATAAGTGTTATTTTGGTTATGACAAATAGACAATAAAATACATCAAGCCACAATGTCTTAATTTTTTTTTTTTACATATAAAGATTTTTATTTAAAAAAATTAATTGTTCTGCTGTTGATGGACTTTGCCTACTTCTTTTTTTTACATAGAATATATCCAGCCTTTGAAAAAATCCTCTCACAAGGGACAATTATCTGTCTATAGCCTATCTATCAATATCTTAATAATAACTTTTAATGTAGCCTAAATATAATTAACCAAATTACACTATAAGTATCACTATATCGCAAAATCTCTCTCCTCTCACAAAAACCCACGAAGTGAACATGCCTTAACTCCATTTTTATACTTTGTGGGAGTTAGGTTGAGACAGATGTGCAATTGTGCGATTTGTTTCCAACCCTGTCAATCAAACGCAGAATCGGCAAGTATGCCACGTCTCGAAACACTTGTGACACGCCCCGATGCTTCGAATCGACTTAGTCACGTGACATGGGTGTTTCGAATCACGCCTCGGGGCAGTGTTTTGAAACATCTACACTTCGGGATCTCGACACCGTGTCGAAGCGTCTGCCATCCCTACTATCTACCTCCAGGCCAATAAGTGGGCCCCTGGTTTTCTTCACGCCAGTGGTGCTAGCCAACCACGAATCCCCTTCGTGAACCCAGCAGGCTTAGAAAACACAGCTTATCAGTCTCTTTCACAGTTCATTATCAGACAACAGACCGCCTCACCTTTCCCCTCCCCCCATTTTAAAAGTATCCGAAAATTGTTCATTGTCCACAGGTGCACCGTCAATCGAATCATAATCATTACAATAGGTAAGCGCGTGGGGAGATGGGGGTCCCCCGGTCTATACATCTCTGCATCAACTGAATGATTTTTTTTTTCATTTGTTTTTTATTCCCAGTGAATAGGAGTTAAAACACCTACCCCGATGACAATAATAGACCATGCAAAATACCAAAATAATAATAATAATAATAATATCTTTAAAATATTGGCAAGTAACATTGCAAACAACAATAAAATCACAGAAGGACTTTAACTGTAAGCACACAAGTATACGGAAAGCAAAGGTATTGTTTCCTATTTTTTCCTGATGTTATTATTTCAAATTTTATATACATTTTATAAACTTTTTTATTTTTTTATTTACTACTTAGGCATGTTGACAATAACGTCTTCAACATTGTCTATGACCAGATATGTTTTTAGTGGACTTGCTGAATTTGCTTTGCTTGAGAAAGCATGAAAATATAAAGTTATGATTTTTTTTTTGTTTATTTTTTATATGATTTCGTCGAGTTAGTTTTGCATCAAACACAATGTAATATTCAGCAGTCGAGATCTGGCAGCAACATCGCATTTTTCCACTTGGGCGAGCGCTTCGCGGACAGCTTACCTCGCGCATGAAATCACGCTCACCAGCTAAACACAGAGAACGCCTACAATCCTGACGAGTCATAGCAACAGAGCAGAGGCGCCAAAGCTGCGAGAATCGCTTACCCGGAAGCTCCCGTCACTGACGTAGATTTACAGAAAATTACAGTTGTTTTCAAATAAATAATTTTACATACTTATTCCCAACACTTTATTAAACTTTAAGTCACATCTCAAATGATAAGGGATCAACTTATAATCATGTTTATATTAATTAGCCCGTGAACTCATTCTCTCAGATGGCCTGGGTATGGGGCGCATTCGCAGCTTATATGGACGGAACGCCACTGCTATGTTATGACCTTAAAAACATATACCATAGTGCATGATTTGTAAACTATGTTTTGATGTTTGCATCACATAACCAATTTCATATACAGCTCCGACATAATAAACTTGCTCAGTAGCTCACCTGGTACCGAAATGCACTTGCAAGGCGGAGGGTTTGGTATGAGTCCCGCGAAACATGAGTCATGATAAAAGAGCTCTATGACTTGTATAGGAAAGCTAAAGTGGCATGGTTACTTCAGCTCGCGCGTTTTTACCTCACATTTGCTTTTGTTATTTTAATCGATTATGTTTAATGCAGGTGGTACGTTATTTTCAAATGCAGTATTGTATTAACCTTTTAGTGCCATTCACCAGACATTTCATTTCCAAACTGCTGTGATACATACAACCAACATAATAAAACTTTGCCAGATTCATGTTTAGCACCACCTATATTTTACTTTGAATGTGTTGTGAAACATGCAAGAAACAACGTAATATCAGAAACAATGTAATATGCAGAAATGCCACCACAGGCACGTTTTTCCAATGAGCCTGGGTTGGGCCTGGGACAAAGTTTCTAGTTTCCCTCTTGACGATGACCTTGGAGCTTGGCATTAACATGTTACTTAGCTAACATGATACTCTAGTAAACTCAAACAATACATTCTGCAGCATAATCGATGAATCATATCAGCCAAGAATCTGCAACTTTATACACCATTGGCACTCAAATGTTTAACCATTGGCGCTAAACTTCAAATTTGAGTCCACTCATCAAATCACAAACAAAATGAAAACAATTATTTTATATATAGATATACCTAATTACCATTATTTTTCTCCATTTTTTTTAGCAGAAAAAGGCATAAATCAGTTAAAAGGCACAGTGATTCTTTTTAAAATATTGCTGACCTTTCTGTTCTGTAAGTCACACCATTAGATCACGACTCTGCTCAAATTATCAGCTCCATTAGCTCTAAATTTGCCTTTCTTTTGCACTTGACTAAAACGCTAATGTGAGGAGATTAAAATTCAACTTTCATTGATTCCAGGAGCCAATAGCATGTTCCTCGGTCAGGGCTATCATGGATAATGAGGCAGGTGGCTGTTAAGCCTCTATATTTAGAACTGTCAGGGCTAGTGTATTGGATAAGCAATCTTTTTAGTCAAATGAATCAGGCAGACCTTTCTAACCAATCAGACTTCACATGATTTATGTAGAAAATATACATATTCAAATAATTCATGAATGCAGTGCAGTGCTCTTGATTGTATTTAAATATTCCATACGCATATGCATGCATACATTACATTGCATGCCTGCACAGCTCTGACGTCATGTGTATCGACTGTGAGGTTTTGATATCTGTCATACAGTATGGCTATCAAAGATTTCATGTACAGGGACACTTGAAGGAGAGCTGAAACCTGAAGTCTCTTCTCTGTTTCTCAGACCTGATGGGTCACCTTCACGATCAGTATCTTCACAGCCACCTCTAGCTTCGAATAAATATTCCATGTGCCCTAAAGATAACACTGGTATAGAGAAAATGGGAAGAGTTTTAGCCAGAGATTTTACATTCATTGAACAAAGCTGTTACCTAAAATCCTACTTTTCTTCTTTTTCCTCTCAAGGCATTTATTTTACAGCCAGGCGACCAACAAATGTCAGTTAGAAAATGAGCTGGTGAATATTTAATGTGTGGCTACTTGCACACACACATTGTTGCAACGTATGGCTTTAAATAAATACAGCATGGTGTGATTGTAAAGAGCCATTGAGATAATGCCTCCAGGTGTGCCAGAGAACAGACAGTGGTATTTTGGGGTGTATTGATCCATCCACACAGACAAGAGTTATGCATGGCTGATAAAGGGCAGTGAACCAAGAGGAATAAATGCCAAATCCTGATCAGCAGTTGGTGATAATGCTCATTGCTTTTTTAAAGTCAACTCAACTCTGACCCTATTTATCTTGATGCTAGTATTGTCAGTTTAATTTTAAAACAAATAATTATATATAAAAAATGTTTAAAAGTTAACAAATGTAATCACACCCCCTGACTTACACATTCCATAAAAATAAAATGTGACACAAACATAGACTAACAATGTCACTATAACACAATGCATTCAATGTCACAAAATATATATGTTAGTGCTGTCAAGCGATTAATTGTGATTAATCACATCCAAAATAAAAGTTTTTGTTTACATAATATAGGAGTCTGTACTGTGTATATTTATTACGTATACATAAATACAAACACATGAATGTATATATTTAAGAAAAATATGTTATGTTTATATATTAAATATATTCATATAATATAAAATATAATAATATAAATATATAAATGTGTATACATATAAATAGTTTCAAAATATATACTGTATGTGTGTATTTATATATACATTATAAATAAACACAGTACACGTACATATATTATGTAAACAAAAACTTTTATTTTGAATGCGATTAATCACGATTAATCGTTTGACAGCACTAATATGTATATACATATACTTACGTGTGTGTGTGTGTGTGTGTGTGTGTATAAAGCAAATTTTGACTTCTAAATCCACTTTTTGTAGTGTCTATTCAGCAGTGTTGGGGGTAATGCATTACAAGTACGTGAGTTACGTAATCAGGTTACTTTTTTCAAGTAATTAGTAAAGTAATCTATAACATAAAAAAAACTAAATAAGTAATGCAAGTTACTTTGTTTTCCCAGTTATTCACTGACAGCTCTCCTATCCAATGTTGAGAGAAATTGGGAGTGAGGTGTAGACCAGAGGCACTTCCTTCAGCCTGAGGTTTATTAATTTCACATTTTATTTGGTGTGAAAGGGATTTGGACAGTTGCCAAAAATATAACTTTTTTTTTTATTAAAAATAAATAAGCAAGCCCAGCCCAGGTGACAAAAAGTAACGCAAAAGTAACATAATGCATTACTTTCCATAAAAGTAACACAATTAATTATTTGTTTAATGGACTAATGCAACATTGTAATGTATTACTTTTAAGAGTAACTTTCCCCAACTCTGGTATTCAGTGACTCACTCATCTGCCATTTGAGGGACTTTTCTCAACAAATATTGAGAAATGTGGTTAATTGTGACTATTTCATTTTTAATTGATTGACAGCCTTCTGTACTATATACACAATCCACTGCCACTACACATTCAGTTCTGCTCCATCCTGATATGGAAGAATGAATTAGTCGAATCTAGAAGATAGAAAAGTTGTTTCTGTCACAGCAAAGGATAAAAAAGCTGGATCTAGGCACAGCGGTCTTTATTAATAAATAAATAAAAATAACAAAATACTCAGATACCTCAGAAAGTTTCAGAAATGCAAACAGAACAGCTATAGACCTATCTGAATTTCAGAGCTGTAAACAGGGAAACAATAGGGGCTAAACAAAGATAATTAACATGTAACACATGAAACCATAACAACTAATGAACAGGGACAAAGGAAACATGACCGAACACAAGAAACAGTGCAAAACTACCTCAGCCCAACTCAAAACAGAACTCAAACACAAATGTGATGTTAAACTTTAATTGTAGCTTTAACACTAACATGAACCATTCCATATGCATTCCTATAACCAAACTAAGCACTCTATGTTAGTTAGGCTGTAATGAATTCAAGGCTATTATTTAGCACCAGCAGGCTAAGATAAGAACATCCAGTAAAAGCTTAGATTGCTGCAAATCGATGGGGTTTCATTCATTCAGAATACACAATGGTCATGACATGTGACATGGAAACACACACTTCTAAATGAGAACATCAATCATCTATAGTTCACACGTCAGTTCATTAATAGAAAATGGATTATCTGTTGCTAAGCTGGTGGGCTATCTGACCTTTCATTGCGCATGCATCAGCATTCAGCAAACATCGAGGGGAAAGTAGCCTACTATCACTAGTATAGTGCAGATGCAGTTTTCTTAACAGCAAGCCAGTATTTAGCTTCACAGTATCTGGAAAGAACAACGGCTTAGATCATTGCCAGCATTGTTTTGCAAATATTGCATGAAACAATGCAGGACTAGAGTAGCCCATATGTTACTCTAGACTAAAAAATCTCGAGGGTCTCTACCTTTTTTTCCCTGAGCTTTGCTCCTTTAGTGTGTATTGTGTTTAAATGCTACAGTATTTCCTATCTTCAGAAATATGTTAAGGACATTTCTATAGCTCAAACAGCAGAGCATGGCACTAACAAAGCAAACAAAGGTCATGGGTTTGATTCCTAGGGAAAGCAAGAACTTATAAAATAAGATAAAACAAGTTGCTTGGCATAAAAAGTGTCTGCCAAAATGTAACTGTAAGAACAGGCTTTTCAATCCCGGAATTAAAATAAAATAACATTTAAAAATGTATAGTTACATTAGGCTACAAACAAATAAATAAATAAACAATCAAACGAATAAATAAATAAATAAATAAATTTTTTAATTTAAAAATGTATTTATATTTATTATATTTATTTATTTATATATAAATTTATATTTTTATTAGTGCTGGGCAATGATTAATCACGATTAATCACATCCAAAATAAAAGTTTTTGTGTACATAATATATGTGTGTGTACTAAATGCATGTATTTAAAAAAAAATGTTATGTTTATATATTAAATATATTTATATATAATATAAATTATATGAATATAAATATACTGAATATAAATACATGTAAATATTTTCTAAATATATACTGTATGTGCGTGTCTTATACATAGTAAAGATACACAGTACACATACATATATTATATAAACAAAAACTTTTATTTTGGATGCGATTAATTGTGATTAATCGTTGCCCAGCACTAATATTTATACTCATTTATCATATTTAAATGTTATGGCCTATATTTATAAAAAAAAAATATTAAAAAAGTATATTGTAATGTTAACTGATATAGGTACATTCCTCTTATAAATGTAGTCTTATTTTTATAAATGTATACTATTCCTGATGTTATAATTAGACCGTTTGTAGTCTCCTGTATCTCCTCAGTATCTCTGGGTGTTGTTTGTTTGCAATTATTGTTATGCTGTGTTACTCTCAGTTAATGCATCAGAGTCCCCTCTCATGCCCTTTGGTGTGCTTTCATGCAAGTTTGCTCCAGCTTTTAAATAGTGGGATAGATTCTTTAAATTATGCACATAAAGAGTGCTCAGAGAGACAAGTGCTCTGCCTTCTCCTGTATATGTATTTCTCAATGCAGATTTCCGATGCTGTCCTCCATTTAAATAAAGTTAAAGAACATTGTGGAAATGTCTCAAAATCATGCATTATTTAAAGGCTTAGCCAATCGTCTTCATCTTTGACAGACATCAAAAACTGATGCTTCGCTTCATGGAGAGTGAAGGTCTGCATGAATGATCTGACAATTTTGCTTGACTTAGAAAACAACCCACACCATAGATCATCTCCCCACTGTCTGATGCTGGTCTAGCTGCATAGCCATGCTAACAAAGCTGGTAACAGCCTAAAATTATGCCTACATATCTTGTTTAGGCATTTGTTAAATATTAACCAATAACCTGTATGGCCTAGATGATGTCATGACTCAAACAAGGTCAGATTTAGTTTCATGTTGATATTATAGTAACTACATGTCTCAAGCAACAGTAGTATTAAAGTGTTAAGTATTAAACCAACGGATCAGCAGGAATTTGTGAGTTTTAGCTTAACATTAGAAGTGATCTTTTAATTTGGCAAACCAGTCATGAAGTTCAGATAGGTTATCTTTTACTGCTGTGTACAGGTCAGCAATCTGGTGGACACAACAAGGATAGAGAGAAAGACTGTTTGACGAAACAGCTGTGATTCTAAACCTTTTAAGAATTCCTTTGGGGAGTTGAGTGAAAGCCCTGAATGGCTCTTTCCCTTCCTCAAAACTACAGGCACTTTGGTGCATGTTGCTTCCTAGTGTCGGCAGCTCTTCCAAGAGCAATATAAATCTTGCAAATGTAGGAAATGGCTTGTACGAGCAACTTTATTTAGCCATTGTGTTCCATATGAGTCATCTCTCTCAAATGCTCAGTTCGTGTTTGAATAGACATTAAAGAAATAGTTCACTCAAAAATGAAAATTCTGCCATCAATTATTCACCCTCATGTCATTCCAAACACAAACAATTACTCAGCCTCATTGGTTCTTGTGCGTCAAATATGCATGTTTGAGCATACCATGAACAATGTTTATAAGTGAATAAAAGCTTACAATAAATCGGTTCATCATCAGTTTTGGGGGTAACGCATTACAAGTAACATGAGTTACGTAATCAGATTACTTTTTCAAGTAACTAATAAAGTATCGCATTACTTTTTAATTTACAAGAAAATATTCTGCGTTACATTTTCAAATAAGTAATGCCAGTTACCTTTCACCTTTCGCCAGTTACCTTTGGTCACATTTGATGTCACATTGGTGACTGATGAATTGGGAATCTCGCCAGAGAGCCCAATCCACTTTGAGTGTAAACTAAACGAGCCAATGAACATTGGCATGCGATAATTGTACTTGTCGCAGCGGGAGTATAAATAGGCAGCAGGTGCAATGCATACTCAGCTTATCGCTTCGGAGCCGAGTGGTTGTGATCGTTCTGCTCTTCAAAGAAGCTTCGGTGTTCGTTGAATGATCAATGCTATGCAAGGAAGCCTCTGTGTGCAGGTGTTAGGGTGCTGCAGTGGGTGGTCGGATCCTTCGTTGAGTGGGTGCACACTACAGGCTGCACTACCCCCTGGGTATGCCTCAGCACAACTAAAAGAGCACTTCCTAAAAGAACATTCACGGGTGCGTCTTTTTAAAGACGACGTTGCGACTGGCAAACTCGACGTTGCGTCTCTGTAAAGACAATGTTGCATCATGCTATAGATGACGTATCACCCGTACGTTTCTGGATGTGGTCTTTACCTGGTACCGGGCGATGATCATGATCACTGCTTCACATGTCTGGGTGTTAAGCGTGCTGAGGTGGCCTTCATGGTTGAGTCATGTTCTCATTGCGGGAACATGACCATTTTGGAGTTGCGGACCAGCCTCTAAAAGGAGCGTACCAGCCGTATTCTTCGGTGCTCCCCCCGACCAGATGTTGATTGCTGCATCAGAGGGTGAGCCTGAGCCCTCTGGGGAAGAAGATTTGGCTGCGCTGCAACCTTCTTGGATGGTGGCAATGCCTGAATCAGACCAGGAGATGATGGCTATGCTATAGAGACCTCCACCGTGTCCTGAACCTTCGAGGCTGGATGATTGGTTTCTCTAGGTGGCTCACGCTGGTTCTCTTTCTTCCCGAAAGTGCATGAAGAGCTTACCAGTTCATGGTGAGAGCCGTTGTGGAGGCAGTCGCGCAGGCCCCCAGCTCGTCCAAGCAAACTGAAAGGTAAGAGCTGAGACGGGTGACCCAGAGATGGAGGAGGTTGCTCTTCGGGAGATGGTGATTGCACCACTCCCTCCCCCGGAGGAGGGCCGGGAGGAGATTATTTTGTTTCGTCCTCCTTTTTGCCAAAATCTCAACACAAGAGCAGTTTCCTCTATCTCTGGGTTCCAAGAGGACACGAAGCGTTGTGGATGGGCCAAACCTGGATCACACTCATCCTCCTCTGTCGCCAGCACGCAGCAGTGGGTGGTTCGAGAGCGCTATCAAAGGCCCTACTCATGCAGCCTCTGCCCAACCGTGGAACCAGGTAAGCGTTGCACCACACACTCAAACCCCGCTTCGGTCCACCCACAGAAAAGTGCTGCCCAAGCCGGGTCCCTGCGTTCCACCTCGCTGCCCCACTGTGGGTACGTTGGTGGTTCCGCTGGTCACGCTTGCACGGTTTCTGGGAGCCTGGCTAGCACTGCCCTGCCCATCTCTCTGGGTCCTTCAGACCATCAGACTCAGCTATGCGATTCAGTTCACCCTGCGTCCCCCCAAGTTCAGGGGCATCCATTTCACATCAGTGAAGGCAGCTGATGCTCATGTCTTGCGTGCGGAGATCACAGTCCTACTGGTGAAAGACGTGATAGATCCGGTCCCTCCAGCCAATATGAAGGCGGGGTTTTACAGCCCCTACTTCAGTGTACCCAAGAAAGGTGGTGGGTTACGACCAATCTTGGACCTGCTTGTCTTGTACCGGGCCCTTCACAGGCTACCATTCAAGATGTTGACGCAAAAACGCCTCTATGGATGCATCTGTCCCCGAGATTGGTTTGCAGCGATCGGCCTGAAGGACACGTACTTTCATGTCTCGATCCTTCCGTGCCACAGACCCTTTCTGCGGTTCATGTTCAAAGGACGAACTTATCAGTACAAGGTCTTACCCTTCTGGCTGACCTTGTCCCCCATGTCTTCATGAAAGTTGAAAAAGGGGGCTCTTGTTCCCCTGAGAGTGCAAGGTGTTCGCATCCTCAGCTATCTTGACGACTGGCTCATACTAGCACAGTCTCGGGATCAGTTGTGCGATCACAGGGACCTTGTGTTCAGGCACCTCAAGCCAGTTGGGTCTTCAGGTCAACTGGGAAAAGAGCAAACTCTCCCTGATGCAGAGGATCTCATTTCTCAAAATGGAGTTGGATTCAGTCAAACAGACAGCACACCTCTGTCAGAGTTTTTGCTTTGTAATGATTTATTTTGGCCACTAGAGGTCACATAGTACTCTCATGTCAAACTTGTGCCTCTTGTAATCAGTGCTATTGTTTTCACATGTGTTTCGTTCTGGGCTGTGTATTTAAGCTGATCAGTTCCTTTGTATCTTGACTCGGTTATTGTTGTTCCTAAGCCTGTTGCTGCTGTAAGTCTGCTCTAGTTCTAAGAACTATTCTTGGAAAGCCTTTTGGATTGTTTGCCTGTTTATTTTTTGCTGTCTTTGGAGTTTTTCCTGAGTTTTTGTTTTGGAGATTATTTTCTCCTTTTGGATCCTTTTTTGGACTTGAGATTTTTCTGTTTTGTGGCTATCGTTAAGAAAAGGATTGTTGTACCCTTTTTGCTGTTTTTGTTAAGATAAACTCTTCTGAGTTAATTTAAGAATGCGTCTGACTATTGGGTTCAATTCCCTTCTGTGGCTCAGTGCTGGAAATTAAGACTCTTGCGCCAGAGACCCAAGTTCGAATCCCAGCTATGACAGAATAACCAAACAGCTCGAACGACAAGGCCCTCGTGGTGTGCTTCCTGAATGGTCTATCAGAGGCAATCAAGGATGATCTGGCTACCAGGGAACCTGCTTGTGATCTCGAGACTCTTATGGATCAAGCAATCCGGCTGGATAATCACCTGAGGGAGAGAAGCCTGAACCGCCCATCTGTTTCCACATTGTCTGCCAGTCCAACTCTTGCTCAAATGCTACCACTGCCCCAAGATTCTTCAGAACCCATTCAATTGGGTAGAACTAGGCTTTCTCTGTCAGAACGAGACCGTTGCATGAGAGACACTGTTGTTATATTGTGGGTTTGTATGGTCGTTTTCGCTCCAACTGCCCCGAGCTTTCGGGAAACGCCCAGTCCCATACAGGCAAGGAAGGACTGTAACAGGAGTTACACGCACAGCTTCACCTTCCAACTCTGGGTTGTTCCTTCTCATCACACTCACTTGGGGAGACCAAAAACACCAACTCCAGGCATTGATTGATTCTGGCGCTGCCAGGAATTTCATGGATATTTCCCTTGCCAAAAGTCTCCAGATCCCTACTAATTCCCTTCCTGCCCCCCTAACTGTGACAGCCTTGGATGGAAGACTGTTAGCTCCAGGGAAAATAACCCACCTCACCTCTCTACTTTGTTTCGTCACTTACCAGCACCAGGAGAGAATGTGTTTTCACCTCATACAGTCTCCAGAGTTCCCTGTTATCCTCGGTCACCCCTGGCTCCTCCAGCATAACCCACAGTTTGACTGGTCCACTGGAGCTGTCCTCAGTTGGGGTCCTTCCTGTCAGATTACATGCTTGTCCCAGAACTCCCTTGATCCTATTCTCGAGTCCCAGGAACCCCTAGATCTGTCTCAAGTCCCTGCTCAGTACCACCACCTCAAAGCATTGTTCAGCAAAAGGAGGGCCACCTCCTTACCTCCTCATCACCCTTATGACTGCGCCATTGAGCTACTCCCAGGAACTTGTCCCCCCAGAGATTGTATATTCTCTTTGTCTCCCCCTGAAAAAAACTGCTATGGACAAATACATTAATGAAGCCCTTGCAGCAGGTCTCATCCAACCACCCACTTCCCCTGCTGGAGCTGGTTTCTTTTTCATTGGGATGAAGGATGGCGGACATCGGCCATGTATTGATGGGGCCTTAATAAGATCACTATTCAAAACCGCTATCCCTTGCCGCTAATGGCCACTGCCTTCAAAATTCTGCAAGAAGCCTCCATCTTCACTAAGCTCGATTTGCGCAATGCCTACCATCTCGTGCGCATCAGACAAGGAGATGAATGGAAGACCGCCTTCAACACGCCCACTGGGCACTATGAATATTTACTTATGCCCTTCGGTCTCACTAATGCTCCTGCAGTATTTCATGCTCTCATCAATGATGTTCTCAGAGACATGCTCAACCAATATGTGTTTGTCTACTTAGATGATATCCTCATCTTCTCAAGTTCCCTCCAAGAGCATGTAAAACACGTCAGTTCTCAGATGCCTTCTTGATAACCATCTTTATGTTAAACCTGAGAAATGTGAGTTTCATGTGACTGAAATTCAGTTCCTAAGGTTCATCGTCAAGCCTGGCCAGATACAAATGAACCCTCAAAAGGTTCAAGCAGTTGTGGATTGGCCCTCCCCCACGTCGGTAAAAGAGGTACAGCATTTCCTTGGCTTTGCCAATTTTTATTGCAAGTTCATCCTGAACTTCAGTACTGTGGCAGCTCTTTTATCTGCCCTCACCAAGGGGAACACAACCAGCTTTTATTGGGGACCTGAAGCAGAGTTGGCCTTCAGCAAACTCAAAAGCCATCTTACCTCTGCACCTATTCTTATTCTCCCTAACCCAGATAAACCCTTCATCGTGGAGGTCGATACTTCGGACGTAGGGGTTGGAGTGGTGCTGTCCCAAAGGGGGGAGGACAAGTCGCATCCATTTGCCTTCCTTTCCCACCGCCTTACACAGACTGAGAGGAACTATCATGTAGGTAGGGGATCGAGAGTTACTGGCAGCTAAGCTAGTGCTTGAAGAGTGGAGGCATTGGCTTGAGGGGGTTAAACACCCATTCCAAGTACTCACAGACCACAAAAATCTGGAATACATTCAGCAGGCAAAGAGACTCAATCCAATTCTTCAACCAATTCCAGTTCATCTTATCCTACCGCCCGGCTCTAAGAACCTAAAACCTGATGCGTTGTCCCGAGTATATGTAAACACTCCTCAGGAAGATTCTATTGCATTGATTATCCCCAGTTCCAAGATAATAGCTCCTATCAGGTGGGATCTGGAAAATACTGTAAACAAGCCCAAGCCCAAGAACCTGACCCAGGAGGGGGGTCAACCCACTGTCTGTTTGTCCCAAAAGCTGTCCGCTCCCAGATCCTCCAGTGGGGACACTCCTCTCATCTCACTTGTCATCCTGGTACTTCTCGCACTATTGAGTTCCTCCAAAGACGATTTTGTTGGCCAACTATCAAGGAGGATGTGACAACATTTGTAAACACATGTCCCACGTGCAACCAAACTACCCACCGCTAAAGAAACTGCTGAATTGGTTATAAACCACGTCTTTTGAGTCTTTGGCATCTCACAAGACATCGTCTCTGATCAAGGACCCCAATTTTCCTCCCGATTTTGGCGGGCATTTTGTCAATCTACAGTGAGTCTATCTTCTGGGTTCCACCCGGAGTCCAATGGGCAAACGGAGAGGTTTAACCAAGATCTTGAGACTACACTGAGTTGTATGGCAGCTAACAACCCATCCTCTTGGTCTCTCTTCATCATGTGGGCAGAATACGCTCACAATACCCTTCGCTCCTCTGCTACAGGCATGTCCCCTTTCGAGTGCCAGTTTGGGTACACCCCTCCATTATTCCCTGAGCAAGAAGTGGAGGTTGCAGTTCCCTCTGCTCAACAGTTCGTAAAACTGCCGCCACACATGGAAAAAGGCCCAACTCAAGCTCCTTAAGGTCTCTCAGCAGTACCAGCACCAGGCTAATCGCAGACGCAGACCTGCCCCCACTCTGAGCCCCAGCCAAAGAGTCTGGCTGTCTACTAAGAACATTCTACGAACATACTGACTATTGGGTTCAACTCCCTTCTGTGGCTCAGTGGTGGAAATTAAGACTCTTGTGCCAGAGACCCAAGTTCGAATCCTGGCTCTGACAGCCTCACAGAGGAACATGCTCAGTCGGTGTTGAACTGCTTGAATTCGTTCAAAGGCAGGATGGTGGTCCCAATGAAACAATTTCAGAGGCTCCTGGGGCATATGGCAGCTGCAGTGGCAGTCACGCCGCTGGGGCTGCTTCATATGAGACCGCTTCAGCACTGGCTCCATGGCCGTGTGGGCGTGGCAGTACGGCACTCACCGGGTCCAAGTCACACCGGCCTGCTGCCAATCCTTCACTCCTTGGTCAGACCTCGCGTTTCTTCGGGCAGGAGTACCCCTACAACAGGTCTCCAGGCATGCTGTGGTACACATGGATCCCTCCACCACCGGCTGGGGTGCCATGTACAACGTCGCATGTCATAACTCGCCCGCGACTTCCTCCTTTGGAGTCAGAAGCATCTTTCTCAGAGACAGGGCACCCTGTGGCACCCGCGTCTGGACCTCTGGAAACACCATGTCTTGTCCCTGGATGGGACACGGAGGGTCTAGGTGACTTACCCCAAGAGGTAGCGGACACCATCATTTTGGCGTGAGCACCGTCTATGAGACCCACTTACACCTTGAAGTGGAACATGTTTGTCGAGTGGTGCTCTTCTTACCAAGAAGTCCCTCGGAGATGCCCAATCAGAACTGTGCTTTCCTTTCTGCAGCAAGGGTTGGAGCGAAGGCTGTCTCCCTCCACCCTTAAAGTCTACATTGTTGCTATTTCCTGAAATCATGACCCCGTGGAGGGGAAGCACACGACCTGGTCATCAGGTTCCTTAGGGGGGCGAGAAGGTTGAACCCTACTCGGTCTCCCTTTATACCGTCTTAGCACTGGTGCTTAGAGCACTCCAGCAGGACCCATTTGAGCCCTTGCAGTCAGTTGAGCTGAAATTTCTTTCAATGAAAACTCTGCTCCTGGTTGTATTGGCCTCCATTAAGAGGGTATGGGACCTGGGCATAGGAGGCTCGCACAGTATACAGCTTCGGTAAGGATTCCCAATTCGTCGGTCACAGACGTGTCGTCAAAAGTGACTGACTGAAAGGGAATGTCTCGGTTACGTTCGGTTAATTGTGAATAAATGCATAGACGTTGTGTGCGCTGTGTAAACATGATGATTTCTGTAGTATTAGACTAAATGTGAACACGCATTTACTCATCTCTCTTGCACAAAAAACAGATCCAGTATTCTCAAAGTCAATAAAAACAGTCCAATGCAAACTCAAAATATGATGCAAACCTGCAATAATTAAATGTTAAATAACGTAATATATATAAAAAATCCCATTTTATTAACCAATGTCTTTGCTGCTGACCTTCAATGATCCAATTCAACCATATTAATGAACAAAAATTAATTTAGATAAACATATTTGTGTTTCTTTTTTTAATTGCTGAGGAGTATTGAGCTTTCTTCTCCTGCATCCTTTTCTTCAGGCAATCCAGAATGGTAGCACAACCGAAAGGTTTAAGCAAACCCGACATATTTCTTTATGCCTGAGGCTTATTCACTTCACGTTTGGTGTGAAAGGTCTTTTACATTTGCCAAAAATTTTACTTTTTATATTAAAATTAAACCAAGCCCAGCACAGATGAGAAAAAGTAATGCAAAAGTAATGTAACACATTACTTTCCATAAAAAGTAACTAAGTAACGCAATTAGTAATTTTTTTAGGGAGTAATGCAATATTGTAATGCATTACTTTTAAAAGTAACTTTCCCCAACTCTGTCCATAAAATAAAGAGATCATGTCTTATCAGAAAACTTGGATTAAGCTGATTGATTCATATGGATTACTTTTTGAAGCTTTAATGTTTGGGGAACTTTAAATGGAGGAATAGATTTTAATATTAATATCTTAAATTCTGGGATGTATCAATCAGTTTTGAGACACCAAAGAAATAATGGGTTTTGAGATTGCAATCTCATTAAAAAGTTTTTTTTTGTTGTTGTCACTATGTGCTTTCAGTTCTATAGAAAAGAGCAGCTCAGAAATTCAAAATATCTCCTTTTGCATTTCATCGAGGAAAGACAGTCATTCAGGTTTTAAGTAATGTTAAATATACAATGAAAGTTTTAACTTGTCCATTCTTTGGATTACTCGGATTCAAGTTTTTTTTCACTCTCTACACCTCATACTACTGTACAATATACAATCATGTTAAGACCACAAATGAGCCTCATTTCACACATGTTGGCAGATGCATTGTTGGAAGGTAACAGGACACCATTCAGAGATAGTGTTCTCTACACAAATTGTATCGGAATTATGAAGTTTAATCCCATGGATCAGATGTGTACAAGGAAGGTTACATGATGCTGTTGTTGGCTGCTGTCTCCTCAGTGAATGGTTAAGCACACCTTTAGTTGGAAGGTATAAGGAGTTCTAGCACAGGGTAACATATTTAGAAGACTCTGGGGTCAATCCGAACACCCCTGCCTCTCCCACTACTGGAATGATGGATGAGGGGGCACTAGATGAAAAGATAACGGAGGTGGAGAAAGACAATCCAAGAAAAGCCAGAATTAGTAACAGCAAATGGGCATCTTAGAAGGTAACGTTCTAAAGAAAGGATAGATCTGATGAGACGATGCCAATGTGTTGTCAAACTCAAATGAGTTTTACAACTTTTTTAAAAAAAAGTTGGGGGGTTGCGTTCTTAAGAAAACGAGACGCTATGCCCCCCAAAAAGCATTACACACAGGCCGAGGAAGTTGATGATATTAAGCGATCGCTTGATATGCTGAAGGAGGAGGTTTCTGCTGTTAGACAGAAAGGCCCAATTCCTCAGAAGACAGAAGAAAATGCAATCTACATGGACTACAAATTGTAAAATATTTATTAAGCTGAATGGAACACCAGAACAAGTCAAAGTGTTAGTTATTAGGGATTTGGAGGAGCTGGACAAATATTAATGAGTCAAATGTGAATAAGGTAATGCAATACATTCAGTAGTCAAGAAAAATAAATAGAATAGAAATTACAACTATGTCATGTCCAGAAGATAAGCAGTCATTTATATCAGAACTAGATACTTTTGCATATACAGAGTATAAAATGCAGGATATTGAAAATAATATTGATCCTGAAAATAATTTACTTATTAATATTAATAACAGTTGCAGTTATTATACAGAGGAGCAATTCAATATAACTTTCCAATTAGAACATGATATATCAATTATCCACTTTAACAGTAGAATTTATATGCCAACTTCCAGAGTAGTAAAGAATATTTGAGACAATTTAAGAATCAGTTCAACATCATAGCAATATCGGAGACTTGGATTGATATTGAGAAAGGTGTGTATTTTGAGATTGATGGTTATGAATTAAATTATAAAAATAGAATGAACAGACGTGGAGGAGGTGTGGTGATATATGTGGATAATAGAATGAAGTATAAGGTGGTGGAGAACATGACAGTAGTTATTGAGGATTTGTTGGAATGTATTACAGTGGAAATTTGTATGGAAAGGACAAAAAAACATTATTGTGAGTTGTATATACAGAACTCCTGGATCAAATATTGAAATATTTAATGAGTGGATGGAAAGAATGTTTACAAAAACAGTACAAAAGAGTATGTTCATATGTGGAGATTTCAACATTGACCTATTGAATCCAAAAAAGCATAAAATGACAGAAGATTTTATTAATACAATGTATAGCATGGGCTTACATCCAACAATCACCAGACCAAGTAGAATCACATGTCATAGTGCTACATTGATAGACAATATATTTACAAATATAATGGACAATAATATAGAATAATATAGATAGTGGGTTATTATATAAAAGAGTGATGAAGAAAATTAGTCAAGAAAGACTTAAACAAAATTGGAAAATAGTATATGAAGAAGAAGATATTGATAAAATTAACGGCCTGTTTTTGACAAAAATTGTAAACAAAACAATTACAAAAGCAAATAAATTGATTACTAAGTTTATTAAGTGCTTGCAAAAGAACCTTAGAAAAAAAGTTACTTTAAATGGGGCCGGGGGATAAAGCTGGCCGCCCGGTCGGGGTCTGGGCTGTTGAGACCGGGGTGGTCTTCCTGTAAGATCGGGCGCTGGCTACCCCTCTGGGGGTGGGGGTGCCTGAAGAAAATATAGTGTGGGTACCGTGTTCATTTTTGTGTGTCTACATTCAAGGTGTGATTTGTTTGCGTGCAAGGGTGGGAATGCTTGTGTTATGTGTGCTTGTCTTACGTCTATGTGTCAGGTCGGGCCACTCCGCTTCAAATTGGACCCCCAAAATGCCCTGCCGGTGGAGGATGCCGCCGGTGCGTTGGTATCGCGCCGGGGCAGGATGAACTCTCGGCGGTCGATTGGCGGGGCCTGGCCTTACTGGCCTTGCTGGGCCCCGATTGTGGGGTGGGGGGCCTTTGGGTCTCCGAGCCCAGGGCCCGGTCCGCCCTGGTGTGGTCGGCTGCCGGTGAGCCTGCGGGCTTGCCGCCACGGCACCCTGGGGCGCCTAACTGTGGCTGCAGGTCCCGCCTTCGGGCTCTCCTCTGCCCTTTTTTTTGGGTAGGCCGCGGTTGTCCCTGCGGTGGTTCTCCTGGGGGTCCCGTGCCCTGGGGGGCCTATGTTTGGGGCCCGGGTCTTTTCCGTGCCTGCTTCATGCCTTGCGGATGGGGCTGTTGTTCCCCACACACACTATTAAACTAAAGATGAACACAAGCGCGCTCACACACACAGGTTTACATCACTGTAAAAACATGACAAAATTGTCTTGATCTGCTGTTGTCCTTATTTTGTAATATTAGTTATGTGTGCTGTTAAACATTTAGAATTTATTGTGAAACAATGTTGGTTGGTAGTCTCTTTGATGTTGGGTCTTCGGTTGTTTTCTCTTTTTGTCACAAAAGCATTGTCTGTTTTTTTTGTTTTTGCTTTTTCTCCCTCTCTCTCTCTAATTCTCCTTTTTTTCTCTCTCTCTCTTCCCCTTCTTTGTTACTTTCCCCAACCCTTTTTTTTTTTTCTTTTTTTTTTTTTTTCCTTCTTTCTTCTTTCTCTCTCTTGTTTTCTCTGTCCCCTGGTCTTGGTCCATGGATTACTAAGGGTTTATCTGTGCTTGACAGGCCAAAAAAAAAAAAAAAAAAAAAAAAAAAAAAAGTGCTTGCAAAAGAAAAACACACTTTATAGGCAATTTATTAAGTCTCGTACTCCAGAAGCAGAGAATAAATATAAAAAGTATAAAAATAAATAAATTAATATTATGAGAATATGTAAGAAGGAATATTATAATAAAAATTACATTATAACAAAAATAATATGAAATGTTTATGGAATATTTTAAATGGTATTATTAGAAATGGAGTTAAAAATAATAATACAGTTTACCCAGAGTATTATATTTACAATGATAATATAATTCATAATAAGGAAGATGTGGTTAATGGATTCAATACATTCTTTGTAAATGTGGGACCAGATTTGGTAAAAACAATAAATGATCCAGAAACAACAGAAGGATTGGATAATTTTCAGTATCAAAATCCGAGCTCTATTTTTCTTAGAGCAGTAGATCGAGAGGAGATAATAGATATTGTAAAACAGTGTAAAAGCAAATCCTCTCTGGATTGTAATAATATTGATATGATTATAATAAAAAATGTTATTGAAGAGATTGTGGAGCCATTGACTTACATCTTTAATTTGTCTTTTCAATCCGGTAAATTTCCAAATAAAATGAAAATTGCAAAAATAATACCATTATATAAAGATGGGGATAGACACTATTTAACTAATTATAGGCCTGTTTCTATACTCCCCCAGTTCTCCAAAGTCCTTGAAAAACGTTTTACAAAAAGACTTGATATTTTCATTGAAACACATAACCTTAGTAGATCAACATCTTTAGCATTAATGGAATTAATTGAGGAAATTACAAATGGCATAGAGAAAAAGAAACATGTAGTAGGAATTTTTATAGACTTAAAGAAAGCATTTGATACCATAAATCATAATATTTTATTACAAAAATCAGAGCGGTATGGTATTAGAGGGGTTGGGTTGGACTGGGTGAGTAGTTATTTAAGAAACAGGCAACAGTTTGTAGAAATCGGTCAACATAAATCTGTATATATAAACATAACTTGTGGTGTACCACAAGGATCGGTTTTAGGTCCAAAATTGTTTAGAATTTATATCAATGACATGTGTAGAGTATCAGATATACTAAAATTTATTTTATTTGCAGATTATACAAATATTTTCTGTTCCGGGGATAATTTACAACAGATTTTGGAAGTGATAACAATAGAAAATAATAAATTAAAACGGTGGTTTGATGTAAATAAATTGTCATTAAATATAAGTAAAACAAAGATTATGTTATTTGGGAAATATAAAATAAACCCTCTAGTGGAACTGAAAATTGATAATGTAAAGATAGAAAGAGTATATGAAAATAAGTTTCTTGGTGTAATTTTAGACCACAAGATATGCTGGAAACCACAAATAAAGTATGTTAAAGCAAAACTGGCAAAAATTATAGCAATTCTGAATAAAGCAAGGCATATTTTGAATAATGAATCTATGCATATTCTGTATAATACATTTATATTACCGTACTTAAGTTATGGTGTGGAAATTTGGGGAAATACTTACAAAACTAATTTACAATCGATAAGTATATTACAAAAGAGAGCAATCAGAATTATTAATAATGTGGGATATCTGGAACAGACAAATTTATAATTTTTACAGTCTAATATATTGAAGTTAATTGATTTGGTTAAATTTAAAACTGCACAAGTTATGTTCAAAGCAAGAAATAAGTTACTTCCGGGAAACTTGCAAAAAATATTTTTTGAAAGACAGGGTGGTTATAACTTGAGGGAAGAGTTAAACTTTAAAAAGATTAATATAAGAACAACCTTAAAAAGTACGTGTATCTCTGTTTGTGGGGTGCGGTTGTGGAATGGTTTGGAGCAGGTGTTAAAGCATTGTATAAATATTAAGCAGTTTAAAATGTTGTATAAAAACACGTTATTAAAAGGATATGTGGATGTATAGGGTGATTGTGAGGGTTGTGGGGGTTATAAGGTTGATTGTGTTAGGTGATTATAGAATGACTGGTTGTTTTGGATGAAAACCATGTGGTAGGGGTTTAGTTATTGTAGATTTGTTAATTTGGGAGGAATATCTAAAAATAATATAGGGACTGATGTAATATATTAAAAGATGTACTGGAACGTAATGGATTTGTATAGGGGGTGGGAAAAATAATAAGCTTTTGCTTCATCCCACTCCTTTTCGGACACTTTGTAATGTATAACGTCTTTGGGACGTGGTTTTTCCTTTGTTTGGCAACAACTTGTTGTGTTTATATATTTTGTTTTATATTGTGTTTTGTTCGAAATAAAAAAATAAAAATAAATAAATAATGTCTATAATTCTAAACTGTATGCCTCTAATTCACTGTAACCAAATGCTATTGTTTGTGGAATGGAGAGTTGTAGTGAACATGAAATGGGATTTGTAACCCATTTTACTTTCATAATGTGACATATTTCTGGGTGAAACAAACCCAGGTTCATTGAAAAAAACAAAAACAAACGTGGTGACATTTATGTATAACATTGCTTCTTGCATGTTTCAAGACTCTTTCAAAGTAAAATATAAAGTGAGTGATGCTGTTCAGTTTTTATCTGAAATGGATGAAACTTGAATCTGGCAAATTATTGTTACATTGGTGGTTGTACGTTGCTGCAGTTCAGAAATGAAATGTCCTTTGAGTTAAGTTAATCACATTTGAAAAAATTCAACACCTACAACAAACTCTACCTAGATGAGTAAAGTTTGCGATCAAACTTAAGGCTGGCTTGAGAAAGCCTAGCCTGAAAGTTTGAAGCTTTTGTAGAAGTTTTAAGTTTGAAAGTTTAGATCGATAGATTAGATAGACGTTGCTAGCATATTTCTAGCATGGTTTAGCATGGATGATTAGCATGCTCTTAGCATTATTAACATGTTGCTATTATGTTTCTAGCATGACTAGCCTGTTGCTAACATGTTAGTAGCATGATTAGCATGTTGTTAGCATGTTTTTAGCATGATTAATATGTTGTTAGCATGTTGCTAGCATTTTTCTTCCATGAATAGCCTGTTGCTAACGTTGTTACCATAGAATGTTGCTACCATGTTTTAGCATGTTTCTAGCATGATTAGCATGTTGCTACCATGTTTCATGTTAGCATATTGCTATTGCTATCCTGTTTTAACATGTCATTAACATGTTGCTAAATTGTTTTACTTTGACTACATGTTTTGACTACATGTTTTAGCATGTTGTTAGCATGATTTAACATTGTTATCATGTTTTAGCTTGTTGCTAGCATGATTTAACACATTGCTAGCATGAATTAGCATGTTGTCCTAGGATAGTCATTAAACTTTGCTTGTGACAGACAGCTAAACACTCTACAAGTCTTATTGCACAAAAGTTGTGACTCCCTCAATGAAAGTCTATGGGACTTTTTCATCATCCGATTAATGAAAACCATAAGTCCGATATAGCAATCCGAGTCAGACAAGTCTGAATATCTGACCCAAGTTTGGTGATTGTAGCTTCAAAAATCTAAGAGGAGATACAGTCCAAATATAGTCTCAGAAGAAGAAGAAGAACCTTAAAAAGTTGTTCAGTAGGTTGGCTTTCTCAAGCTCTACATATACGTTCTTATGAGTTTTTATAATTAGTTTTGTTTTACTCTGAGAAATCGAATTTGACTCTCAAAAGCATTCTTTCCCCAACTTGTATGACCTTGAGATCCACTATTTTCCTGGAGGAAAAAATATATTTTTTAGTCATCTTTTAATGTTAAGAAATGGAAAAGTGTGTGCATATTTCAGGATAACTGCTTATGAGCCCATTAGACTGTCGTGAGTTCTGACAGCTGTGGTATTTTTATAGCTCTGGAACTTCGGCCCTTAGAATGATTGTAAGGTAACACTCACTCCAACACTCTAAACAGCCAGAAAGCACTGAACTGATTTACATATGTAGCAGATGACACTTATAAAAGTAATGGCAGACCACTCCTCAAGCCGCATAATTTGAGATTAAACACAGTGAGATGCAAATTACACACTGAAGGTATGAGTGATAAGTATGAGCAGTAGTGATACTTGTATCTATAGCATGGCATTGCAGAGGCCTATATATTATTTCTCAGACAACAAATAATATTTTAACAAATCTGCTTCACTGCTTTTTAATAATAACTGCTTTTTAAGTCCATCTAACCAAAGGCATGTGGGAACATAAAGGGAAGAAAAAAACATAAAACATAAGGGTGTCATAGAGAGGACCTCTGATAAACTTTATGATTGTGTACCACTTAAAATATAGATAGCTTCAGATAATTATAATTTTTAGGTTAGTTCAGGCTGTAAAATGTTATGTGGTATGACAACCAAAAATGCATGTTTATGAATCGGTATATACATAGTATATACATTATACATAGTATATGAACATGGTATATACATAGTATATGAACATGGTTCTTGAAAATGGTATAGAAGTTTTTCAAAATCGTAAAAATAAATGGTGTAGGATTTACTTTGAAACAATTTTCATTCAGAAACTGCTAGTAAATTTTGCAAATAATTACTAAGAAACAGCAAGTAACACATTGAATTAAATGTGAAATTTTGAAGTACAAAGACTGAAATAGCATTTTCTTGTACAAGAAAGTGTTTATAGAATTTCAAATGATTTTTAAATGATGACTTTAAAAAATCTAAAAAAATATTGCAGAATGTATTGTATTGCAATAAATGATTTTTTCATATGTATTATTTTCTACAGTTTTTTTAACCTTTATTTTTTTAATTTTACATTTCATTGCATTGTGTTTTGGGGTTAACAGCAATGTCCGCAAAATCTATGGATAATGTCCTGGCAGAAAATGTCAGTTTTCCATTTTATTTATTTATTTGTGTATTGGCTTGTTTGTTTGTTTGTTTGTTTGTTTGTTTGTTTGTTTAACAGCGTGAACACACTTTCTTGCAAATAATTTAGAAACAGAAATTCTCAATATCGTTCACATAGCTTTATTTAGGGTTGTCAGTTCAAATCTTCCAGTGATGGATCATACACATATACTCTGGGAATGTGTCTGTGTGACAGTTTGACCAATTGTGCCATTTGGAACCTCATCTGAGACATGTACACTCGCTGTAAATCTCACTATCACTGTAGAACCTCCTCAGTTAGTTAATTAACTAATTGAACATGCAAGACCATTGATTTAGACCACACCACTCTTTCAAGTACACACTTCCTTTAGCCAGGAGGGACATTCGTCAGGCAATTCTCCTATTGTCTGAGTGCCAAAAAGGCAGACAGACCCCAGGTGCTGGGAGCAGGGCAATTCATTCTGTTCTCTTTCCAATCATACTTTATGACAGCTCTTCTGGGAGATTTGCCATCTTATCAGCCTGTTGTTACTGTGGGCTCTGATGGCGAAGCAAATAATGTGAGTGAGACTGCTTCTTTCAGTAATGTCCACCTCCAGCACTTAGAGGATTACATTATGAGAAATAACGAACACATATCACATGCTTAAATGTCATCACATTTACATTAAATGCTCTTCTTCCAATAACACATAATGGAGCTGAGGTCGTAAACAGAGATATTTTCAACATAAACAGAGCAACTGCAAAGAGGATGTGTTTTGCATATTTTTCCCAAAGGCTCATAATTATCAAATAGCAATATCTAACTTGATATGGGTTGTAAACATGACAGTCATTTATCCATTATTGATTATTTCATTGTAATTTTTTGCAATCACAAAATAAGATATTTGTTTTTGGAAAGTTAATTGTCAGACTATATAATAATAATAATAATAATAATACTTTTAAAAAAAAATTTTTTTAGATTTATTGGAGTCAACATGAAAGCTTGATCCTATTTATTTTTTAATGCAAATTCTTGATCTTATTGTGCAAGATTCATCATGCATATTATTACAAAGGAAAACAGGTCTCTGTAATCTTTGATATATTGCCTTTTGCATATATTTTAATGTTTTAAGTTATTTTTTCTTTGTCTTTCACACATGCAAAATTCGCCTTGACAGTTGTAAATTATAAATAAGTATTAGGCTTAGTGTAGTGATTCAGGGTAAAGAAAAAACACATGTTGAAAGATTGATTTATGATGTACTCGCTTATTATTTAAATTGTTAATTTCACAACAAAGTTGCATAGTATAGCTTTAATTGTTAAATTTTATAACTAATGTGCTTGCCGTGCTGTATTGATCCACATATACTGGTTAGTGTTTGTTATAAACTCTAACCCTCAGTGTTAATCTGCAGTTTACTTCAGCATTTGTAATTGGTCTTTTTCTTAATTCTGTGTAAATATAGATTTTTGATTTGATTTGTCTTCCTTACTCTATTTAACTGTTTATATCCATATTTACATTTACAGTTAGATGTCATTTATGATAATTTTTATGACCTGCATAATGCTCTCTGATGCAATAATAACTCAGGGTGTTTTCTGTTTATTCCGCATCAGTGGAGCATGTGCTGCACCCTTGGTGAGCTCTCTTCATGCCCTTGGTCATATATGCCTGGACTTGAATGACCCCTTGAGACTGCTGTGCCTATTTTGATCAGCATCTCTGGATTCACTCTTAGAGCATTTGCCATTTTGCTCAGCTCTGCTTTTGTGTCTCTTCACCAAGCAGGAGGGAAGGACTGAAAAGATGGAGACAGAAAGAGTCTGTTCTCACATGTGAAAAGGTGCAAGTAGAGTGTGACTGTGTTCAAACATGAGGCTTTTAACTCTATAAAACCCCCTGTTTCAAATCATGAAGTTTTCTTTATTATCAACACAATCAAAACTGTGCTGAAAAACCTGTAAACAATACTCCATGCCTACTCTCGTCTGATTGATAGTTTGTACTTTTTAGCACGTAAATCCCTTAATTAAGGAAGTTAAGGGATAGTTCACCAAAAATGAAAATTCTGTTATCCTTTATTTACACTCAAATTGTTCCAAAACGGTGAGTTTCTTTATTCTGTTGAACACAAAGAAAATATTTTGAAGAATAATGGTAACCAAACAACTGACGGTCTCCACTGACTTCCATAGCATGGAAAAAAATACAATGGAAGTCAATGGAAACCATAAACTGCTTGATTACCCACATTCTTCAAAATATGTTATTTTGTGCTTATCAGAAGAAAGAAATTCATACAGATTTGAATTGACTTTAAAGCAAATTTACTTAACTGAAGCAACTTTATTTGATTATCCAGTCATCAATTTTTTGATAATATTAAAATGTAAGTATATCAAATATGAGACAACAGACTTTTGAGGAACATTTAAGGAACGTACTGTATATCTCTCAATCATTGTTGTATTGCATCACTTTATATGTTTTGCCATCCCAAAATTACAACTAAGCTTTTATCCTAAAACAAAGCATTAAAATATAATTTTAGACATATTATTGGGAGATATAGAGTGATAACTGATATATATATATACATGCATATATATATATATGCATTTTATGTAATTAGTCTGCTATGCTGTTAGAAAGATCTCATTGATTTACATTACATTACATTAGAGTTCAATACTATATCATACTGTATCAACTATAAAACCTGATGTATCAAATGATACGAAATAAAACACATAAGCACACTTTTTTTATAGATATGTTTTACATTTTGTCTAAAGGTTTAATGAACTGGGTTTTTTTTTCATAAGTCAGGCTTTACAGGGTTAATGAAACCTTCATGTGTCACAGGGCTCGTTGTGTGTATAAATCAGAACCCGCCTGAGTCAGCAACAAATACACTGTGTGCTTCTTCCCTGGTCCTTGTCACAGAGAGCCGTGATCTGATGTGATCTCAATCTGCTCACAAAATTATGCATGTTCATTGGGCAAAAGCCATCAAATCAACTGTCTGTTTCCCGGCTGTCCATTTGTCCCCAGCGAAGAAGAAGGACATTAACTGCCATTGCAAAGGAAATATGAACACAATTGCTTGTATACGTTCTCAAAACAACCTACTCAGCCTTCAGTGGAGACATCTGTCCAATTTTTATCCATCTTATTGTATAATACATCCAGCCAGCGCTGACATTAATATCTAAAGTATAATAAAAAGCTTACATTGAGCCCATAGGACGCACAGGAGTTTTTGTATTCATTGCTTTTTCTGCATTTTATTTTCACCAGTCCTGAGACGTTAGCTGATCTATCCTTGCTGTTAATGTCTTCGGGGTTTATAAATTCCCTTGCTAATCAATGCGCCTGGCTTGATGACAGACTGGTTAATCTAATATTGAACCCTGTATTCTCCTGGCTTTGTCCCTAACAATTATATCAATAGATTTTTATCCTCCTGTCTCATTTGCTTATCTCCCCATGCCACTAATTGTTTTCTCTTATACCCTTCTATGGCTTTTCATGTTATTTCTTTTTTAATCACATAAATACTGTTCATTTTTAATATATTTTTCTCTATGCTCATGTATGAAATTAAACACCGCCAGGCTTCAGTATGACTGGATTAGAGACCCTGCTCTCAGTGGACCCCGACGCATGATTCACAACCCCATCTCGCTGCCTCCCTTATTGACCGCTTCTTCCCACAAGCAATGCATGTCTCAGCGCAACACACAGCGTCTCTCCAATTCACGACAGGGATAATTTAACTCGTTTGTCATTGGCCGGCCTCCTTCCCTCCCTGCTTGCCAAAGCAGGCATGCTGGGAATAGTGAGGAATGGATGTGTGCAGATTAATCCATCCCAAATGCATGGCCTGTTATGAAATTGCTACTTATTGACCTTTACTCTTGTCCTTCACAGAATGATCAGGCCGCAATTGATGATGATTGATGGCCTGTCGATTATTGATTTCTGTCATGCCTCGCTGGAATTACGATTTAAGATTGATCTTGTAGTTCTGCCATTTCATACTTAACTTTGTAATGCACACTCACATCATGTTTTTCCTCAAAGCTTTCTCTCTCCTCTTTCCTTATTTTATTACAGTGCATTTAAAGGATTGATGTGTCCTATATGTTATTGGACTCCAGTCGATTTTCAGGTCACAGAGTGTAAGATGGAGGGGCAAAGAAGGGTATAAGTGTCAAATGAAGTGTAAAATGAAGGGAACAAAGGACCAAGTTCTTATAAATAAAGTTAATTCACCCTTTCCTAATGCTGCCATCAGAAGGAAGGCAATGCAAAGGCTGTGTTTTTCCACAACTTGGCACTGCACAGCGTCTTGTTGTCTTCGGAGCATCTTTATCATTTGGTTTCTGTGTTTGGTTTCTGGACCTGCGTTTGCCTCTCTTGTTATTTACACTATATGCATGAATCAGTGGGCAGAGCTAAACAGGCAGCGCTGTAGAAGCAGGCGTTGATGTTCTTCAGTGGAGGCGATGTTTAGACACACTATTACATCATAGAGTGGTACATTCCACAAGCTGTCATTTTGGCCTATTATATATATATATATATATATAAACTATTATATGTATAGGTAAATGCCACATTCGACTGCTACAGACACGTAGAGACGTCCACCATCTTGGAGCGGTCTATATGTCATCACTCACAATAAAAATCAATGAATTTCAAGATGCAGCAACTAAATTAAAATTCCCGAGGTAAGAATGTTTCACAGGTAAGAATGTATTGGTTTCTGTTTTTAAAATGTATTAACTCAATATTACAGGTTTTTAACGGCTTCATCTTCTTGTATTGTGTTAGTTTAGCAAAAGCATCTTCTGAAGTCTACTGAAGATATAGATATTCATACAGGCCGGCTTTGACATTCCAATATGGCGGGCAGCTATAGAAACAGCCGCTAATAGATCATCTAGCTATACATATCTATGGTTTTGGCAGACTGGCTTCAATATAAGCTGTTTTTATACTAACGAGAAAGTTTTGAGTTTTGAAACTTACAGGATGTTATTATAGTACAATGACCAGTGTCATCTCAATACCGAGCATAACTATATTGTGGCAGAGATAAAGAGAGTAGTATTCAGCTGGTCATATGATGTTAATGTGGCAGCAACCACAGCAACCATGAAAATAAAACAGCTTTTATTAGGCTACTCAGATGACTGGAGTCTTCCTCTTATGAGAGTGCATTATATACAAATATTTTTCAAATACTGTAATTTCCTTATATACGTATAACATATTTCCAATGATGATCTTTTGTGTACCTTTAATTAATAGTGTCATTTAGTTATTGTATTTCTGAGCTCTTAGTTATGAGAGGTTTGTTTTCATGACTAGTCAAGATATGCATGCAGTGTAGGTCATTTCATGAGATGCCTTGTGTTTCTGTGCTTCATAATGAGAGTTCATGCATAATTATGTAATAGCTAAATCTCCTCAGTGATTTAGAAGTAAACAACTTGTGTTGAAGCCTGATAAATATTGTTTTGTACAAAATCTTTAAGATAATACAATCTTGCTTACAGTACAGAACATGGGAGTCATTAGACTTTTTACTGGGAGTGATAAATCAACAGTGCAAAAAAAAGCTAAACAAATTTTAAGACATATGAGATAAAGTAATGTGAAATAAATCAATATTTTTTCTAAAATAACATTGTCTAACAGTGAAACCAGCAGATAGCTTCAGAGGGATAAAGTGTCTCTTTTGCCTCCCATCTCATTGTGTTCTCATGGTAGAAACATCATCTAGAAACATCTGGTGCAGAATAAGATAATGGCTGAGAACTGTATATAACGCATAACGGTGTATTATGCGCAAGCAAAACTGAGCAAATGTGCCATAAGCATTACTTTGCTGCCCTCCAGTGGGTATCAACAGCATGAAGTAGTGGTGGTCCTGAAACACACAGATTTCCCACTCCAAGCCTGGAATGATATTTATCAAACCCACAGAAACAAATAAATGTAAATTGAAATTCATCCTGATGCCGACTGAAGATCATAAATGAAGCAACAAATATTGAATTTCCTAATTAGGATTGCATAATTAGTACTTGTTATGTCTCTTTGGGATTGGTTTGCTTTAATTAGCTTCAAAGCGTAACGGTCTTTCTAAAGTGCACAGTAACTGCATTACAGATGCATTATGCATTTGCATATATCCATTCCTGATTAGACATTAATTCTTTGACATATTATTTATTCAAACTTTTAGAGATATTTTTCAAGAGCAACATCTTTCAGGCGATTTCACTTCCCTCAAGGTTGTGTAGATTGGGGTTCCTGACATTTTAACCCAGATTGATGGTGAAAGCTACAAAACATTTGTCTCTTTTAGCTGCGATTCAGCTAAAAGCTTTTTTGGAGAGGTTTGGAGCGTGTTGAGCTCAGCTAGAAATGTTTTATCCTAACTGAAAATGTAAATAACTTGAAAAGAATGCACTATATGTTCTGTTGTAAACATTAGTCGAATTACAAATTATTCTATTTACAATGAAGATATCAAATAGGGATTTTCTCAGAAGAGGGCTTGAATAATATATAGACCTATGATGACAGTGATAGTTAATAATAATAATAGCTAAACAACAGGAAGATAAAATAAGTGACCATCCGTCCTGTGGCACGATATAATGTAATTTCTTTTTTTTTAGTATGTCCTGATTCTTTGTTTAAATGTAAACTACACATCCTTTGGCTTTCTTTGGCTTTCCTGCAAAATCCAATTTGATACCTCAAATTATAACTATTATTAAAAGCTTACCATTATAAAGCAATTATAAAAGTTCTTCCGTAGTTCACCTAATATTTAGGTAAATTGTTGCAACTGACAAATTGCTTTGCCTGTAATATAATCAAACCACTGCATTATAATATCATTTTTGTTGCATGTACTGTAACTGTAGACACAGATGTCTTTTCCGCCACTTCTTCGAGCCCACAGGACAGTTGAGTTATGTAACTCCATTACACGTCTTCACGGCTCGTCCCCACCTGGTTGCCTGCTACAGTCATCAGCCAAAGCCTAAACCCTGGGGCTCCATTAAAACCAGCCGTTATGTTGGGAAAGACCTTCACCAGAGTTTCTCTTCAGCTGTTTGGGGAAACGGGAACACCAGGGAGCTCACATCGCTGAAGCTCACCGGCGTCATACTGTACAAACAGATGGATACTGGAGAATGAGGTTGAGTGTAAACTCACCTAAACTAGTGGTTCTTAACTGATTTTCTTCAAGACCCAGACTGTGCAGTACTTGGACTCATCCCAATAAAGCACCAAAAATGTTTATAATATAAAAGTAAAAAAAATTGCCTAAAATCAAATGTTGAATTTGAAAATATCACTATCAAATACAACGACCCAACTATATTCTAAATTATTTACATATTTATTTTCTAAACATGTCTTGAATTTCAATAGTTTTATGGCCTCTGCTATCAATAATTCACCATATAAATCATGTGGTTGACACAAACCATGTTTTTCCTTTTTGCAATTGGACCTGATTTAATGTGGGTCTTACTGTATGTTCTTTGAGTAGGTTAGTTCATGGTTTTTAAGGGTGAGGCAGTTCAATCAACCTATCTATGTTGGCATCTGACCCTATTATAACAGAACAGAAACCCATTTTTTGGATCACTACCCATCAGTTGAAAACTTTAACCACACCTTAAATCTGAGTCTACTGTCAATAAAAGTTCATTCAAAATGAATTGCTGGAACAACAAACCATTATTTTTTGAAATTGAATACTTTATGCAGTTATCTGCTGTAATGGTCATAAAGGACACTAAGTTATTTAGGAAAAAATATTTGTAATTATATTTTACAGTTCCTCTGAGAGGAAAGCTAAGATTTTGTTTGATCTTAACAGATTGGATGCCTGCACCCCATATGCATTTAAATCCAAGGATGCTCAGCAGGTTGCCAGAACGATGTTATGGGGAATGAGTTGATTTGTTTCTCGTGAGTTGGCAATTTGTCAGCTTTTTTTAAAGCCTGAGTTTTGATTATTACATATTTTTCCAGATCACATTCAGATGAACCTAAAACTCTCCAACAGTTGTGCCTTTATTTAATGGGAAAATTCTGTGTGTAAATCAGTCTGCAAACTTGTACTACCATAATTTAAACTTGTGCGTGAGAAAAGTGTAAAGAATGCAGCTTGAAAGAAAAGAACCATCCAATGTGCATCTGGAAAAACATCCACACTGCAAAAAATAATTTTCTTGTTGCTGTTTTCCAGAAAAAAAATGCATACTTACAACAAAATAAATATTGCATTTTAATTAAATAGTTCAGTATTTTTTGTCATAATTCACCTTAGCCAGTCTCTAAGTATAGTGACAATGAATAAGCACTATAAATAATCAAAAAAGTTTTCCATACAACTTTTCAGTTCTTTTGAAGCTCTGTATTTTTCAATTAATTTGTCATTTTGAAGCTTGAACAAACAAAAGACCAAACAATCCATCCTTTTCATCAACATTGATTGGCTTTGGTAAGTACTAGCCTATTTGTCACTATTATAGACAAATCCATCCCTCGCAGCAAGTACAAGATGGTCACATGATTTACTTGCAGGAAAAGAAAGCTGCAATGTCTAGTAAACCTTTAAAATGAATGAACTGATAGTGATGTGTTACAAGGGCAGAGCATTCAGCAGGGCAGAGGGTCATTCAGTTTAAACAAAGACCGTGCAAATTTGACCGCAGTTCTGAGTAGTCTAGCGCTTTAAGTTTAAGAGTAGAAATAATTCACCAAGCATTAGCCAATATTGTTCATTCTTCTCTGCCCTTGTCTTGTTTATGATGAGAAAACATCTGGTTTGGATGAGCGTTTTGAAAAATGTGTCTTGTGAATAGCCGCATCTGCCCTGACATTTCCAAGCATGCCTTTGTTTCCTCTATTCCTGGTAATGAAAAGGTAAAGCTGTAAAACTGAAGGAACGTTGCCTTCTAAGACAAACATGACCAAGTCAGTTGTCATTCACATTGTTGTTACTTGTTAGCAAGCTGTTTGAGTTCTGGTGGATGCCTCTTTAAGTGTGCACTTTTTTTTCACTTTTGGTACGAACTCGAGTCTGTTTGACGTCAGAGTTTGGTTTGTTTGGTTGATGTCTGAAGTCATCCACTTGAGTCCACTTGAACATGGTCTAACGTACAGTTCTTCTGGACTCCAGTACAGTTAAAAACTAACTAACCCCACATAAGTGAAGACACAAACCCTAATTGAAATTCTTTGATGACTGCAGTGTAAGCATGGCTTTAAGGTCCAAATAGATCTAAAGTATTCATGAGAGTGAGAAGTGTCAACATCTTCTGGTCCTGAGGTTCTTGACCTCTGTTAGATGAAAAGAGCTGTTTGAAGTTTCCATAAACTGTCTGGATTGATTTCTCCTTTGCTTTGCCAGAAACAAGTTTGCATGCAAACAAAACTCCAGCAGTCAAAACAAGTGAAAACTTTTCTTTGAAGAATAGCTTCATTTCACACGCTTATGTTTCAGACCTCACCTCAGGTATACGACTAGGGAAGTCATGGCCTAATAGTTAGAAAGTCGGACTCGTAATCCAAAGGTTGCGAGTTCGAGTCCCGGGCCGGCAGGAATTGTAGGTGGGGGGAGTGAATGTCCAGCACTCTCTCTCCACCCTCAATACCACGACGGAGGTGCCCTTGAGCAAGGCACCGAACCCGCAACTGCTCCCCGGGCGCCACAGCATAAATGGCTGCCCACTGCTCCGGGTGTGTGTTCACTGCTTGTGTGTGCACTTTGGATGGGTTAAATGCAGAGCACGAATTCCGAGTATGGGTCACCATACTTGGCAGTATGTCACGTCACTTTTTCACTTTATATTGAGGTTTATTCTGATTAGGTAACAATTCAACCAAAGGACCTGCTGATCTTTACCCCTTTGCTATGGTGTTCTGAGTGTTACAACACGTTGCTATGTGTTTTTAGGTGATTTTTGGATATTTGGGTGATTGCTAAGTGGTTGTTTACTCAAGTCACCCCCAAGTCTATAGGCCCTAGATATGGTTTGTGTCCATCCTTCAATGTCAAACTGTAGAATATTTGGCCGTTGTTAATGTTTTCATCCACTAGGTTCATCCTCAACCTTTTTTTAATCCAATGTCCTTCTTTCCAAGACCTTTTTTTTAGGCCCCTCTCTCTAATCTGATGTGTATGTAGGTTATCTCTGGTACTTCTGTTGTGATAAAAATAAATTAACTCTTAAGCATGCTGTCAGATTAATGCTGTAATCTTTATTTTTATTATTGTTTTAATATTGCAGTTAAGATTATGTTAGTATAACTAAATTTAACTAATTGTAAAACTTATTGAGTACCTCAGGAAATTTGCAGAGGCCCCCTGGTGGGCCCTCTAGTTGAGAACCACTGTAATAGAGAAAAATATAAGTCTGATCATCTTGTTTTATGCTGACTATGTCACTGAATTTACGATCTTTTTATTTTTGCAAGATTAGATCTGATGTTAGTTCTTTTTTTATAAGCATTTCATGGAATAAGCAGCATTTTCATAACAAAACAAATGTTATTAATGTCACATATGCAATGCTAAACTCCCTTGAGCAATGTTTTTGACATTTCTCATTGTATATAATTGAATTTCCCATGGCAACAGTTCAAGACATTTTCCAGCTGTTCATTGTACATCTGCTGATTTGTCCATTCAACAGGCCAAACCAACCTCATATTTCTCATGTGTTTGTATGTTAAACAGCTACTGTGCTTCTGCAACTACTTTATTCTCATGCAGTCGATTTCCTGCTGCTGATCAGCTGACGTCCGCCACATGGGCACAATTTAGCCTTAGGCTGGGAGAATCAAGCTAATGATTGCAAGAATGTAATTGCCGCTCCTTATCGCTCTAATCCTTTGCAAGGATAAAGAGCGAGAGAACAAGAGAGAATTTAATGTGGAATTGAATAGTGTATAAAATGAGAGCACTGGAAGAGTAATGGAGGTGAAGAGACAGAGGATAGCAAACGCAGCTGGTTCAGTGGGGGAGAGAGTAAAGGGAGAGCGACAATGTACAAACATCGGTGTTCTTGTTAAGTAGGCATTTCCTTGAGTGCCTGCACACTCTCCAGCTCCCGACTGTTTATCCCACAAAGATAACAGCAAAGGAAGAGCAAAGTTCCACAAGCTTGCAGCCAGCACTTCAACGGCAGTCCCATTTGTCACTACTAATGTCTTAAGATGGCTTAGTTGGATTTGAGGGCCATGGAGGGGGATTGTGAGCCTGTTGGGACTTATTGGGTTATCTCTACACTGGAAATGCAGGCAGTCACGACACAGTGAGGTCCTAGCACCAGGCTGCTGGGAAGAGCAGCCACAGTCATAACTGTGCATGACAAGAGAAAATGAGATGAGATATGGGGGATGGGGGGGGGGGGGGGGGGGCGTGTTGTAAGGATTCTCTCCCTGGGAACATTCATCTTTGTAGTTGTGGTGTTATGACCAGCTCATCTCCTCAGTACATACATCATCTTCGCACCCACATCAACAACATTCAATGCTTCCAAGAGATGTAAAGCTCTGGTTCAGTTGAAGGCCTGTGCATGCCAGGTGTGACGTGCTCCACTGAATTGCTCTATTGCTCCAGAGCTAGGTTAAAACTACAGGTGAGAAACAATACCTTGGCTAATTTAGGTTGCAGGTGTGGAAGTAAAACAGAGGGTGATATGACTGCAAGTTTGACAATACAGCAAAGTTCCTGTGAGCTCTGATAAATTCCCTTTTTCCCTGATTAAATGATATTAATGGCAATCATACTCTGAACTTGTGGTACAGTATATTAAAGGGATAGTTCACCCAAAAATGAAAATTCTGTCATTAATTACTCACCCTCATGTTGTTCCAAATCCATAAGACCTTTGTTCATCTTCAGAACACAAATTAAGATATTTTTAATGAAATCCGAGAGCTTTTCGACAGCAACCAACAGCAACAAAGCTACCATGTACAAGGCCCAGAAAGGTAGTAAGGACATCGATAAACTAGTCCATGTGACATCAGCATGCATCGTGGTACTCTTGTGAATAGTGGCAGGGACTGACATGGAAGAGAAGAATTGTTGAATGAAGTCATTTTTTTTTCTTTGTGAACAAAAAGTATTCTCGTAGCTTGCTAAAATGACGGTTGAACCACTGATGTCACATGGACTATTTTAATGATGTCCTTACTACCTTTCTGGGTCTTAAACGTGTCAGTTCTTTCTTACTTCTTACTTGCCCAAATCAAAAATCCTAACCCAAATTATGTTCTTTTATGATATTCCGGCCTGTAGATATAGCTGTTCCTTTCTCAGGCGTGTCCGATTTTGCATACTTTGTCACTATTCTACACCATTTTAGTAGTATAGAATAAGTAATAACCCTGAAGAGCATAGTACACTATGAGTACCCCAGATGATGTACTTCTTTAAAGCCATTAGTAACATATAGGTGTATTTGAAACATGCGGGGCTCATCTGCTTACCTGTAAACAGTAAGCATGATCAATAAGGCTTTATATCAGGGGTGTCAAACTCAGTTCCTGGAGGGCCACAGCCCTGCAGAGTTAAATCCAACCCTAATTAAACACACCTGATCCAACTTATCAAGTCATTCAGGCTTATTTGAAAACTACATGGTATGTGTGTTGGAACAAAACTCTGCAGGGCTGCGGCCCTCCAGGAACTGAGTTTGACACCCCTGCTTTATATTGTTATCTTTTAATATCACTTTCATAGTACATTAAGGCACAGTAAGCATTTTGAAATGTCTTGTTGATTAAAATTCTTCATCGGGTGCTGTTTATGGATTGCAAGTACCCACGTTTTTTTTGAGAGGTGATCTAAGCATTCATAGCTTGAAACAGATGGACAATTGACAGGCTTGTGCTGCAGTTCTATGGATGTTTTACCCTCCATTTCTCCGCACCAGACATGAGACTGAAAACTATAAATACGATTTTTATATATACCTATTTTAACACCCCCCGGATGAATGAAAGCTGTAGGATGGCTTTGCAATGTCTTTCATTCATGAGTTAGTTACATACCCAAGTTGGTACTTTGGCTAGGGGTTTATTATCAGTAACAATAGTGATGCAAGTCTTAGCAAGCAAGCCTGTCTAACTCCTGTAGCTAATTACTCTAATCTAAAATATCCCAATATGAATGCTGCCCTTGTTTTTTTCTGTATTGAAGATTGCGTATGATAAAGTTTTAGCAGCTTACCCACAGATCACAGATGCCCATGAACACTCGTGTTTGACGTAAACTGTTATCATTCTCAGATTGGTATCACACTCTGTTCATTATTTCTTTTCCTCACTTTACATTCACATACACATTTAAGTGCCAAATTGTGCATGTCTTGTTGCTTTAAAACATACGTAACCCACTTATCTGAAATTGTGAAATGATTAGCTGTTTTCAATATGTTATGGCTGGCTTAACCTCTGATGGTCAAGATATGTGGTGATTTTTGCTACACAAAGCTTTGTTGTTTTGCTACCAAAAAAAATTAAGCTTATCTATTGGTTAGATCGGAAGTTGTTCACTTTAAAACTTTTTCTACAGCATGGGAATTTCTCAGAAAACATTTATGATAAAAATAAACTCATTTATTTTCCTTGCAGATCTGGGAATGACTGAAAATTGCACAAGTCTACAAAGTAGTAGGAACAATTTATGGTTTTGTTTGAATTAATGTGCAGGCAGCCACTGAAGTTCACTTTGTCTCAAAGCGCTTCCCTCATCCTTGGAAGTGCCCTGATCTGCGCTTTCCAGATCGGTCCCCTCTGATGGGCCATTCACTGTATGCAGCCTTTCCTCCCCATATCTGACAATCTTGTTATTAAGAGAGGAACTTTGCCTTTTAGAGTGTGCCAGTAATACTGGTTCAAAAGTGTAGCGCTTAGTGTTTCCTTTGGCCAGCATTTAAGTGCTTTCACCTAAGCCAGTCAAAAAACAGGTAATGGGGGTTAAGGTTGATGTGATGGCAGAACACTATATTCACCCTTTATCTTTGCCAATGCATCCTGCTTCATTAAAGTGCAGTTTAGCTAAAATCATTATTAGAGATCTGGTGATATTCTACTTAAGATAACTGCATCAAATATTGCTTTTAGGAAAAAAGCAAGGGAGGAGTACCTGACCTTCTGAATAACCTTTCCCAAAACTTTAATTGCCAGTGAACAGTGTTATCTAAAAGGTAGGTGAACCTGTTCTGACTGCACTTATACCATGGAACAATTCCATGCTCTCTTGCTCCTTCTGACGCAGATGTGAGCCAGATGTTTTGCCAAGAAGTTTCCCAATGCATCCAAGCTCTCCTGGTTTAGGATCCCAGTCCCCCAGCTCATTGTAAGGGAGTGATGTGGTTTCAAGGTCCAACTGAAATATCCTCTGGTTTGCCCTGTATCATCAAATCTTTGCCACTGTGTGAACTCATGGGATTAGAACATTAGCAAACAGAATCAAAGCTTGGCAGTTTGTTTGTTCAAGTCATTCTAAAGTACATCTCTATTATTATCTGGAAGCTTTATAAATCTGGTTTATTTTCCCATACATGCAAAAACATATTGGGTCCCTGATTTAAAAATGTATGAATGTCATTATATGGAAAGCAAAATATGAAACCAAGGGTCATCTACAAGAATATGATTCTCGGCATGTTACTTCCACATTATTCAAATTAGAGGTGAACCGCCATTGGTTTTCATTTGTTTAATTCAAAATTGCTGTATTACATTTTTCCCCTCAATCATGAAAATGTTATTCTCTTATCAAGAAACATATTTCTTAAAAAAAAAAAAACACCCATATAATGCTTCCCAATTGTGACTGATATCTCATCCCTTTATACACAAACATACACAAACAGAAAACTTCCCGCCATATTTGTTATAGTACTCCATGGGGAGTTCCTGTTCCCTCTACCAGCCCCTTGTTTACAGACAGCTTGTCCAGCAGCCCTGTGACCACTCAGAAAGAGCAAACCCACAGATATGTTTATACTGAGGTCATTGCCAAGAGTATTAGCCCAAAGACCTCAACAAAAGGATCCACATAGCTACTGTCCACAAGAGTCCACACAGAATTGGAGGTAGAGTTGAAAAGTAGGTGCTTGAAGAGGTGGTGATATTTGGAGCACTGGAGGGTTCAAGAGGCCATTAGAAGGTAGAATCCACACACTACAATACTTACCAGATCCCCCGACATAAATTTTCAAAACCCCTCTTTTAGGAATGTCACAGTTCACCTCCAACAAAAACAATAGTTACAGAAACATAATTGACTAGGGTTAAACACAGAGATATATTTTTTTACCTAGAGTCTGCCAGAGTATATTCAACAGGGAATTGTCAAAAACAGACCATTTCACCAAATTGCTTTTTTTTTTTGTTGCTCCATGAGAAAGTACAGGAGCTGTTGGATGCAGTCCATGAAGTTTGCAGTTCCACCTTACCATCAGCGCTGCGTGCCTCCTACGGAAAGGCGGGTGCTCTGGTCATGTGACAAGGTTTCTGGGGACTTTGGGCCTTCTCATGGTGCTTGTGTTCTTTCGGTGTACCCCAGGGAATGAGGAGGCTGACGGACTTGTTTCAGGAGGGGGCCTGAGAGACTGAGATAGACCGAGATTATGAGAGAGGCAGTCAGATGCAGGGAAGAAGGGAATTGAAAGGAAATGTGTAGGGGTGAATGAAGGAAAAAGGGTAAAGGACAGCCCGAAACCAAGAGAGAGCAGGACATGCTATGATGTCAACACAAGTTGACAATTGACAAAGTGAGGGAAGTTAACTGGGAGTGAGATAAAGAAGTATATGGAGGGAGGGAGAAACGGAGACATCTGCTTCTCATCTGGTATGGGAAAATCCCCCAAATCCGGGAGGATTAGGCTGGGATCCCTCGACCGAGGTTGTCCAGTCAGTTGGAGATTCTCAGATTGTTAATCAGGCCTTAAAGATGCTTCTAGTGTCTGTGCATTCAGTCTATATTCAAGAATAATAATAAACCAGGTATGCACTTAATCTAAACAAATTGCCAGAGCTGTGCTTACCTTACCAAAGGCAAGAGTCCCTTTTAAAATGCCAGGGTGTCCTGGGTGGTTGCCAGGGCATTGTTGTGCAATTCCTATTGTTCCTGTGGCAGGTTGGTTTCTAGGATTTTCTACACCGATGCTCACAAGCCCAAGTCAACAGGGCCCATTCTTAGGTGTCTCTGATATTTTAACTTTTGATATGGCCTGGATCCCTTCTTCAATGTAGGTGCATGGTAGTATTTCACACTTTTTATGGTCCACTAGGTTAAATGCTATTGTCTGATCACTTAGAAAAGTAATAGCACACCTCTTCTCAACAAGCTGTTTGATTCTAGTTACCATTCATGTTCATAACACACAGTGCAGGTGTATCCAGTCCAGCCAAGGCCACTTTCCTGCAGAGATTAGATCCAACACACCTGTTTATTACAGCTGGAGCCAAACTCTGCTTCAATGTGGCCCTTCAGAAGCTGGATTGGTCGCCGCTGACTTAATAAAAGGTAGGGTTATTCAGTTTGCTTCCTGGAGTGCCACAGCGTTTAGTTCTAATGCTGTATTCCATTTACCTCTTAAGATGGAGCTGGGAATAACGTCGCACCCAAGTGGACCGTATTCCAGTAGATAAATCAGAAAACCAAGATGGACACGTCCATTGTTGCCAATACCAGTTGATTAAAAGTACATAAAAAGCAGTATTTTGCACAGATAACGCCACTATCACATCCACAAATACACAAATACGTCCACAAGTTTATTGAGGCACAGACAAAGTGCTAAAAAACAATATATTACTACTGTTTCTCTTCTGTTGATGCACAAAGAAGCCATATTGGATTCTGAAGTTGGAGTTGTTGCGATTCCTCCAAGATTCTGAGTCAGAACTCTGACTTGGGATGGAGTTCCATTTAAAAGTTCCCACTGGGAACTCGGAAATTCCAACTTCAGAATACAAATGGAACACAGCATAACCCTAATCAAACATGTCTGTTTGTAATAATCAAATAATGCTGAAGACCTTAGCTGCCTTCCGATTGACAGGGTCCCACCCAGTGCTCGCTGCTGCCTGAGAATGTGATATCTGTTTTCTTCACTTGATAAATGCATTTATGCAGAACACCCTGCAACATCATCAAACATAGATAACACTTGAATGACGCATATTAGAGGAGGTTAGGGTTTGATGTCATGACTTATTGATGTACCCTTATTCCCTGCCCTTCACTCTGAACATGTACGCTCCCTTCAGATTGAAATCTCACCTAAGTTGGTAAAATACCCTGTGAAACCTACTTTGCAAGGCACTTATGGTTAAATGGAACACACCTCTCGATTAGCTAATTCTGATAACTATTGTTGGAACTGAACTTTGCAGGTCATGGCACTCCAGGAACACAATTAAATAGCTCTGGTTTAAGGACTTCAAATCCCTAAATCCCAGCAAGCACCTCTAAAATGTGTCTAGTAACATATTTGAGATTCTTCAAGGCAGGGCTGTGTTGTTTTCTCCTGGTATTATTCATTTATTCATGTTCTGTAGTGGTGGTGTAGGGTTGTTTTGAGGGAGCAGGATAAATACATTTCACAAAAATATCCCTCTATTCCTTGGAAGTAATTTAGCAAGATGAATGCCAGCCCTCCAATCCACTTCTCTCTTATGTCTGCTTGATAAATGTGTTGTGTTGTTGATTATCTCATAAACCCTCCAAAAGTGCAATCATAACCTTTCTAAAAATCTCTTAGAGCTCTACTTTGCCGAACATTAGCCTTAATAATAAGTGAAAACAAATGTCTTCTCAATGTTAGCATAACAGATCTTTTTTTCACTGGCCAAATACACAATTGAAATAAATCTAAATAAATAGAGGTAGTATCATTTAATTTAATAAAGAGGGACATTAGACAACTTAAAGAAACACTTCAGCCAAAAATCATTTGTAATCATTTATGCAATGTCACAAAAGACACTGCAGTGTGTTTTACAAAATATATTTTTGTCTGTTAATTAAAATGATCCTACATGTGTATTTTCAGACTTTATTCTGAAGTATCACCAGTGGTAGTGTATGAACAGTTATATGCTACATTCGGAAGGAGGCTGGGGGTGTGTATGGTTGTGTAATGATTTATACCCTGGGGCATGTCCTGTTTCTCTGATAAGATGGCTGTCGTTCTTTGTAATGAGTCTCAAACAGAGACGACTTCTGAGTCCCAGAGTGAGTGTAATACAGCTGGCTCAAAACTAGATTGTCCAAAGCTATTGTATGTAGCATTTAGTGTAGTGTTACAGCAGAATGACAGAGACAGAAACGAAGAGGAAAGATAAAGACAATACAAAGATACAAAAACGGGTGCAGACAGTCATGCATTTACTTACGTACTCAGTCTTGACTTGGATCAATAACTCCTTTTGTCTTCTACAAGAAAGAGCAACATGAGCGTGGTTTAATAGCATTTTATACACTTTTTTTCTTACTATTTAATGATGCAATTTAAAAGATCCTTTTTAAGACCTTTTTTTTTGGCACAGAAACCAGAGGGGCGCATATTGCATGTCGGTTTTTCAGCATGAGTCAGGAAAAGTGATACAAGTTGTATGTTTCAGCAAACACAGAGAGACTGGGTTTGTACAACCAAACATTTGTAACCATTGGGTCTCTAAGAAACAGGTCAGGCCTCTCCATTCTCACAATCCTGCTCGCGCCATCCTGGAGCTTCTCTGTTTATTTGTTTACACAATGTGAGGGAACCGGTCATGGAAAATCAAACATCACATTCAGGGCAATGTGACTGAGAAGTCCAACTGACATACATCAAGAGACATGCTGGTGGACAGGCACAATCTGCAGAGTTTTTAGGGGAGAAAGATGATAAAAGGTGTTAATATTTCGCATAAACGCATATGTAAGAGGGAGAAGGTGTAGAACATTTCAATTCTGGAATTCCAGCCAATTCCAGCCTGCTAATGAGCTACAAACCTACTTTGGATTCATTTCTTGATATAACTAATAGGATCAAGTATTAGCATTAATCTGTGTACTCATTTCTACATCAAGCCTCCCTCCACATTCCATTCTGTTCTACAGAGGTGGTCTTTAACTGTGGTTCCCGGAGGGTGTACGTCCATCTGGGACCAGTCCTCTTTACCAGCCCTCTAGGACACATGGCACCAGACCAGTCCATTATGAGACAGGAGTTGAACAACAAACAGACAATATCAGAGGAAATCAAATCCAGTGTTTCAGCAAGTGCACAACGGCCCTGGAGCTCTTGTCTCCGTTAATAGCCAGATCAGCCACGGTGAGGAGTTGCACCGCTGCCAAATTCTCATCGTCCGGTTGCGCTGTGTATTGTTTTAAGATATTAACTTTCCACAGTACTAAACCCATCATCCTATATACTGTACCCCTCCTTTCCCTTCAGCGTTACATTTTTCCCTTCGACCCACGACAGACCACCACCTCCCCTGTTCCTTCCCCCCGTTCTTGTTCTACAACTGGAGGCAGTGGTAATAACTATTTAGGTAGTTGTCTTTCCCCACACAAAAATAAACTCGAATAAATAATTTTGCTTGGCAGCGGTTCATATAAACACAACTCCAGCAGATGGATTTCACCTTGCATTCGCCTCTGGCATGTCCTACTTTAAACTCTTGTAATGGGATACACTGAGGCTCTCAACCTTACTTTGTGCTGATAAAGATTAACCTAAGCGTTTGTGGAATAATTAGACCAACTTCCCGTGAGGAGCGACTGAATTTCTTTGGGTTTCGTCATGCAGAAGAAAAATTATATCATAAGGTTTAAAGTGGACCAACAAGCCCTCACAGGAAACAACAACATTGTAGTATGACAAAGTAAAAATATGACAAAGGGGAAAAAACTGTTAATGTACAGTCAAGATTAGGTTGAATCCCCCCCTAAAAAATTTAACTCATCCCTCAGTGTGCCTTCACATTTACAGTAATGTAATAATCGAAGGGGAAAAATATGAGCTTCACATGTCTGGTTTTAAACCCTCAACATATGTTTAAACTATACATGCAGGTTTTATTTTTCATAAATTCAAAATAATTTGTCATACCTGGCATCATTACCCACATTCTGGGTTTTGATCATAACCCAGAATGAGTGTGTGATTGTAGATGTTTTATAAAGCATACAAACCTTTTAAAACTCTTCCATTTCACCCTAGGGAAGAATAAACTTATTAGCAGAGGGAAGAAATATTATTGTACTGCAATAATAAACAGTGCTGCTCCAGCAGAGCAGAAGTCTTAAATACCACAATGTTTTTGTATGACTCTTACATTTGCTAATGTCATTCAAAACAAATATAATTAAGCAGTGCAACCTACCTCATATTAGCTGCAGTCCTGCGGCATCTGTGTGTGGGAATACTAGTCATTAAATAAAGGATTCTGTGCAGATATTTTGACTCACATTTGCTATTTGAATATGAAAATGTGGTTTAGTTTCATCCTCAGTTGCTCACCTTCATATTGTTTCCGTATGTCTTTATTCTGTGGAAGAAGATATTTAAAATTGTGGTTTTGTTGAACAAACAATAAAAACCATGGGGTCCAATGTTCAACGCCAACATTCATACTGTCTATGTAATGAAATTAGATTATAGGTCCACGGAAAACAGAAATGCTTCTTTTTATATACTTTTTTTCAATAGTTAATATGACCATCAACTTTGACTCATAATAACATCTAGCGGTGTAAATAAAGCATCAACAGAATCCACTGAAGAAATGTTCATTCACAATGAGTTATGAATATTTTTTTGAACTAATGAAAGTGTCTGATAAGTGTCTAAGATAATTTGAGTAGTATTTTCCATGAATGTGATGATTTCTATTTTTATAATACCTTATTATTAATAAAAAGTAAATATACACCACCATCAAAACATTTGGTGGTTTTTTTTGAGAAGAGGAAGTCTGTTATGCTTACTAAGAGTAATACTGTGAAATGTTATTACAATTTAAAATAAATTAATGTTTTCTATTTCAATATATTTTCAGAAAGATAATTTCTTTCTGTTATGGCAAAGCTAATTTTTCAGTAGTTATTACTTCAGTCTTTAGAGTCACATGATTAGAAATTATTATTTTATGTTTATTTGTTTCTCAAGAAACATTTCTTATTATCAGTTTTGAAACAATAATATCAATATTATTATTGAATCTGTGATATATTTTTTGGTGAGGATTTTTTGAATAGAAATTTCAAAAAGACAGAATTCATCTGAAAACAGAAATCTGTAATAACATTACAAATGTCACTTTTGGTATAAAAAAAAGATTAGAAAAAAAAGTGTCCTTTCTAAATAACTGTATTAATTTATTAAAAAAATAAGTAGTAATGAGGGAGAAATGAAATGATAAAAATTATGTTTTGAGCCTTCAACAAATATAAATATTTAGATTGTTTTTAATAATGAGACAACCTTCTGTTCTCTATGCATGAAACACATACTGTATGCTTATACCAGATGTGTCTCATACATAAAGGACAGATGATTATAACCGAACCGGCCTTATTTTAAAATGGAAGCTTTCAAGGAAATGACAAAGGTGTCAAAAACAGTGGCAATTGACTTACGAACACCTGAACGATGTTCCGACTGCAGTTGTGTTTATGTAAACAAATAATGCCATGTGACACATCATTGTCAGACAATAACAGCACGTCAGGCCCTCTGCACATGTTGAGGGGGACTTCCTAAAAAAAACACAAAAATCACCAGCTCATACAATAGAGAGGAATGTCTGAGGAAACTGCTCAACACCTGTCTGCCTTCAAGACGTGAGGAACACTGTCACCTCAGTCTTGTAAATAGGAATGTGATACACGGAAAAACACAAAACTATTGCCGTAATATCGAAGCTATTTTCAGCAACAATGAAGAGGGGATTTTACTGGAGACCGGGCCACTTCCAGGGCTGCCAGTCTCCTATTCACGCTTTCGTTGGAAACAGCAGGTGGAGTGCAGACGTATACATGACCGAGACCGGTCAATTGCAGGAAGTTGATTCATGTAATATCCGGGTGAGTTGTTGGCCAGATGGTCTACGGTAATGACAATCTCCAAAACACACTGCAGTAATGGAGACTGCCGAATACCTTTAAGCTTCATGATCTCCGGTAATTTCGTTCCAATGTTTATCATGTCGACTCAGATTAGTGTTCCCATGTGTAAAATGAACCTTCCTCAGAGGAAATCAGACCTTCTAAACAATGATGAATGGATAACTTTAATGTAGATCGTGCATTCCCTCTTTACAATCATGAAGATCCAAGGGGAATATACAGTAAGCACATCCATTACGCCGCTTCTGATAATAACAGAAATGTGAGAGCTGATGTTCATGAGCCCTTTTTCTGAAAGACTCTGCCTGCTTGTTGTCTCTTTCAATGGAGAGGATTCAGAAAATATGTTACTAAGGCCAGTGCTTCTGGTTTTGCTTTAGGACCCAAAAACAGAACCAGATCAGTTCTCCATGGTACCATGTTCAAACACTGATACATTTTTTACATACATTTTTATATTTTTAGATACTTTTGTTAGGTATGAATTGCATATAATAAGGAAACAAAACCTTTTAAGAAAATTCCAATTTATTGATTATCAATGCTAGCCTTTCTTTTAAGTAGACAAGGACATTAAACTCCCCTCAGTTACTTCTGTACTGAGAGTTCAGTGCGTCAGTGTAATGTGGTTTTCTTGAGTTTGTGCTTGTCTCCGAGTCTTGCCTGAGGTTTTACACCACCCTACACTGTAACACTGGGTATCTTATTGATTCTTCAAATAGTTAAGAAAAAACTGCTGACATCGAAAGCTGTATTTTTCCAATCCAAACAAACACATTTAAATGTGAGTGAATATGGATGAGACTGCACATAGAAAAACATTGGAACCTCAGTTACTCTATCTACACACTGTAAGCAACACAGGATTGTTACTATGCATTGAGAGATTATCTCCAATAAAGATTTTTTTTTTTTCTACCTTTGCCGATCTTCACAAAAAAGCAATTCATACTACAAACACATTTCAAATCCTAATTATATGATCGACATTTTCCACAACCAGCATGTTAGCATAGTAAATGATGAGCGCAGACAGGCACATTTTATCCAGAAGTCCTCAAAACTAACATCTTTTCCTGTTTTACAAATTACCTTTCAACGACTCTCAGCAGCGAGTCTAATGAAAAGCACAGATGTTGCAAAAAAAGAAACAGATCTCTAGTTCTGTCTTCATTGAAAGCATCTTATGCCAAAATTATTCAAATTAAATTATTATTACTTACGTTTAGGGATAGTTCACCCCCCCCAAAAAAAGACAATTCTGTCATTATTTACTCACACTCAGGTTATTCCAAGCCTTTAGTTAATCTTCAAAATACAAATTTTGATGTTTTTTAATGAAACATAAGAGGTTTTTTTTGTCCCTTCATTAAAAGATTACTAAAACTTTCAAAAAGTTCAAAAAAGCTTATAAAGCTGTCTTAAAATGAATTCATACAAGCTTTCTTGGATCTTTTAAGTTTTGGTAACCTAGACATTTAATGAAGGTACAGAAAACTCTCAGGTTTCATTACAAATATCTTAATTTGAAGTGTTTGGAACAACATGAAGGTGAATAAATGATGACACAATTTTCATATTTGGGTGAACTAATTTGTTCTAAATGCATAACAGCATCAAACATGAATGATATCTCAAATTGTGCAGCTTTTTGAGCTGTGTTTTTACTTTCCTAATTGATTAGACTTTGATTTTCACCTGGCAGACAACAAAACAGGCAAATACATATGCTGCCTTCACGTGCTATTGGAAATTTCCTATTTCCCACTTATGAAGTCATGATTATGAGCTTGTCGTATTCAAGTGCTTTAATGTCGGAAAGAATAAAATGTAGCATCCCATTGGTTGACAATCATATAAACATTCACAGCGCTATACATGCAGTTTGCTTACAATTCTGGAATTTCAGTCAAATACATGCTTATTTCACTGCTTATAAAACATACAATATGCTTCGAATGATCATTCATATCTAGCCTATAAATACACTACTTTAGCGACAAGATAAAGGGATGTAGTTGTTGTGAGAACAGCATTGACAGCAGCAGGTTGTCCCCTCCACCATGTTTAAAGTTTATGACCCGCCCAACTCGGAAACTCTGGTATCAAAATTATTTCTGAATTTCCCAGTAGTAAATACGACTTGAGAGGCCGAAACTTGTATTTACGATAATTCCGATAGCACGTGAAAGCAGCAATAGATACTGTAAGTACTAGAATATCGTAGAGTGGAAATTGTCTCTTTTGATAATAAATATACTAAGATTCCATCAGTATACCTCATAAGACTCTACCCAGAATACCTAAGTAAGCACTTAGTAATGGCATGGCAACCTAAAACATTTTTGAGATGGACAGACACTACTCAAATTTCCTCTATTTTAAATAAAAAGATAATGGTCATGTTGAGATATACTAAATAGCATAATTCATTTCAAAGCCCTTCCGGGCTGAAAGCTCACTGACTTCTTCCATTTGGTTGGCGCCCGAGAGCAAGTGCTGTGAGAATGGGGGGTGAGGGGGGATCTGAGGCAGCGGAACTCGCACTGTTTGCTGACACCATCTAGCAAAGCGTGCTCTTTACAATAGCACATAGAAGCCCTGTCAGTCAACATGGCGTGAAGAATGCAGTGAAACTGAAGAATCTCCAGCCTGTGCATTCCAGCGCTACTGCAAACACCACATACTTGTATATAAACGTTGTGTGAGTAAGGAAAGAATCCTTACAGCTCAACCCATAACACGGCCCTAAACCACACACTAATAAGTAGGCATGCATATGTGGTGAGAAAACATGGAACAGTACATCTCCATGCATCACTGATTTATTGCAATAATACAGTCTCACATGTCTTCTTATGAGTGTGCTTCACTATAATGTAGGCTACTTTATAATAATACAGTGTACCCAGAGAAAGTCTTTGTTTGTTTCTCAGGGTGTCTATTCTGAGCTTGTGCTTTTTCTGGTCTGAGTGACTGTGGACCCCATACAGCTTTGCTCAGAATACTACTTTTGACCGCATAAACCATATCTGAATGGACCAACATCAACATGCATACTTTAAAGTCTGGGTATTGTTTTATGACATGATAACAATTGCAAAACCTGTAGCATGAAAGTATATCAGCATGAAGAGGGGAGAATGAAATGGGAAATGCAATTTTTTTTAAAACACTGAGGGTGCAATGTTGCAATCAAACCACTATAGGTTTTTAATTTGGACCTTATTCTGTGTAACTATTCCCTTTTTTATTTTTTCATGACAACATGAATTCAAAGTATTGATGAAAGTGTACCTCTGGATTGTGGAATATTGGTGCCTTCACATGTTTGCTGGAAGAATGGCTATATCACATTCAAGCGCTTTATGGCTGGAGAGATTAATAAACTTTTGCGGAAAAAAAAATTGTGCAATATATGCTCTTTTATTCATGTACAAATGTACAATATACAAACAGTTACAGATATACATAAATGTATATTACTGAAACTGCAACAGCTATTAAGATAACTTTATTTAATAATAACAACAACAACAATAATAAGAAGAAGAATAGTTACCATTCACATCTGAAAATGTTCTCCTTTGCCATTTAATACTGTAGGTAATAGGTACCACAATATATTCTGAATCTGAATTTCCTGAATATTTACTGTTACTATTACTGTTTTATAACTGCAACTTCCAAGTCGGCAACTCTTATATACAATAATTCTGACAGCATGTGAAACATATAAACTGTTATCTTCTAGATGCGTAACTTTCTCAAAATTTAGAAAAGTTATCTTACATTGTTTTGAACAAAAAAAGTGCTTCATTCATGTGTTTTGTGGGTAACACTTTGCCTTACAACTTTAATGTACTGCAGTTAACATATACAATTTACGAATCTTAAATCATGTGAATCTCAACATTTACTAAAACATTTTTAGATGTTAACATTAGTTAATGCTCTGTGAACATGAACGTTAACATTTTCATGAACTAAAGGTTAAGTGCTGTAAAATATTTGACTCCTTATAAGTTTGTGTTGATGCATTAACTGTTGTTAACAAATTAAATATTATTGTACAGATCTTACTTATGCATTGAGAGCTATAACCTATATATCATTAGACATTTTATTATTAATTATAAAGGCTTAAAACACTGAAATAATGTGCTTAAAATCATTTGTGAATAAAATTTAGATGTTACCACACGGGTAACATGTCAAAATGTTATTTAACATCACTGAATCCACCTAAATAGGTTATATTACGTTACACCAATAGAACTAAATCTGTGGATTAGACCAGGTAGAAATAAGTCCTTAATATAACAATTATAGGTTACCACTTTTTCACAGTTTTCTCTACTATTATGTGGCTCTACACAGCCTAATCAGTGAGAAAAGTGAAATAAAGTGTGAGATGTGAGTTCATGGAGGGGAGGGCAGTGGGAGGACAGTATGAATATGAGCAAGGCTTCAGGAGGAGGAGATTTAAATGATCAACTTGTTGAAAGGTAGTCAGGGCGCTCATATGGAAGTGTGCCACTCTATTTGGGAAATGCGTGAGCAGGAATCTTGCACTAGGAAACAGACGCTGGATCTCCAGTGGCGCGTGAGGACGATTAAAACCTGCAAGCTATAGTTTAAAACACTGTTTACTCCAGAAGGACCTATTTTAAACATTTTACCGCTTACATCTTCCGAGGGAGATCTAGATTGGATGCAATTAAGTGACGTGTCACCACTGATATTTTATGAAACCAAAAAGATAACAACGGATTGTTTCATTTTATTCGGTATCTTTGAGAAAGCAACGCACACTTACCGACGAGCAAGGCACGAACTGGTCACCTGGAACCATTTTGTGGAATTTATGGTGAAATTTCCATATTGACATTACCATTTGGATGGACTACTGTTTGGATTTGTCTACGATTAGACTTGCTTTGACATTCGAGATGGGTTATTTGACGTCACTGTTACAAATAGCTGCTGCGCTCCAGTTGAGCCTTTTACCTGCACAGGTGAGCATATGGGCCGTCCTTTTTTACACTTAACCTGCATAAATTATAGCTGCAAGCGAGTGATGGTATGTTACAAAACGAGAACGCTATTTTAATTCACTGAACGAGGCGACTCGATCCTAGCGTTAGTTTTTATCGCCTATCTAGAGCGGGAGGGAGTTCACAAAAGACGCGTTCTTTTAATTCGATGGTTTCGATGTAGGCTACTTATGCGGTAGCGTATCTTGCTATGTCTTTAAATAACCATGTCAAATTAAAAGTAATTCAACTGGAAAAAAGTTGAAGAAAAACGTTTTTAGAGACCTGTTCTGTTTTATTCTGTTGCTCAGTTTATGAACATAGCCTACTGTAAGAACGCGTCCAGTGTGAATGTCCCCTAATGACCCTTGTGTGAATGCTCGGTGAAAGTATTGCTGTTAGCTTACGTGTTCATATCAGAGATACTCAATGATTAGTCATCCTTAATTAAAAAGAGAATGAGGAGGATTTGAGCGTGTCTACGTGCAGTTGACAGTCAGAACTGGCTTAATGAATGGAGTCAGTTTACTTTTGACACGGCTTCCAGTAAAGCCTCCAGACTGCTGTTTTTATAACACCCTCTATAACTTGATCCCTTTTAGAAGAGCTGGAAGAGAAAGCGTTGAGTCATGAAACGGAACGTGACTAACTGCATCACCCCCTTTAACCCACGGGCATGTGTGATACACTGCCATGTTCTCCTTACTCACTAGTGATGAATGAATGCCAAAATCATCAGACAGTCAGATTATGTCTTTATATGCCTTCTACTGTTGTCAAAGATAATGAGAGACCAATTAGGCAGTATTAGTATGTCAAAATCAGTCTCAGACACAACAAGCATGTGCTTTTAAGATATAAACAAAAATTACATACTGTCTATATCCATTCAGACTATTCACTTTGAAATGTCAAAATGTTGAATAAGAAGATCATTGTCCCACAGCTCAAGGTGAAGCATCGCACCTCATGTTATGTGAGATGGCAAAGTCAAGCTTTAAAGAGAAATGTTGACAGGAGAGTCCACCTCAACATTCTAATCTATTCCTCCATAATAAAAAGCAGCATGCTTTGAATAATATTTCATTGTGTTCACAAATGTGTTCACATTGTATGCACTTGTTAATCATAAGTGTAGCCAAACATTGTTATAGACCACTACAGTTCATTTGTGGAAGTGTCTCAACCTCAAGCTTGGCAGTTTTATTACTCACAGTACCTTTCAGCTGAATATAAAACCTCACATCCAAGAAAATAGCCGAGAAGATAATGGTTTGCTGCAAATCTGAAGCTTAAAAAGAGCAGAGATTAACATTAAAAGAGTTTAAATTGTATGTTGTCATTCAATATTAATCCTACTACTGGCAGGTCAGAACAAGGTTTATCGGGCGTAGTAAAGCCAAAAACCAAACACTTCTTCCGGACCCCACAAATGACTTACGCCTCCATTCACTTTTTACAAAATGCACATATCATCATATCACTGGCTGTATACCAGAGGTGGGTGCGTCAGAGTGTGTCTGTCTCCGCTTGTCTCTTGTGGTTGCGGCAAAACTTAGATTAATTTATTTCAGGAGTTGCAGGAAGTTGGCAAACACCAGCTGTTACTGATGCTGGTGATTATTGTAAAGAAAAGGTTCTATTGCGTACTTCCTCTGTAAATATGAATGGGAATCTTTCCATCTAAGTGCTCAACAAAGTAACATTAATTTCTTATTATTAAAATTCACGCTGGTATTTTTTGTGGGCATAAAGTCAACAATTTCAAGGTACACATTTGCCCTGATATCCTAATTAATAAAATAATGTCAAAAAGTTCTTTAAAATAGATAATTTGATCTTGACAAGTTCAGTTCAGCTAAATAAATAAATAAATAAATACACATTTTTCAATAATGATTAACATATGTAAACTCACATACAACTTTGATGGCTGTTATCTTGAAGCATAATAGACCACATTACATTTTAAGAGCATGTATATAAACTTCTTGACAAAAGGTATAAATGTTATAGCAAACCTTGCTTGAAGGTTTTGTGTTTTATTTTTTTTTTGGACATTCACATTGCTTTTATGCAATGTTTTCATCTCCTGTTCCTTCTTTGAATATCCTGTTCTCTATTTCAGAAGCATATGAATATGAAGCAGTTTTGTAATGATCATTTGTATAGGGAAGGGAGTTGCTGTATAATTTCCAAAATTGGATAATCGGCTCACAGATTGTTTCTTTAAACTTGAGTAAAATCTATCAGGGAAACTTCAGTGTTTGTGTGACACAGGTTAAAATGCTACACACAGCATACAACTCTTCAGTATGGGTATTACATGGTATTACACATAAGTATGTAAATGCAAAAGTTGTAACTACGTAAATTCAATTTTATGCAATGTTGCGTTACATAATGTGTCATCCTGCAATTAAAATATGTGTCACAATCTCAGGCTTGCAACAAGGGGTGCTATAGAACGTATAGCACTACACAGTTATCACGTACAAAAGAATTCACGATAACAATATTTCCACAACACCAATATAATATCTGGAAAAATACCTTTAACTTTATTTTGGGTTTTCTTCTTTGTGGCCAATGATACATAATCAAAATACAAGTGTGGGGAGGTGAAGAGAGAGTTTATAACCAAAACTGTACAAAAAAAAATGTACTGTTGATCGACACTTCCTGCAGACTGGTGTGTGTGTCATTTTTATGGAATCCAAAAAAATCCCACACTGGCAAGCTAACTTTTTTCAGTTTTTTTTTTCCTTACTTTCATCCTTCATCTCCTCTGACATGATTTTGTTCAGCAGTAACTACTCACAGAGTCTCCTTTTTTAATTTTATGATGAGTGGCAACCAGCATTAAGGTGCAATACTGCCACCTACTGTTTTGGAGTGTCACCTAGATCAGTGCACATTTTGCATTTCTCCTTAATCAAACACATCTGATTCTCCTCATCAGATCATTAGTAGAGACTCAAAGTAAAGCAGTTTTTTTTAATGGATGTCAATAGCCATCCAAAGTTGTGAATTTAACTTGTGCACAAAATTGGAATATCACATAAAACATTTGCAAATAAGCACCGTTTCCATCCAACGAGTCAAAGAGAACAAAATTGTCACTTCCTAATAAACTGACACTGAATATCACTAAGAAAAGTAGGAGAAGCCTGAGTATAATAATACATCTCATATATAACACAATATGCGACCATTGCTTTCGGAGGTGGATGCTGCTGTTTGGGAACGTAGTTGCGTAAGAGAGTTTTGGGAGGCAATTATACAGGAATACTTTGACTACAGACTTTGCTCGGGCACTTAAGAATGACTATAACAGCATTTCAGGTGCTGTGCAACGAGTTCGGTCCGTTGGTTAGTCAGGTTATGCCGTCCCATACCGCAGTCACATGACTTTTTTGATGCACGTGGAGAAATTTATTCGCTAAATGCATTTCAATCTCCCATTAAACTTTTTTCACACGAGTCAAAACCCACCTCAAGCGAGCCTAAAAACTTTTTTTTGCTAAATTTGGCATTTCCATCACTCATTTTTGATGTGATACTTCAAAATGCACATAAAAACAGGGGGATGGAAACATAGCTACTGAAGGAGAGACTTTATTTTGCTGAATAAACAGCTTTTGTGAGAGAAAAGCATATCATTTAATGAATCAACAGCCTTTTGGCTCATCTTCAACATGTTTGCCATCAAACATTCATTTTGGATTGATCTATTTTCAGAGTTTACACAGACAAAAATGCTGTTTTTTAAGAGAAGGATGATTTCGTGACAAGTAGAATTCAGTTTACGGCACTTGTTATTCATTTCTGTTGTATCCGCAAACAGTAATTAACTTACTGACATCAAGGCTGTGATGTGATTGGTTATCAAGGCACACATAAATGTTACACTTTCTCCAATGATAGAGACGCAGATTTTGGTATGTCCTAATAATAAGACCATCTCTGCTCCAAGACCTGAAAGGGGTGTGTCAAACAAAGGAGACATGAAAACTGGAACATGGTTGGGAACTACTAACACAGATAGTGAATGGTGCTGGATTATTTACACTGCACACTCTCTGAATAGGTACTGCTTTTGAATAAATAATAACTTTGCGCCAGTTAAAAAAAGTATGTTCTACATATATAGTATGCATGTGTGTAGTATAAATTTAATCTCAACGTACTACATTCACCATGTTGTCATTGTCATTTGCCATTTTTCTCCCAGGGTCCATGGGATAGTAAAAGCATCCATTGAATGTGCCCTTCAGAATCTGTAGGAAGTAATAGGTCATCTGGGTACTTTTTGACTGCTGTTTTATGAACATTCAGACATATTACTCTTTCCAGATACAATTTTTACCTGCTATATGGCTGGGAAGTATGCCATTTCGGATTATATCATTATTATATCATTATTTCATTCTATATCATTACACCCATATATTGAAGAGAATTTTGCTGAACTTAAAGATATTTGCACAATAACACATATATGGCCCTCTCGAGCACTGAGGTTTGTTAGAGAACACAAAAATGTTGTGGCCAGTCAAATGATTGCTATTGAATTTAGCACTTTTTTCCACTTTTTATGATTATATGGAGACAACCTAGTGCCAAAATGCACAGATGCTTTACATTATAATCTTTAAAAGCTCCATGAAGAGAACTTGTCTGTAATGCATATTTTAAATTCAGTGGATTGAGCATGAAATACCCTTTAAATGGTTTACTTATGTGCAAGCTTAGTGGATGGAAAAGTTCAAAGATCCTTCGATGCACCTAGAAAGACATGCTCTTATTCCAGTATTCCAACTGTACTCTTCCAGTGCAAAAATACAAAGCATTAGTCTTCAGTTTGTGAATTTTAATTAACCAATGCACACATGCAAGGATGCTGTCTCGTTTGGATAAGACCAACCATTTAGTGCCAGCTGAAGCTATTTTGGTGCTGATACTGAATCTCTATTAAACCCGTTGCTGTCCAGACTGGCCACCTAGTGCTAACTGGTGCAGTGCAATGCATTCGGATCACCTTCTGCCCCTGGGTGGAATGAAATGCAGTTCCCAATGGCCAAGGACAGAGTCTGTGCTGAATAATGTGAGCTCCCTCCCATGCGTTTCTTTCTTTCTTCTCAAGGGAGAGATGTCTCCTTTGTGCTGTCTGTCTCACCCATCCCTTCTGTCTCATCTGCTCTGCCACTGTTAACCATTTCTGGAGAAAAGCAAACAGAATGAGAAAGTAAATATTACCCATGTGGTTGTGAAGACCATTTATAAATGTCTTCTCCTGCCCTCTCGTGTTCCAGAAATATGTTGAGTCAGGCACTGGGAGAAATTCTTCCATGTGTCATTGTTGTATATGCTGTCCTCAGCATAAGCTTACGTGTCACCCGTGATGATGTGTCTGTAATGGCAGCTGAGGTTTAAAGGGCTACATCCCCTTTTTTTAACATAATTTATATTTGACGTAAAATGGCAACTTTTTATTTTGGTTTATGTGGGTGGTCTAGCTTAGTGGTAAAAGAGAAATATCCAGTAACTGAAAAGTCAATTGTTGGTTGAGCTTTTATGTCTGTGGTATGGTTTAGTGGTAAAATCTAGGCTGGTAACCCAACAGATGTTTCTAATTTATTTCCAATTTTTGATTAGAATACATATCCTTACACTTACACACACTACCATATACCATTTAAACATTTAGGGGGTCAATGTTTTGTGTGTGTGTGTGTGTGTGTTTAGTATGAAATAATTTCAACAATAATAAATTTCTTGAGCACCAAATTAGAATGACAATGTATGTACGAATGATGAAAATTCATCTTTACCATCACAGCAATAAATTACATTTTTAAAATATTTAAAATAGCAGTTATTTAAAATATTTTACAAAATTACTGTTTTTACTGTATTGTTGATCAAATAATTGTTGCTTTGATGAGCAGAGGAGACTTTAAAAAACATTACAAACTCTTTCTTACAACAAATATTTGACATTTGGTTTATTAGATATAAAACACTACAATTAGAGACGAAGTTACTAATTTAATCTTAAATTAGAGACTCCACACCCATACTGTAGCACAAATTGCTGTTGTTTTATTTGTCTGCTTTAAAAGGTTCATGAACTGCTTTTTTATTATTTTGTACTGTCCTCTGAGGTCCACTTATAATGTAATCAAGATTTTTACATCAAAAAACAGCAATTTAGAAGTAATAAGTTATTTTCTGTCCTGTTTTGTCCCCCCTCATCTGAACGGTCTGATTGAATAGGGGTGGATTGTAGACTCAGAAGTAGACTCAGTTGTGTATGTTTGACAGCCTATGTCCTTCACAGATGGAAGCTGCTGTGATTTAGGTTAAAAACGCATAAATACTCAGTACATCAAATGATCTGTAATAACAGACAAAGCAATAGTTATCACGTAATAAAAAGAGTTACTCACACTTGTGTGGGGCGACATTACTGTCGGATCCTGTCTTTCTGAAAATACCACATCGAATTGTGCCTCGTTTGTAAACAAATCCATGCTTTAAAAAAAAGTGAATAAAGGACCAAGTTCTTACTTCATTAAAAATAAAGTTCATCCACTCTTTCCTAACTCTGGGATCAGAAGGAAGGCAATGCAAAGACAGTTTTTTTTTCACAACTTGGCGCTGCACAGCATCTTCTTGTATTCAGAGCCATCTTTACCATTTGTTTTCTGCTTAGACCTGCGTTTGCCTCTCTTTTTATTTACACTCCATGTGTGAATCGGTGGGCGGGGCTAAACAGGCAGCGATGTAGAAGCAGGCGTTGATCTTCCTCCGCGGAGGCGGTGTTTAGACACACTATTACATCATAGAGTGGTACATTCCACAAGCTGTCGTTTTGGCAGATTGACTTCATTATAAGCTGTTTTTAGCAAAAGATTTGAGTTTTGAAACTTACAGGATGTTTTTAAAGTACAATGACCTCTTATATGTCGAAAGATCAAGAACATTTTTACCATTTTAAGTGCATGTTCTGATATTCTGATATTTTCTTGAATTTTAATTTGTTAGCCAGAATTTTCCAGCTAACAGGAAAGATTCTTGCAACTTTCACTAACATTTTTAAGAGTTATATAAATGTTAGGACAAAATATTCTTAAAGTAATGTTTATGGAACATGTTTATAACTTTATTAATATTTGATATACATTCTCACAAGGTTAAGAGAAAACATTCTTAGAACAACATTCTTGGAACGTTCCCATGATGATATTTTTACTTGATCAATGTTAGAAAACGTTGGAAAACATTCTGAGATCAACATTCGAAACGTCCTCATGATGTTATTTGTACTTGATGAATGTACTTATAATGCTGAGCGAAAATGTTCTAACATTCAACATTCAAATAACATATTTTGGGTGAAAATAAAGCATTATAACATCATAACCACAACAAGAAAACAGGACATTTCAACATTTTAGAAACATTTCAAAACAATGTTCCCACAAGGTTTTTATAACCTAAATTTGTTTCCTGACTTTGTCTAAAATGTCTCCATTGCATACACCTAATTTAATCAAAAGTGGTGCTGAAAAGTTTGAGAACCACTGAACAAAGTTAAGAAGTATTTCAGACTCTTAAAAGTCTGAAACCTCTTATTGTCCCTGAGTGTTTAGTGAGTAAGCTGTGATATTTCTCTCTAGGCCTAATAGCCTTGTAGTTAGTTTGAGTGATGGGCTGAACATCTGGATCATGCTGTTAAATACATCCACTGTCACCTCATGATAGATTCCTTGATTGCTTTACCGAATGTGCAGCTTCTTTCGTTCATTGCTAATTTTGCAGCCATTCTATTTTCTTCATTTCCTGTCTTTTTTACCTTCCTGTCTCCGGTGTCATCTGCAGTGTGCGCTTCCATAGTCTTTCCTCCAAGTGTTAATACATTTTCTTTTCTGGGGGTCATGCGACATGCCATCTTTCATTTCCTTCCTCATTGTATCATGTACATTGTCTCTCTCCCTTCATGTAACTTTATATTTGGTTCTTCATGTTTGTGTTAGATCTTAGTCCCTCTGGACAGGACAGTGGGGCTGGAATATTTTTGAAGCTTTTGTGTTAATTCACAGATTCCAGCTTCCTGGTAGAGTGAACTTCCTATGTCTGTTTTTAAAAGTGAGGATCATGCCAGCTTTGTTGGATATTTCAGTCATCTGATCTTATGTCAGAAGATGTTGTTGGCAATGCTCCCTCTAAGCGCACTTGTGATGTTGCCGAGATCCAAAATAATAAAAAATCCACTTAGAGGGCAGACACAGATTCTTGAACCAGAACTAAATCAATAAGCAGTGTGGATGGAAACTTTGAGCAATCTGTGTGAAATATGAAGATTCATTTGTGAAATAAAGGCAGTGCCATAGACCAGAGCAGAGAATTCAATGAAAATTGTAGTATCCCAAGCTTCCAAACCCAAGGTCATGCATTTTTATTTTATTTATTTTTTTGTTGTGATCTCTGCATAATATCATCAATAGAAATCTTTAAGAAAATGTACTTTTTGCATAATGTTACATAATATTAAAATGCAATATTAAATAAACATTTGCCTATAAAAAAAAAAATTGTAACTAGAATGTGTGTACACATTCTAGTTACACACACACACACACACATGTTTGTTTTTTGGTTTACGGGGACTCTCCATAGGCATAATGGTTTTTATACTGAACAAACTGTGTGTGCTATTGCCCTACACCAACCCTACACCTAAACTTAGCCCTCACAGGAGACTGTGTGCATTTTTAAATTAAAAAAAACACACCATTTAGTATGTTTTTTAAGCCTTTTGAATTACGGGGACATAGGCAGTGTCCTCATAAACCACCTTCAAATTGTAATACCTCTGTCATACCCATGTCATTAAACAAATTTTGTCCCCGTAAACCACAAAAACCAGTACACACACACACACACACACACACACACACACACACACACACACACACACACACACACACACACACACTCACTCATTTAAAAGTGACTAATTTCAATTTCTTTTTTTTTTTTTTGAAGAAGAAGAAATTAATGCTTTTATTTAAGGTTAATAATTTTACAGATTTATAATGATACAGGATTTATAATGTTACAGAAGGTTTCAATTAATTTCACGTAAATATAACTATTTATTTCATGTATGTAACTAATAAATGCAATAAATCAGCTATTTTTAATAAATGTTGTTCTTTCGAACTTTCCATTCATTGAAAAATCCTGAAGAAAATGTAATGTGGTTTTCACAAAAATATTAAACAGTGTTTTGAATAGTATTAATTACAAAAAAGTTTTATTTAATGTTTGTTTGTTTGTACCAAATCAGCATATTCTAATAATTTCTGAAGGATCATGTGATACTGAAGACTGGAATAATGATGCTGAAAATTCAGCTTTGCCATCACAGGAATAGATTACATTTTAAAATACTTTTAAGATAAACACGGTATGGGTCTGAGGTACATGAGGTCTGTCTAAAAGAAAAGAAAAGGTCGAGATCAAACGTTTGAAAGGCAAGATCACTGAAAATCCTCCAGAATTGTCTCAGACAATAAAATCATGATGAAAAGAAAAGAGGATGTGATTCAGACAGCACAGAGTATACCAGTATACCATAAAGACATACGTCAGAGAAAAAAGCTGAAGAAACAAGTCAGGAAAAACCCGCCAAATAAAGGAAGAGAGGCAAGAAAGAGTGACAGGAGCAACAGCACGTGTGTCTGTTATGTGCACTGAGGCTCGGGACGACATTCAGTGCAGGTGCTTCCTCTCCGTCAACACTTACAGCAAAATAATACTTGAGGCTGACCATCTGTGTCTGCTTGCTCTTCCTCTGCCTCCATAACATTTACATTTACATTTATGCATTTAGCAGACGCTTTTATCCAAAGCGACTTACATTGCATTCAAGTTACAGTTTTACATTTGACCGGCTCTTGCTTTCCCTGGGAATCAAACCCATGATATTGGCGTTGCTAGTGCCATGCTCTACCATTTGAGCTACAGGAAAGCTCCTGACGTGGAGTGGCAGCTATTTATTCAAGCTCCATTGACGTACTCGGTGGCAAAGTAAACACCTGAGCTGCCACTGTTAACTTCCAGCACTTCAGATTATGTGATGAGTACGAAGTGTTCCTTCTTTAAAGTGTGGAAGAAAACCCTTACCACACCTGATCATGATCTGCCAGCCACAGAGTAATGTTTCTAGTGGCAGCACATTCATATATCTGAACTGTGTGCACGTATTGTTGTCCATTCCAGCTGGTTCAAAAGGACACTCCACTACAACAAACCATTCCACTCATCTCCACAGGCATCACCTTCTTGGGTTTGTAAAACTAACAGAAAACATGAGTCAACATGCACACAGCAACACCTCCCAAAAGTTTCCCGCCAAATCGAATTTAGGCATGAGGAAGCATTTAAAGGGATAGTTCATTTAAAGGGATAGTTCACCCAAAATTAAAATTGTCATAATTTACTCTTTTTTTTTTCTTCTGCTGAACACAAAATAAATTTTGAAGAGTGTGTGTAACCAAACATTTGCTGGTCCCCACTGACTTCCATAGTATTTTTACTATTGAAGCAAATGGCTACCATCAGTTTTTGGTTACCAGCATTCTTTAAAATATCTTCTTTTGTGTTTGGGAGAACTATCCCTTTAAGATGCTGCTAGGTAAGAAAGAAAACAAAATTCACAGATATAATATAATTGTATTTGTGATTTTATATTCTACCATTTCTTCTTTTTTCAACATTTTAAAAATGTATTTACTGTTTAATATAAGAAGTGCTGTGACCATGAAATATACTGGTATTTTAATTTATTAATCGAGTTTGTTCATTTAAAATACTAAATGACCTTATTAAATAAAATAATTGAAAATGAAAAATAAATAGATTATTTATCATTTAATAATTTGTAGTTTAAAATAGTAAATAAAGTAAAATAATTTATTTTAAGAATAGTAAAAACAAATAAAATAAATAATTAATAATGTCAATCATATTAATATTAATGCATTAAATTAATGTAAAGTAACATTGTCCTTTGTGTTTCCTAGTAATGTAGTAATAAAGTAATGTAATGCAAGTTAATGTTTAAATATCTTAAATAAATTGTTAAAATAGCTCCACTAATTATTAGCTTGCAAATCGATTGATGCATTTTGTTAATTTCCAAATGGTTCCCATTCATTTTTTTTCTCCATTTAATTATATACTGTATACTGTACATAGTTAACATTTTAGAGCTCAGTTGTTACACATTACACAATTTTTTAGGCATTTCGGTGACACTTTATAAGGTGTCATAATACAGAGTAATTACCTAATTAAGTACTTAGTAGTAGCTGTTGTACTTACATGAAATAAAATGTACTTCATGTAACTAAGTTATGGAACAGCCTGTAATTATAGTTTGTAATTATGTAGATGTAATAGGCAGCTACTGTTACACATATGTAACAGGCCGAGTCTGTTACACAGCTACTTGTACACTTAAAGGAATAGTTCACCCAAAAATGAAAATTCTGTCATCATTTACTCACCCTCAAGTAGTTCCAAACCTATATGAATGTCTTTGTTCTGCTGAACACAAAGGAAGATATTCTGAAGAATGTGGGAAACAGAGCAGTTCTGGGGCACCATTGATTTCCATAGTATTTTTTTTCCTACTATGGAAGTCAATGGTGCCCCAAAACAGCCTGGTTACAAACTTTCTTCAAAATATCTTCCTTTGTGTTCGGCAGAACAAAGACATTGATACAGGTTTGGAACTACTTGAGGGTGAGTAAATGATGACAGAATTTTCATTTTTGGGTGAACTATCCCTTTAAGTACAATCTTGATACACTTTATTTTAAGTAGCTTATGCCTGTGTAATATTCTGTAATTGTAATGTAATTAGAAACGTATTACATGTGCTGTGTACTGGTGGGTTAAATCAAACTAAGGTGCGGCTGGATAAGGTGTACAGTATAGATATACATGAAGTACACTTAAGTACAATCTTGATACACTTTATTTTAAGTAGCTTATGTCTGTGTACATACTGTATTTACTGTGTACTTACGTACTGTATATTTATAATTACATTGTATAAAGTCTGCAACACATATGTAACAATCTTTTGGTTACATAAGTAGCTGTGTAACAGACTCAGTCTGTTACATATGTGTAACAGTAGCTGCCTATTACATGTACATAATTACAAACTGTAAGTACAGGCTGTTCCATAACTTAGTTACATGGTAAGTGCATTTTGTTTCATATAAGTACAACAGCTACTACTAAGTACTCTGTATTATGGACATCTTAAAATAAAGTGTTACCGGCTTTTCATATATTTCTTTTTAACACACTGACCAATGAGTTTTGTATCAGTGCAAATATCACAAGATTTAATACATTAATTAATACAGTGCATTAATTTAACTCAAGTAGAAAATATTTTATATGGAAATATCAGGCTTTTTAGCTTGAATTTTCTATAGGACAGTTTTATGAATGGAGCAACTTCTACTATATTGATAAACAACGAAACCCTCATGCTGCAGCCCCTCCACCTCACCATATATAACTTCATCTGCTGCACATGCATTAATTAACACGCATATGCTTCCAGACGTCTCAGTCAGCGTGAGTTGTTGTGGTGACAGGACCTTGGCTCTTTCCTGTACAGGCCTGGTTATGGCCCAGGGGACGAGGCGCAATCACAATCAGGAAAAAATGGATCAGTCCTTCCTTCAGTGGCACTCAGGGGACTGTCATCCACTCTGTAGGCTTTAATCTCTCATCTGGAGGCAATTTGCTCCCATTTACATAGCCACAACAGGGCTTACTGTAATAAGGAGCACAATTATCCATGGCTGGCCAATTTCAAGGGAGTTTATGTGGAGATGTTTTTGACCAAGGAAATATTGTTTGTGTTGTCCTCCAGGATTTTACTCACTGGAATCTGAATAATAATAATCTGAGCACTTTAAATGTTCATTATGATATATATTCTGTATTAGTGTACGAAGTTATTATTTTGCTGAGCAATTGGAAATCGTTGTTGATAATGACGCATTCTTTTGCAAAATACATTTTAATTTCAGTTATCGTTAATTAAAAAATGTTTATTGAACATTATCATATTGTTGTTCCCACTTTTTTCAAAAGCAGTCACTTGACTTCTGTGCGTTACAGTGATTTTACCATAGGGAGATTATTGCTTTAATAATTTCAATAAAGTATTACCATAATATTAATAGCAGTAATAATACAGTATATTAGCCAGGATATTAGAACAGATCTGTAAGTGTAAAAACATTGAAATTAAAACAATACCTTCAAATTCAAGAACAAAATTTCCTCTAAATCCTATTGTTTTGTACATTTTGTATTATGTAACTCACAAATGTGTTGCAAAAGCTGGATAGCAATTGAATGTGAAATGTTTCTGTTGGAGGAAAAATGTTTGTTGGCTGTTTGTTGGAGTAATGTGAGGCTGTGATTTGACAGATTTGCACTGTGCCAGTAAAGAAGTACTATTAAACATGCTGTGTTTTCGTTGGGGAGCCTAGTTATTTGTGAAAATAGTATAGAAATTCTTCTGGAGAATGCTTTTTTTATTGTTTATTTATTTTGAATGTGTCTTTTATTGTGTGCTCATGAATTAATGTAACCTCAAGCAGCAGCCTGCATGAAAGCATGATCACAGGATTGTGTTCTCATTATTAAATATAAAGGAGCTCGTGGTTATTACGCATCATTGACATTTTCCAGTGATCCACCCTGTCTCACTTAGTTTTGCCAATAAAGGCGTGCAGTCTGGCAACAGTTTTATACATTTTTTGTTCTAATTTGTGATGTTGAAGTCAAAGTTCCCAGAGACTTTATGTCTGCTTGAAGTCTCTTTTTTCAGTTTACTCAGACTCTTCCTGTTGAAGCAGGCCAGCCCTCTCCCACACTGCTGGATCAATTGAAAAAGACAGGATGGAAGGATACTCTTTCTGCATGACTTCAGGTCACTGTGAATTATTATTTAAGAGACAGGTCTTTCTCGTAGACGTGCTGACCTGAGCGTTATCTCTCTGAGTTACAGCTGGGAGTGAAAAAAAAACAATAGCATGAGTTATAAATCGAACTGATTGCTTATATACTGTATAGTTGTCACTGCATTTTAACATGAAAAAATGTTTAATTTTTCTTTTGACTTCCTTAACCATTCCAGAGTCAAATTGTTCACGAAAAGAGGAAAAAAGACTCGTTTCTGAAAACGCTTGACACAGTTTGCAGTGTCAGTAACCGACACATCACAACCACTAGTATTTCAATATGATCCTCCATTACTGGAGCCAGCACATTTTCCCAAACAACCTCTCATATTTTCCTATTTGCATGTGTAATGCACTGACTTTCTATCATAATCCACATTTTTAAGAGGAGCCAAAAGTCTGCAGAAATGTTTGGTTACCATTTTGTTTGCTTTCCTATTTTGCTTGAAACTTCCTGCCTTGCATCCTCCGGACTGCACGACTGGAGCTTATTAAACCTGATGTTTTGGGTTGTAGAGGACCCTAAAGTTCAGTATGCACTCAGAGTCCTAGATAGATGATAGATAGATAGATAGATAGATAGATAGATAGATAGACGATAGAATGATGGATAAACAGATAGATAGATATATAGATAGATAGATAGACAGACAGACAGACAGACAGATAGATAGATAGATAGATAGATAGATAGATAGATAGATAGATAGATAGATAATTCATAGATAGATCATAGATCATTTCTCAACTTTCTACATCTCAGTGTTTTCCAGGGCAGTCTGTCCTGTCAGCAATTTAAGCATTGGCCTAAGGCACTGACATCGTGGACTCATCAAAATAATCTGAACAGACTGAGGAGCCATTAAAATATTAGACACAGATGGATGTCAACACTTACCACAATAATGGTGACAAGTTAAAATAAGCAGTGAAAAATCACTACTGAGATGACAATAAATATAATACAATAGAACAGTAAATAGTAGTCGGCATGCTGGGAACTCAAGTAGGCATAGAGCATTACAATTTGCAGTGTTCATTTGCATTGTGAAAGAAAAATAAGATTGAAATTGATTTTAATTTCCCTCTTTCTCTGATTTTATTAGACTGAGTGGCCCGACATAAAAACACCACCAGTATCTGTGTGCTAATGCTGTCAGAATTACACACGGCACCTTTAAGCATTGATCTTGTTTACAGAAGTTCCTGGTGGTGACATTAGGGAGGTTCTCTCAACATTCCTATTCAGTATTTATGACCCGTATAAAACCTTCAGGAGTACTTTACTCTCACACAGTCCATCTGGTTACACACAAGGACAAAGTGGTGCTACGTGAGGTCCCTCGCATAGCTGAGTTGATGTGCCAAGTTTTTGAGAACCTTGCTCTTCTGTTCAAGACCAAAGGAGCATGGAGATGCTAAGTGTCTGCCTTCTCATGTCTGAAAGTCCTGCAGTGTAGAAACCTCCTGTGAATAGGCCTACCTTTATCCTTGACTGTCACTGAACACTTGCTGCCTACCTATGGCAAAATCCAAAGTTGGCAGCAAATTTATTATGCCTTATAAGCATATTTAAGACTGTATGCAGCGCTCGGTGAAAAGCATTATATATTATGGGTTGATCATCATTAACATTATTCATTATATATGACACAGTCAAGAGAAATGTTAATTATAAAATAAATGTTTCAATCAATAATAGACGTGTTTGGCCGCTGCATTTGTCTGTCCAAAACACACACTCAAGTTAAAGGAAGCTTAACTTTTATAAATGTGTTACTTTTTTTTTAATCCCATTGCCCTACGTCTTGCATTTTTAATATCAAAGAATGAATGGTCCTTAGCCTTGTTTAAGTTTTTTCAATGGGGAACAAGAATTTGAAAGTTCTACACTGCCAATTGTGTTTTATAGCATGGGGTTAATGGAAGTACTTTCTCTTTACTGAAAATGTCTCGGTAAATTCCCTCTTTTCAGAATAAAAATTGCAACACTATGTCCACATTGACCCTGCAGCATTTCCCTTCCACTTTCACAAACTAGTCTTGCTATGGTGGTTAAAAGTTTTGAACTTGGTCTTTAAATTCTTAATGGTAAAACACAAGAACTCTATTGATTGTGTGCACAGCATATGTGGTGTGTTTAGGAATAGTCAACATGCTCATTTTTTTAGTAATTCACTGGGTTTAATGTGTGAAAGGGGCTGTAAAGATGGAGAATGGAAATGGAGAGGAGCCCAGATCATTTTTATTGCCTAATCATGACCCTAGTTTTTCTCATTTATATAGGCTATAATTTATTGACTACAAAGTTCTGCAAAGAGCCTGTAGCATTATCTGTAGTATAGTGCAATACAATATAACATAATATATTACAGAGTAAAGGTTTAGAGATTTATTTGATTCATTTAATTCACAAACACTGTTTTATATTTCCTTGGGAAATATAAAGTTTGGTGGATGTATCTATCTCCCATCCAAAAGTAATGCATTTTCCCTTAAGGCGCTGACTTAAAACCACACTGATTTCTACATTTTTGAAAATAACCACAGAGGGAGATGGACAATGGGAAAATAGCTAAATCTTATACTGCAGGAAGGAGATGTTGAACTTGAACAGACACACACAAACGGGAATATGATAGGGCTTAGATTCTTGTCCTGGCACAGGTGAAAGAGACTTTCACGGAGTAACGTTAGATGTCCTATAACAGCACAGGAAACATGCATTATTGTTTCTTACCACCAGTGAGTGCCGTTGTTTAAAGCGCCTGTTATTTAAGTCAGTGATTCCCAACCAAGGGATGCTTGATTGTTGAAGAAGTGATATATGATCTCTTTTGATGACAAAAAAGGTGAGACTGTTTGATGGGACTGTGAAAAAAAAAAAAAACAGGTTGGGAAACACTGCTTTAAGAGTGTATTAAGATTAAACTGTTTTGGGCAATTTGATGAAAAATGTAATGTTCTCCAGACATCAGAAATAATGATGTCAAAAATGTGCAAGGTCTATGTTTCTAAACTATAGTGTATTTACTTACTTACTTACTTACCACAAATATCATTAATTTGTTTAAATTAGGTCAAATTTAACTAAATACTGTGATGTTCTTGGGGGAAGATGTCACTTGTACTCGTGTATCACCAACATTCTGTTGTCAATTTCCTGCTGCTTCTTCATCTTCTTATTATTATTTATTAAAATAATAATTACTTTTATTTATGCTTTTTAATAATAATAATAATAACAATACTACTACTACTACTAATAATAATAATATTAATATACATTTTTTATTTATCATGGTCTTTGTTTCTACTTTAATTGAGACTATATTATAATCTGTCTCTTTTTACACTCTTTTTTGCAGAGTTCTTCCTTAGTAAACGTAAACAACAATGCTAAAGGTAAGAGAATCACCTCATGACAGAAAACATATCAAATTCAGTCTTATAAACATCAGTGTGTTTGCAAAGTCTAGAGCAACTACGACTCAATAAACATGAGTAGGCTGAATCTTTTTTCTCTGTTTTATATTTTTTTTGTCTTGGTTATGAGGATCAGACACACATGAGAAATGGATATTTTACAGCAGGAACTGTACAAAAGAGACATTATATTAAAACCTACAAAGTCCTTTTACTTGCCATGTGTTATTTATTAAGCAGAGCCCTTTTGGCTATTTTTGAAACAAATATGCTGTCAGATAAATATTTATAGACTCTTTATTTCAAACATAAGTGAGAAACTTACACTAACTCAATAACAAGAGTAATATGGCAATAAAAAGCCAAAATTGGTAATAAAGAACCGTTCTCTGCAAGATCCCATAGGACATTCTCTTTTGAGAAATTGTGACTAATGAAAAACAGGATATGCACACACACGCTGCAGAGGTTTTTCTTGTTGCCTTTTCCCAGAGATTTTGTAAATCAAACTATGTAAATAAAATCTATATTATGTGTGCATTTCTGCATAGGTAAATATTGATCATGTATATATACATTTGCCTTGAGAAATGAGGACAAATTTATTTTGATTATTAGGTTTGGACTTTTAGTAACTGATTCTAATGAGAACTATGAGTCTAATGAGGCACATTAATAGAAAGTTCTACCATGAAACTCTAGATGGCACAGGCCAATAGGTTCTAACCCAATCGGATATAATCACATGATTATTCACATGGCACATCTGATTGGTTTCTTTCACATCAGCAGCCAATGAGCTTGCTGCTCAACTTCAGAAACCCTCCACCTTCCCCAGCTCCACCTGTATAGATCTGCTACGGGGTGATTTCATGCATGTTATAAATGTGGGTTATTTTTTATGGTATACTTGCAGCAGCAGTATTTCTTACATGCTCACAGCAGCATGTTGTGGATGTATTGGCAGTAGCAAGTCTCAGTACGAGTAGCAGATCTATTCTGCCAAGACCAGACACATTAACATTGCCTAGTATATTACCATGTTAAACTCTCTGAGAGTTGTCATGACAGAATTATTGTTAATTGTGTTAGAATGTGGATCATGTGTCAAATAGATATAGTAATCTCATCTCAAAGGAGTTACTAGCATTTTGACAGATCTCACATTCACTAATCAGTTCATAGTTTGCTCAGTGATTGCTTCCAAATGCTCAGTAATTTCTTATTGTATATTCATGCACACTTGTAAAGGTCAATGTCTGTGTTGCAGTGATGCTGTTTCAAGAGGTTTGGGGGAAAAGCTTCTGCCGCACTATAGAGAAGCTAGTGGAAGTGGTTCAGGAGTACCCTGGGGAGGTGGAGCACATTTTCAGCCCCGCCTGCGTGCCATTGGTCCGCTGCGCTGGTTGCTGTGGAGATGAGAATCTGGAGTGTCACCCTACACTTACTTCTAACACCACCATGCAAGTAAGGATTTTTCATTCGTCTAGGCCAACAATATTTACTGTTTCAAAAGTAGCACAAAAGACGGTACCAATAATTATGAATACTAGCTCATACTTTTATATATCGACAGTTTGGTCTTTCACTTTGGATGCTTTTTCACTAAAGTAATATAGGAGACTTTGTTTTGTCTGTGTCAGGCACATGGTTGCGAAAGATATTGATATTATGACTTTTTCAGTTATTAAAGATTAAGCCAGCGGAGCAGGGCCAGGAATATGTGGAGATGACCTTTGTGGAGCACAAAGCCTGTGAATGTAGGTAAGGAAAAGATCAATTTTGTTTATGCAACCACATGTTTTGCATTGTGACACAGCTTTGTATTGACATTGTAGATATGAATATTGAACATAAATGTTGAGTTTAAAATTTGTATCAAGTATGAAAATGTGTTCGTAATAATCCCTCCGCTTTTCTCTCTGCTTTCTCTTACATTGTGATGCCAAGACTAAGAAAACCTACAAAGAAACAAGACAGGTAACAAGCTACTACTCTGACGCAGTTACACTTTAGCAAACAGACAAATTGGAATAACAATGATGATTAATTTTGTTGTAGATTGAAACCCAGAAACAGAGGGAGAAAAAGGAAGGAGAAAAAGAGAGTGAAAGATTGTGACACGTAAGTTAAATATTGATGGTTTTACATTAGCATGTTGCTAAGCTAACAATGCAATACTCTAATAAGCATAGATAAGCAGAAAATACACTCAAAAAATAGGTAACAGTCTATTTTTAAGAGGGCTGAACTCATTTTTAACTAAACTGTTCTGTACAGAATGAAATCTAAATATATTTGTTATCAGCATCTGCCATATTTGATTAATTTTTTGGTCACACTCAATGATCATTTTAAGGTCCAGTTCTCACTATTAATTAACTGTTAATAATGACTTTTGCCTCAATAAACTTCTAATTACTGCTTAATAAGATAGTTCTTAAGTTAGTTATTATGTAGGATGTGGTCATGCAGAATATGTGCTTAAATTATAAGCAACAGGTAAAGAGCCAGTATGCTAGTAATATGCATGCTAATAAGCAACTAGTTAATAGTGATAATTTAAACTAATTTTTTTTTAGTAAAAATGAACCTCTACTTGACCTGACCCTTAAAAATGTTCTTGTCCTTTTTGAAGGCCCTCATTATCCAGAACAATATTTAAAGGCTTCTAGTTCTCTGTGATTTACACAACTCACAACACGTAATAAAATATTTTACAGCTTAGCATAGTTAGAAAAAGAAAGTGTATACATAAAATAAAATGTACATAAAATATTTAAAAATAGTTTTATAATATTTGATTAATTTAGATGACTTTTCCAGGTCTAGTCACAATTTTACTGTGAGTTCCAAAAAGAAAAAAGAAAATAAACTAAGAGAGTAAAATAAGAAATATCTTTAGTCATTTTAGCTATAATCCTAATGTTTGTTTTGTCTTTATTTTAAATTATTTCAAGTCATCTTGAGGCCCCTTTAGAAGTTTAATGATGCCCACTAATGAGTTAAGAACCACTGGTGTAAACTAATGTAGTCAGGTTGATTGTCATATTAACTTTTACTGTACAATTAAAACCAGTTATTTCATATATTACCTCATGAAGAACCTCATCCCTCAAAGCTGTAATGAAGTCTCCACAGTTCAGTGACATTTTGATAAGAGCAGGTTTTTTATGTACTTAAAGGACACAGAGTACAAAGAGTGCGTTGTTCTCTGAGCATAAGAGGCACACTTGTATTAATGTGTGCTCTCTTACAGGTGTCAGCCTCCCCGCAGGTAAACGCTGTCTCGCCGTGATGCCAGCCAATCACACGCATCTGCCCCCTTCTGTGTGACCCTCACCATCATCATCTTATGGATACTGCCACTGCTCTGCACCCCACCATCCCAGATGCAGAGTTGTTATGGTGATGGGGCTTCTGTCGGCACACGGGGGGCCTTCCAGTCATCTATACAGGAAACTCCTGTTGTGCAGCTGTCTACAGAAGAAAAACAACCGAAGACCAAACCTAAAATCTGAGACTGAATAAACCCTAGGGACTTATATTATTATTTTATAATAGTAGTAGTGAAAGTAATAAAGTAATAGTAGTGGTAGTACTGGTTTAACTGCCAAGTCTTCCCCTTTTATTTATTAAAATCCACTGAAGTAAAACTGGTGCATTCCATTAATCAATATATTAACAAAGCCATTGTGTATTTGTTCATAATTCTAGAAGGAAGCATAGAACAAAATGCCAAATGTCATCTCTTTAGATTCTATATTACTGCTATGCTAAGACTATATTCCAATTTACTAATGTGAAAACCGTGTTAGAAGATTCTTTCATACATAGTATTTTTTGTTGACGTTCTGAATCTTCTCTGTGGGTTTAGCCCTCGACTTGAGCATTAAATTGACATACTGACCTCTAGTGGTAATAATAAAATAATTACGTTCACAAAGTGTTTTTCAAATAATACTGGTCTCTGAAAGCCATCCCATTATGATATATATATTACTATAATATTTCAACTTTGGCTAAAATAAAAGTGTGCACTGTGTAAGGACAAAGACTTTGCTCTGAAAGGGCCAGTCAACAGGAACCGAGACAAACGTTCATCACGAGTGAATGTTGGTGTTTTGTATTATTGTTTTGTCAGTGAAAATGACTGAATTTCCCACACTTTAGACTCAGGTCTATAAAGTGCCGGAATTAAACCAAAGAAGCATTATTATCTATGCTGCTGGGCCTAAATATAAATACAATAGTTTTCACCAAAGGGCTATTTAATTCCCAATGTATAAAATGTTGTAAGTTTTTCAAAATATTGTTAATATGTATTAATATTATACAACTTTAAGAGTACTTTTCTAATAGAGTGACTATTGTTTGTTATTTCTGATTATTATTAAAAAATATTTTGTGAAACATTTGGCCTGTGTGTGCCCGTGTGATTTTGATCAAAGAATGGAATGGGTTGTTGTATGATTTATGTCATATACAAAACTTACTAAAGTTTCACTTTATTAATCGCATGATGACATACAGTTAACATAAATATTGAACATTACAGTTACATAAATCTAATTTAAAATACGGTTTAAAATGTAGTTTAAAAGTCAGTTTAATAATATATCCCATTTGATTTCAGTAGCATACAGTAAACTCAAGCATAAGTGTTTATTTCAAGGGGAATTGGATCAAGTCTAGTGCCATGTTCTTCATATAGTCAAGAAATTCAAACATTTAATAAAACATTTTTAGAATGATGTTTCTGTTTCTTAGGTTTTGATCTTTTTATGTATCCAGTGTTCACATTGATTTGATGTATATGATTTCCATTTTAATGCAATATATATTTTGGCAATGAATAATAGAATTGATGTTGTTTTTGTAGCATGACTCTTGCTGGGGTTGGAGTTAGTGAAGATACTCAAGAGACTTTTCTGGGCCTGTTGGGAGGGCAATTCTGTGGTTGTTGCACTTTGCCAAAATCTATGTAATTTAGGGCATGTGGAAATTCATTTGTGTTTAATATTTCCATTGACTTTGATAGCAAAAATCATAAGGATCGGTTTCCAAGTGAATTCAGGGCCATCTGGACACGTGATCGCCATTCAGAAAGGAGGAACACCTAATCTTTCTTAATAAATTCGTTTTAAAGTTTACCTCACTTGTGGACGTGGCAAATAAATACATAAATAAATAAGATGTGGTTCAAATAATAATTCTAATACAATAATAATAATTATATATATATATATTGAATTGTGAAGCAAACGTTTTGCGTGTCATTGACGTTTGAATTGTGTAGAAAACAACAACAGTTTTGTTTGTTACGCGGCTTTCATTCTGTGAAATACATTTTTTATACATTAAAAATAATGGGAAGGAGAGGATGACTGCAGCGCGTGCTAGATTCACTCTTGACACGCTGCAGACAGTGCAGATTTCACGCCACACTTCAGAGTCACGTTTACAGTCGCAAGGGTTCATCTCTGCACCAATCAGAAGGCGCTATGCAAATATAAGGCGGATCTTGCATAGTTAAGCAAGTGACGATTCGGCGGTTTCCCTGGTAACAGCCATTTAAGCCAGTCGAGAAGGCGGAGCTGTTTGTAAACTCACGTTGCTCTCTGGACAATCCAGTTTCCACAACAACAGAAATATAAGCTTAGTTTTCTCTCGTCAAGCGTCGTTTCACACACAAGCCTTTGAGGAGTTTGAGTTTGAGGAGAATTGCTCTCGGTAAGTAAGGAAAACATGCATTTTGTGCTGTAGTTTGTGTTTATGGTAGAGTCTCGTGTTTGGCACCGTGTATCAGGTGCTGCAGTAGCGAGTTCGCGACATTCAGACTCCGTTCGTATTGTATGTTTAAAAATGTTCAATATTAGATCTAAAACAAGGTGCTACTGTGGTTATCAAGCTGTATTTTAAGATGTTGAGATGTTTTTGTTCTGTATGGTGGTGCATGTATGCGTGGACTTGTTTACTTGTTTTCATGGCACTCTCTCAGTCTCTGCTTATGATTCATTCATGAGCTGTTTATTTACTATGAGAAACTTTGGTTAGTAATATTTGCTAATTCATGATAAACTAACTGTGTGTGTATGTATACTTATTTATGCTACATTGTTTGTAAAACCTGACATTTTATGACATTGTGGGGACATGCCTGTGGTCCCCACGAGGGAAAAAAAAATATTAAAAATAGTAAATCATGTTTATCTGAAAGTGTAACAATGCAAACAGGTTTTCTGTAAGGGTTGGGGATAGAAAATATTGTTTGGTCAGTATAAAAGTAATAGAAGTCTATGGAAAGTCTGGAAAAAAAACGTGTGTGTGTGTTTTCGGTGTGATAAAGCCAATATTTGGTCTTTAAGTGTGTTTAACTGCCAGGAGCTGCATTTCATTGGCTTGAGTCATAAATGTGCTCATGTTACACTAGACTATCATCTTTCATGGTTTTGACTTTCCTTTATTTAATCCATGACTCTGTCCTGCTCTCAGTCATTGCCTGGATCAGGGCTGTACAGATGGACTGAAATCCAACAAATCAGACCACCAGAGAAGATCCAACATGGGCAACAAACGGAAAGCCTCCAGAGAGATGGACAGAGATTCAGGTTTGTTGTTTATAGATTTTCCAGCTTTGTGTTCTGTTGTGTATTATTAATTTCTCGGCTTACATGAGAAAGTAGATTTCACAGCCCTTGTTTTTCTGTGTAAGTATTATGGTTTTAAGCAAAATATGGTGACAGTACTCGTCTTCCTCAAATGCCGTGGTATGATTATTACTAATCCCCCATTACTGATTATATTTATACAATATTGTCTATAATTACATAGTTATAGGTTTATAACTGCACATAATTACTGGGTTTTACACTTACAATATTACAATATTTTCTCACTGTAGATGCCAGCTCAGGATATTTTAGTGCTTTGGACCAGACAGACTTTGAAGACATAGGACCAACCAGTACTGCAGCACAAAGCATGCCGACAGCTCCTCGGGTGCCTTTCATTCCTGGCTCCCATCAAGGCGTCTCTCCCATGATCGTAATGAACAACCTTGCTCTTAAGCAGGTATGACACATTTGTACATTTCTGTAAGTCTCCTTTTCTCTGTATAGTTGCTTTTCTGGAAAAGCTTTAGCTCGTGACACACATCTGTTTGTTGCCATTATGATTTTGTTTTGGTCTCAAAGCTATATTTACTAAATATGTTGGTAGTTACAACTCATTACAGCCATTTGCTGCACTCAGCATCTTCGGCTCACGAAATATTAACTAACAATAAGCCGAATAAGAGGTTTGTAAATAATCTAATCTGATAAATGTGTTTTTATTTACTTTACTCAAAGTAATTTGGCTAACTGAAATAGGCAGGAAAAATGTGAACCTTCTAATATCGTACATAAAATCTATATCAAAAAACGGTAATTTATTAATATTAAAAGGCATTTGAATTGCCCTTTAAAGCAGGTTTACCTACCATTTCAGTAATGGGTTTGGTTAAAGCTGGTGAGATATTTCACAACACCGTTTCTTCACCGAATCTAATTAATTTATTGGTGTGTTTAATTAAATGTTTCCATGGTATGCAATAGGAGACAGGCTTTGCTTACACTCTTATTGCCTCTTGTGTACAGCTGTTTTCCATTCACACGAGATGTGATATCATTGCGCTTGCGCATTTCATGCATGCTGCCGCTTCTTATCAGTGCTAGCAAGTGAAAACATGCTGCATGTTTGAATGAAGTGATTGCTATAAATATTGCAGCTGGGTCAATGACATAAAGGTATCCGCAATGAAGAAATTAAAAACCTGCTACTCATAGAAGAAGTTTATCATTTTATGAGTTGCATTTTTTTTAATAAGACTGAAAAATTTGTGCCACGTCATTGACCCCTTCTGTTATTGTGGATGAGAACTAAAGAGTATGTGTCTGTTTTACAAAATTGTTCATTGATTATTCTTGTTTCAGCCTAACTCTGTGGCCCCTGCACTAAAACCTTGGAGCTTAAACACTTCACCAGATGTGGTTCCTCAGTCCCAGCTGCTTTTCCTACAGCCAGTCTCTCCAGCTGGTGACTGTACCGGACAAAGCTCTGACAAGCAGAAACATTACAGAAAGCATGTTCCCATGCAAAACACCTTTCCAAAAATTTCCCCACATCTTGCACAAGAGTCTGCGAGGTCTACAGTCAACGAGGGTCCCAGTGTTATCCACAAGAGGTCAAACCACAGTCATGGTGGAAGACATCAACGACAGCGTTACGATGAAAAACCTTTCCACAGTTCTTCTTTGAAGCAGGATGTGTCTGAGACATTTAAAGATAACGATGTAGACCCCAACATTGCTTCTTTAGGAGAAACTGGTCACGCTGTTGAAGACGTGGGTGTGGAAAACTCCTCATCCAGGCTTTCTGACCTTCAGGAGCCCCACACCACTACTTCACCATTCTCACTTTGCACTGACTCCTTCCTCGTTTCATTCCCTCAAAAGAGTCCCAAAGCTTCAGTCACCCAGAGCAGTGATGTGGAGAATATCCAAGAAGCCCTCTCTCCAAGCTCCAGCAAACACAAACGCTTCTGCAACACGTATAACATTTTGAATCGGTCAGGCCTGCTGGGCATCACACTGCGCACAAAGGAACTTATTCGACAAAATAAACGGTCCCAGGCCCAACTTAAGAGTCTGCAGGCTCAGACTGACCTCTTCTTGGAGGCCATATGTAGTGGAGATCCCAAAGTCTGGACGAGATTGCAGCTTATCCTCCAGAACTCTGGAAACAGCGAGGAGACACCAGTGGACTCACTGGTGGACTCTGTAAGGGACTCAGAGCAGGATATCACAGACGTGGGTTGTATGGTGTAGTAGCAGGATCAGATTTTATTATAGCAGCTGTTGTATTCTGTGGTTTTGTGGAATAGCCACCTTTACTCCGACCTTATGAAGTTAGGCACAAATTTTCAACATCTTGTCATAATATCAGTTGGAAAAAGATTTGAGTCTTCAAGTCCAGAGATCTAGTTATCACTCCAAGTGTTATCTATCCAACCTTTATTCTTGTGAATTTGTCAAAAGTATATAAAGACAGTGTTTAGGTTACAATTGCATCTTATTTCTGAATAAAGTGATATAGTGATTCAGAATTTATTAGCACACTTATATTGAAAAGAACGCTATTAACTGTTCTTGTATTTCAATCGATCTGGTTACTATTTGGAAAGGAGGCCTTGGAAAACCAGAACTGGAACCCTAAATAGTTTCTGCTCAGAATCAAAATGGAAAAAGTTATTTTTTTTATCACTGTATTTAATAAATGCCTTTGACAAATGACAAATATTTGAGTACTTATACTTAAGTGCACAATTGTTTTTTTTAATTCAGATGAAAATGTGAAATTCAGAATCATCCTTGTGAGTATTTTAAAATTTGTAAAAATGTCTTTGTAATAAACATTGTTTGTATGTGTATAATGTGTTCTCAATGCATCTCCAAGTAAATATTCTTGTTATCTATGAGAAAGACCAATGGACGTTAAGAGTAAGAGTGCTAATAACCATTTGTACTGGTCAGAATGTATTTGAAGTAGCACTTCAAATGTGGTTGTTGTTTGTAATGCCTTGTCATATTATTAAGTTGTTTACATTCTTACCAGGTTGTGATTGTCGTTCGGTTTGGATGTGAAAGAGCAAATTGGCAAATGTACAGGTTGATTTTTTTTTCCCCCGTAGCAATCTGTTATACTGCATGCATACAGACTGTTTATAGTGTTTGGAAAGCAGGTACTAATAAGCTTTGATGACAGAGGTCAGGTTTAGTGGAGTAATGAATTCACTATGTGATAGCATGTACACTTTGCTGTACAAATTTTCTTTTTTTGTTCTGTTGTCATTTTCTGGAATGCATTTGTATTTGCTTCCAAAAATATAAACACATTGTGTTGATTTATCAGAACCCGATACTAAGTGACACATTTTTGCTGTAGAAATCTATGCAATAGTCTTGTTTAGTATTATCATTGTACTGAAGTGCAGTTTTAGGTGTCATTTGACTTTTTATGTGCCTTCAAAAATAAAGGCATTTTAAATATATTTGAAGCTATGCCCTGGTTATTAGTTATTTTAAGTTAAAACAATTTGTTCAGTAAATCATGGTTTAATGTATTTTAAGATTGAAGCTGATCTTCGAGTTAAGCCCTTAAAGTTGTGTTTTGGTTGAAGTAATTTTATAAAAAACCTAATTAGTTACAAATAAATCAATCACAAAAAAATATTCATCAACAGAAATGTTCATTATCATTCATGCATCAAATACAGAAACTCAATTCACAACAGTATAACAACTAAAAAGGTGGTAGAAAAACGCTTATAGGAAAATATCATGAGATAGTGTAATTGGCAATGGAAATAATCTCCAGCTTCTGAACAAATAACCTGCATCGACAACTGATCCAGTCAAGATGGACGTGAAGAGTTAAGATGTTTTGATAAGATGATGCTCAGTTCAACTGCAGCTAAAGGATGTTGAGGGCCATGTTTCAGAACATCAAACAGAATTGAGAGCAGAGCAATCGTAAGCGTGCACTTATAATAATTGAAACGCTGACATGAAACTTAATAGTCTTGCTGTTTTATAAGAGGGTTTCAGTTACAGAACAGTGTGCCCCTCCATCATTACTAATTACTTTGACCATGTTGGACAGATTGCACAGAAAAAAAATAAAAAATCAGCACACATTTACTGCTTGGTTAGATCGTGCAGTAAATCAACATTTTTAGATAATCTGTCGACTAGAGGAAATGTAAAGAAATTCTAATATAGCACCAAACTCAAAATGTTTTCTGCAAGCCTTAATGACAAAACCACAAATTGTTTTTAATAACTAATAAATAGTTATAACTAATAAATAATTATAATTGATTATAATATTTATAATAAATTTGATCAATAACATATCAATAGCTATCAAGTACATGTGCTTTTCAGAAATGAATTGAAAATTAGATTCTTGTCCAGTAACAGAAATTTGTTGAAATGAACTGAAATGATTTTAAATTGAGGTAGCAAACATAGGATGAATTGAAATTTCAGAAATATGTATCTTGAATGGAAGTGGTATTAAAATTAATTGGAATTCAAAAGTTCACATAATTGCAAAGTCTCTTATGCTCACTAAGGCTGCTTTTATTTGATCAAAAATACTGTAAAAACAGTAATATTACTACAATTTAAAATATTACTATAATTTAAAATAACTTTTCATATTATCAATGTTGAAAATATTTACTGTTTGTGTAAACCGTGATGATGAATATAAAGTTCAAAGATCAGCCATTATTTAAAGCAGAAATCTTTTGTAGCATTCTAAATGTCCTCACTGACACTTTTGATTAATTTAATGCATTCTTGGTTCAATTTAATGCATTCAAAAATGTTAAGCCGTTAAGTTTGAAGATTTATAGTTTTCCATTTTTAGTAGGCTATTTATGCATTACCTGTGATTTTTTTAATTGCAATTCAGTAAATTATAATTCAACTTTCTGTGACGTATGTCCAATTCAATTCAAAATCGAACTAATCTAAATGTTACCCACATTTTAGCAGGCCACTTGTGTAATAGTGTGCTGATTACCTAGTGTGCGTTGTTTTGTAAATACCCATCCATCCTTTAGTCCTGGCCTCCTTCTCTGATCTTACCGCTGCTGATCACTGCTGCCCTGAACTAGGGCTGAAATTGAGTTTTGGTGCAGTGCTGATAGACATAGATATGGGTGTTACCACCTCTGTGACATAACGCTCTCCTAATTTGTGCAGCGATGACAGAAATCCACTAAAAAGGTAGATCAGTTGCATGGGCTTATACAACTCAAGTGAACTGAAGCCCTTATCACATTTAATAACTGGTCGACACAGGTCAAATTATGATGAACACACTGATATGGCATGTTCTTGGCTTTTCAGTCATGTTTGTGATCATGGTAGACCTGCCAGTTCCCAGGTACGCTCTCAACAGTCTGAACTGGCAGAAAAAGGCCCAGAGCCCAACGGGAACCAAAAACATCAGTCAGGTTGGTGCGCCAGGTCCCGCGACTCTCTGACAGCTGCCCTTTTTGCAGCTCGCACCAGGTCTGACCTCGGGCTACTAGTAGAAGCTGCTGACAGCAGAAACCGGCGCTAACTAGTCCGATACCCAGCCAGACGTACAGCATTATAACCAGAAAAAACTGGAGACCTGAAATCAAACCTGAGGGGAAAAAGAGAAAGAATGTTCTTATCAAGGATATTTGAAGTATGAAAGCCTCAAGAAAACAAAATTAAACTTACCAAGAAAGAAGTAACCTGTCGAGAGCGGTAGAAGAGTGAGGAACGTCAGTGGGTTCTCAAAGGAAATGGAGTATTCCATTGTAAGATACGCCACCCCGATTACCAACGAATACAGACAACAGCAGGACGTATAGATGCTGAACATAATAAAGTAGCGCATGTTCTTATTCCCTATGCAGTTTCCTGTGAAAAAGCAGTGGTGGTCCCGTTTTAGAATCACTTTCTTACACACTTTACAGAAGTGGCGTCCATTCAGGAGGTAATGGGCGTCAATTCGGTCCGGGCAGTCAGGTGAACAGACTGGAATGACTGTCTCGTAGGCACTCTCAGATGGGTACCATATAGTCATTGTGTAATTACCCAATGCGTTCCCCATGAGGAAGAGAAAGACGGCCATGTGGACCAGCATGGTGGGATTTAGCGCCACATCTGGACTTTGGAAAACAGTGGGCATGAAGAGGAGGAAGTGGAGGGCGAATGTGGCCATGGTTGCAGTGCAGAAGTATGCAGGTGCAATCGTGTTGAGTAGTCCGAGTTTTACCATCCTGAACAACATGCCTGTGTTAGATTAATAAAATAATGTCTTAATTCAGAAAATTAATTCAGCTGAAGATGATAAAATTTCATCTTGACCATTGTATCAGCAGTTTATCCCTATGACAAATTAACTTGAATGAAAATGATGAAAGAAAGTTATATGTTATTGACACTGTAAACTTACTTTAGGACACTATAAAGATTTTCACTGGCTGTCAATAAAGAATTTTTCTCGGCCAACAAGGATACAAGTAAAATGAAGTGGAATGATGGCTTCCTTGGTTTGGAAATAATATTATTTTTGACATTTCGTGGGTAAATAAGGCAAGGAATAAGGCAAGGTGTGAAATTTGTGTTCCTGTATATCTGAACCAAACGAAATTTCAGATATAATGTGTATTTCAAACATGTTTCCCAAATACTCCCCCGTCTTCCATTGGTTGAAAAACAGATAGCCCCGCCCCCAACTCGCGCCATTGGTTCAGTCTATGTTGCTAAGTAGGGCTATTCTATAGTCTTTGGTAGGACTAAACAAAAAGTAAGTAATGCTGGAAGCCACAGTGTTTACACTTTATATTCAGGAATAAATTAATGTCTCTTAAACGTCTCTGCACATTAAACTGTGACTGGATAAAGTATTTTAACAGAAAAATTAATCAATAAAAGCATGCATCAGCTTGTATAGCCTACAACATATCAAGAAACGGATATAACCCTAAAACCCTCAGTTGCTCAGATAGCTAATTTTTATACAGACTACCAGCTTACACAGAACAGAATCGACATCCTTTAGGATTTAAATATATATAGCATGTTTTTTATTACAATGACGCTGAAATGCATTGTTTTCAGACAATGGAGTGAGAAAAGATGTGATGAACCGTCTGGATGCATGCATTAACACAATAAATCGCAGAGGTCTAATAGGCTATAGGCCTATCACAATTTAAATTCTTATACAAACTTATATATTACAGACAGGGTTCGTGACAAATAAATCAAGGAGTAAAAAAGCCTGAAGCATCTTATCTGTTTGAAGAAGCTTGATGAGGATACAGGATGAGGATGTTTATTATTACCTGACTCCGGCTAGACCAGAAGAGCCGCTGTATCCGCTCAGGACTGCATCCCTCACTCACGCTGCTAGGAGATAGACCACATAACAGGCTAATTCATTCAGAAAAAAAAGCAAATCAGTTATAATTTCGTAATACTGAGCGCATCTGTTCGCGATGTGTCTCAGTAGTTTAGCACCGCCTGTTGGTGTGGATACAGCATCCAGCTCCCCTGGAAATAAGAAAAACAGTCAAACCTATATAGCTACACTTGTTATATGGACATGTTTAGGAGTTTATTCATTATTTTTGTATAACTATGTGAGTTTATATCCATATTTTATATATGTATGCCGCTGAATAACACTGTTTTCCACACAATGTGCACTTACAACGTTCACCAGCAGATGGCGGTGCAAATCAACGCTTATTTTATCACATACGTTTATTTAATCATTTCTGCAGGGTTTGATACATGTAAACCATGCCTTAAGACTTAAAATTAGCATTTTAAGATGTGGTTCATGCCAACAAGCCCGTGTCTGTGATACGCAGAGACACAGTCAAAACTAACTCGTTTTCGTGTTTGTTGAAGGCGTGTCTCTTTCCACACGGTCCCTGAGCGGATGGGCGCTCCCCGTGTGCGCTGGTGCTGATGCAGACAGACAGAAGCATCCTACCAGACATAAACCACAGGACGCGTTTGAAAGGTAAGCCGCACTATTGTTATATTCCCCTCGCTTCTGATGAACTATTCTCAATTATATCGTACAAGAAAGGATTCAACAAACGACTCAATGATTCATTCCGAACTTCAACGGCTTTTAAAAGTGGGTGTTTTGATATAACAGTTAAAGACATTGCGTTTAAAACGCTATTGCTGCAGAGACCTAGGCTATGCTTGGGTGCTAAACACAGAGGAGGGGTGATACTTAAATAATTGAACTGCTTGAGGTGTCTGGAAATACTATGGGCATATCGATGGCATAAGAATGCTTTTGCTTTGGCTTGTTTGTTTACCGTCTCGTGTACAACATCTCCAGGAGCCCCGCTGTTTTATTGTGCCAGGGGAGTGCGCACGTTGTGCATTCATTATTGTGAGATCCTAATATTATCTTTTTAAACTTATGGTTGCTTTGCTGCTGCTGCTGCTGCTGATAATAGCTGTATTAGTCCTCACATGCTGACAGCTGGGAGTTTAATGTCTGGATAATGTATTGAATGGGGATCAAGTCAAAGCTGCGCGTTACAAATCAGAGGATGGGGGCGGATAGATTTCTCCATGCTGTTGCCAAGAAGCTGTGATGATGCTCAAGCAGATAATCATAATAACTTTCACAATGAGAAATGTAGTCTCTAATCATCCCTTTGAGAATCAAACATTACTTTACCAGGTAGAAACTCACAAGCCTGCCAGGGACATGTGCAGGTTATATCAACACAAAATAAAATAAAATAAGCCTATTTTCTTTGTTTCATAACAATTAAGCACATTCCCTATTAAAATGATCATAATGCTAAATAATTTAATTAAAAAAATTATCATATGTTATATGATTTTAATTTATTTGTATATAATAAGTGCAGAATTGTAATTATATAATAGCTATTAAACATAATGATTTTACTTAAATATTTAATTAGAGGTCATTATGATTGTGAAAGTGATTTATTAGATTTAGACATTATTGTTGTGTACCTCCTTTAATTTATACAACTATGACTAAAAAAGTGATGCAGTAACAAAAACACTGCATTATAGTCATGAAACTCTAATGAGAGTAATCACTGTGATTAAAAGGAATTCATTAAAAATAGCCTACTTTAATAAAATATCCAAATGCAATAGATCATCCAAAAGTTTGGGGAGGAAGCGTGCTTTATTGTTATGAAAGTGATGTTACAATGCACAACATTGTTTAATGTTTCTAAACAGCATTTATTTATTTGTTTGTTATTATGGATTTTTGAAATCGACATTTTGTTCATTTCAACTCCAACTGTGCAACCATAAAGAATTAATGGATGAATAATAACATTGTGTTATCAAGAGGTTTTTCAGTACCCAGCATGCTTTGCGTGAGCCTAAAGGGGATGATTAACAGTAGACAGTTGAGTGTTATTCTATGTGTTTTTGAGTGATATGAGCGGGGGAAATGTGTGACTGCTTAATGTTCCATTATGCCACCATTTAGAAAGGATTCAGTTTTTTAGGATTTTTAGAGTTTGCTACTGTGGTGAAGAGTGAAGTTTGTGCTTTGTTCAGAATGTATGCTAACACTGGCTGTTCTTAGTAAAACAAGGTCTCCTCTGCCTTGTACCACCCTCCTGCATCCTAGGCTACAATATCTGCTAATCTAACAGGACAAACCAGTATAATCATGCTGTTCACCAGCAAAACTAAGATAATACATTTGGCTGACCGAGGTGTCCCTTCTGCTAATTAAACAGCAGGATGTTGCTGGTTAAGCCAGTCAGCTAATGTGATTTTTCGGCTTTATTCCATGTGCTAACCACGTGTGACACAGCAATCTTCAGTGCAAATCAGATCTTTTAACAGATCAATTTTTGTGCCACGACAACAAAATGTCTATAAAATATGAAGCAATAAAAAGGCGGATAAGGAAAAAGGTGGAAACAAACCCACACACCCAAAATCAAAACCCAGCAAACATTGGCAAACAACTATGCTAGTATTGATTACCTTTAAAATAGCAAACCACCTCATCACCAGTTATCCTTCTTAATGCTCTGACAAGCTAAAATAAGAGTTTAAGCCTCTGTGGCATTTGCAAGACTTGTCATGCTTTCGGAAAGAAGTAATCTCTAAATCAGTGGTTCTCCAACCGAGCGATAAATGTCTGACAGTTATGGTCTTCATCAATGGCCAGTGTCCATCTGACTATTAAGGATAAGACACAGTTGCGGCACCAGTCACCAGTCAGATTTTTCCATCTGCTTTACATATAAATGGAGCATCTTTGAATGATATTCAGTGATGCATGATTACCAAACTGACTGCATAAAGCAATTAATAGTAGTCGAAATGTCACTGCACTTGTGACAGAATGGTGGTTGAAGCTCATAACTGGATCATGAATAAATCATCAGAATGAACACCTGCTCTTGGCTGATGTCTCTTTCGGCTCTTAGTCCTTACTATTCTCATTAAAGAAGAAATATTAGTGGCATCTTGCTGGAATTGTTTTTTGCTTTGCCAGTTGCATCAGAGGGGTGAAAACTTTTGGCTCTTATACCGTAGCGCAGTGATGCTCAAATCTGGCTCGCGAGATCCACTTTCCTGCAGAGTTTAGCTCCAACCCTGAACAAACTCACCTACCTGTGATTTTTTAATGATCCTGAAGACATTGATTAGCATGCTCAGGTGTGTTTAATTAGGGTTAGAGCTAAACTCTGCAGGAAAGTGGATCTTGCGAGCCAGATTTGAGTATCCCTGCCGTAGCGCATGGTGAATCTCTCAAAGTCTCCTTTCTGTGTTTCATTTTCATGTTCCATGTTTGTTTGGTTTCTTGTCAGGGTTCTGTTGTGTTTGTCATCTGTTCCTGCCTCTTGTGTCCATATTTGGTTTGTTTCCTGTCCTTGTCTGATGTGATTATTGATTAATTCTTGTCCAGCCGTGTTTGTCTAATTGTCTATGATTATCCCTTGTATATTAGTCCTGTCTTTTGAGTTTGATTTCGTATGGTCTACTCGTTACTTCCCGGTGTATCCTGTCTCTCTGTCCTGCCTTGTCTTGCCTTGATGTCCTCATTAAATATTATTATTTGAGTTTACGTCCTCGTCTGCGTGTCCTTGTTCCTCCCTGCTGTGTGCACCGTGACAACACTATTTAATTAAACCAAGTTCATTAAAGTCTTATCAACTAAATGTTTTTCAAAAATTTTTACGTCAATACAATTGCGATAATACAGTAAAAAAAGGCATATTTAAAAGCTTTTATTCTTTGTAAACAGCGAAGATAGCATGAAGGTTGCAAACAAAGAGATGCACCTTTAAATTAATCAAATGCTCACTAAAACAGCTCACTTATATCAAGTTCATGTCTATTCAGAAATTACTGAAAGTTGTGTTGTCCAAGATGTGTTTTCCAAGTGGATCAGTTCCTAAAGGTATAGTTCATCATATCATTTTTATTCATCTTGATGTCTTTCCAAACCCATATGACTCTTAATATATCTGTGATATATTATAACAATATTATGATCATTTAGAAAATAATTCTGTACAGTGGCAGAACATGAAATAAATCACCAATAGTATCACCAAAAAAAAAGTACATGCAGCTTGCTGAAAATTTTCCAAGTGCCAAAAACAACCCAATTGTTACGACATGTGAGTCATGGGGATCCATTTGCAAGGCTTTATTTTGAGACATGGTCAAAACACAGGCAGGGTCGGACAGTGGCAAACAGGTATAACACAGACAAGGCAGAGAGTAGTCCTAAGGCAAGCGTGGGTCGACGATCGGCGAACAATATCCAACAGGGGCAAGGCAAAGAGAGATAATCCAGGTACACAGCAATAATCCAAACGAGGTGCAAACAGAGTCCGAACGGTAAGGCAAAGGGTTAATCCAGGAAACACGGGCAGATGTCAAACAGGAAAACTAACAAGGCAAGACTATAATTACTGAGAGGGCTCCGTAAGGTAGCTATCGCTATGAGAGTGATAAATGCAATACAATACTCGGCAGAGAGCAAGAGGAAGTCCAAGGCTTATAAAACGTGTGATTGGGTGATAGTGATTGTGTGAGAGTTCTCAGGTGTGAGCGTGATCAGTGTAATCAGCTGTGTGACGTCAGTGCCAATGGATGATGGGAATTGTATTTTGTGATGGTGTGCAACAGTTCGTGTAGTGCAAGAGTCAATGTGGTGAGTGAGTGACCTCTGGTGGTGAATGAACGGAAGTGCATGGACAGGATTCGTGACATAGCCCTCCCCCCCAAGGAGCGGCTTCCAGACGCTCCTATATAATCCAGGAGGGCGGTGGAGCGGAGGCGGAACAGGGGGAGGGACGGAGGGCCAGGTCCACGTGGAAGTGGAGTGGCTGTGGATCGAGGCAAAGTCGGCAGAGCAGGAAGCCAGGGCGGAGACGACGGAACTGGAGCCCACCAGGGCGGAGCGGACGGACCTGGAGCCCACCAGGGCAGAGCGGACGGACCTGGAGCCCACCAGGGCGGAGCGGACGGAACTGGAGCCCACTAGGGCGGAGCAGACGTTCTCCACGGCAGAGCAGAAGACCCCCACGGCGGAGCAGAGGGTCACCAGACTTGAGCAGAAGGCTACCTCGGTGGAGCAGATCGGACGGAAGACCAACACAGGGACGCAGACTGAGCAGGAAACCATGGCAGAGACCGAGATCTAGGGAGAGCAGAGACAGACAACACAGCGAGAGCAGAGACAGACAACACAGGCAGTGCATTTATGGGTTCGAAGTTCATGACAGAAAGGGTTAAGAGTTCAACAGCAGGCCTATGGGCTGTGACAGGGCTACTAGAGCCTAGAGAGAGCTTGGGTAAGGTTTCTGGGGTCGTGACTGGACTAGTGGGGCAAAAAACAGATTCACAGATGGAAATGGGACAGACAAATGGTTCAACCTCAGACACCTTGGCTAGTTCAGGACACAGTGATAGTCCAGTGATGGCCTCTTCGGCTGGTTCGGAGCAGGGCAAAGGTTCAAGAGTGGCCTCTGTGTCCGGGACAGAACAACCAGGAAGTTCATAGACGGCTTTCATAGCCGTGATGGGGCAGGACGAGGATTCACAGGCGGCCTCCATAGCCGTGACAGGGCAGTGCGAGAGCTCACAGACGGCCTTCTTAGCCATGACAGGACAGGGCGAGAGTTCACAGACGGCCTCCTTAGCCGTGACAGGACAGGGCGAGAGCTCACAGATGGCTTTCTTAGCCGTGACAGGACAGGGCGAGAGTTCACAGACGGCCTCCTTAGCCGTGACAGGACAGGGCGAGAGCTCACAGACGGCCTTCTTAGCCATGACAGGACACACGGCTAAGAAAGCCGTGTAAGAGCTGATAAGTGGATACCACTGACACCTCTGGAGGTTCTGCAGTGGATGCCGCCACCTCTAGAGGTTCTACAGCAGTACCGTCAGGAGTTTCAACAAATGCAGTGAGTTCAGTAATGGTACCTTTGATCGTGACATGACAGGCTGCGAGTGCATTACTGGGCGCCACCACCATGCAAGGAATTAAAGGGAGCACCGCTGCTTCAGTAGGTTCTGCAGCATCAGCCGCCACCTCTGGAGAAACTGCAGCGGGCGTCGCCCCGGGGAACACAGCAGCGTGCACCACTACACCAGGAGTTTCTGCAGTGTCAGCCGCCACCTCTGGAGACATCTTAATGGCCGCCGCCGTCTCTAGAATTTCAGTGGTGGTGTATGCAGCCCAAATACACCATAAAGCGATCCCCATTGTGGGACGCACTACAGGCAGGGGAATCAGTTCAGGGACAGGAGGGCTAAAGTGAGTGGGTCTGGGGATACCAGCTGCGCGTGCAGACACCAGCGGTGCATCCCTCATGCTGGACACCAGACAGGGAACTCGAAGGACTGACCTTAAATCTCTGGGTGTGACAGACTCTGGCATTTCGGCGGAGACGTGAAGAGACACTGGCTGAAGAGCTGAGACGTGAAGAGACTCTGGCTGAAGAGCTGAGACGTAAAGAGACTCTGGCTGGTCAGCTGTGACGTGGTGTGACTCTGGCTGGTCAGCTGTGACGTGGTGTGACTCTGGCTGGTCAGCTGTGACGTGGTGTGACTCTTGAAGATTAACTGTGACTTGACTTGTGACGGTGAGCAGGGACGTGACTTGACTTGTGATGATCAATGGTGACTTGACTTGGTTCATTAACATCAACTGAGACCTTACTTAGCTCTTTAACATCCACCGTGACTTGACTCGGCTCTTTAACATCAACCTTGACTTGAATTGACTCATGACTGGCAGCACTGACATGACGGGGTGTTGTTGTGGCCGCCGTCTTGTGAACGGGTTCTGGTTCGTCCGCCATTTCAGTCATAGATGCGGCATGACGATCCTCATCCGCGACACCCACAGTGAATAGTGAGCCAACAGTCAACAAAGCAAAGTCCAAAAAACAACTTAGTGATGACCACGGACCCTCGCGTCTGAGCTGAGATCGTAGAGGCTGATTAATGCCATCGCAAAAAACCTTATTCAAGATTATGTCCGGTAAATCTGAATAATGAGCGAATACTAAAAACTCTCTAATATGGTCCTCCAGTGATCTTGGGCCCTGTTTAAGTGCAAACAATATTCTGGTTGTGTCCATACCTGACAAATGTCCGTTTGACAAGCTGCTGGATCCTTGTATGGCCGAGTATTCTGTTACGACACGTGAGTCATGGGGATCCATTTGCAAGGCTTTATTTTGAGACATGGTCAAAACACAGGCAGGGTCGGACAGTGGCAAACAGGTATAACACAGACAAGGCAGAGAGTAGTCCTAAGGCAAGCGTGGGTCGACGATCGGCGAACAATATCCAACAGGGGCAAGGCAAAGAGAGATAATCCAGGTACACAGCAATAATCCAAACGAGGTACAAACAGAGTCCGAACGGTAAGGCAAAGGGTTAATCCAGGAAACACGGGCAGATGTCAAACACAGGAAAACTAACAAGGCAAGACTATAATTACTGAGAGGGCTCCGTAAGGTAGCTATCTCTATGAGAGTGATAAACGCAATACAATACTCGTCAGAGAGCAAGAGGAAGTCCAAGGCTTATAAAGCGTGTGTGATTGGGTGATAGTGATTGTGTGAGAGTTCTCAGGTGTGAGCATGATCAGTGTAATCAGCTGTGTGACGTCAGTGCCAATGGATGATGGGAATTGTATTTTGTGATGGTGTGCAACAGTTCGTGTAGTGCAAGAGTCAATGTGGTGAGTGAGTGACCTCTGGTGGTGAATGAACGGAAGTGCATGGACAGGATTCGTGACACCAATATTTAGGTGGCAGAAACGCACCATTCTTATTCTTTTTCTGCCATTTTTTAATGTTGGTTGGAAAAACCAAGGCAAAAATATGCATTTCTGCTAAGTTTACATAACATATAAACCGTAATTTTAAGTTTATGATGGTAGTCATGTTAGTATAATTAGACTAGAATGCATTAGTATCTCTATTCCATGAGCTTTAGAAGAAATGTAGAGCAAATGTAATAGCAATCTATAAAACATCATAAACTATAACACGCCAAAAAGACAACAAATAGCTCAGTAAAATCTATGATGCATTTATAAATTAGTAAATGCATTTACTACCATGATTAAGCATTTTACTAATGGTCTAAACAGCACGACACTACCGTCTTCAATTCTGGACTTCATTCCACATCAGTGACAAATATGAATCATAAGCATATTTACCTCATTAATACAATGTGAGGGAAGAGGCAGATGTGAGTAGACTTTCACAAATGAATACCTTATCGAAAACAGCTGTTAGGAATCGTGCCAAAACCATTCATTTAGCCTGCAGGTGTGACTACATCATGAGAGGCTTTAAACAACCTTATTTTAGTTCACAATGTGCTTTCCCAGAGTTTGTAGACATGCTGCTTAGTCATTTTCTGAGACTGCTGCTTTCTCTCCAGTGGTTCGGTGATCAAAAGCTTGTAATACATTCCTGAGAACACACAACAAATAATCCTCAGTAAAATGTGTATTTGGCATCTCTACGCAGCACAGGCATGAATATTTGATGGTGCACTTGGCTGAGATTGAAAGTTGATACATCCCTCTGCAGTACACCAAGAGCCACAGAGGCTGGAGCGTGAGCTATAGAAAGTTCACATAGGTAGTGGTTAGATATGGTTAGATGGAGCTGTTCGTCTTCCGTAGATTCCTTTTTGCATCATGACATCCAACAGCTGGCATGTAGACAGTTTCTGGCCTTGTTTGTAAGTACTTTGTCATCATCTGTGAGATTTGTTGTGTAAGGACCACATATGGGTTTGTTTCTAATATTATCTTTGGTGCAATATTGTCTCTTTCATACACCCACACACATACACAAAAAGATTGAGGCTGGCACCTGAGGCCTTCACACAGTTCAACAGTGTGTGTGTGTGTGTGTTTGTGTGAGTAAGAAATAGTGGCATCCTTGGTATCAGACAAAGGTTAGGATGTTTGACCGATATATATGAATGACCAGGGTCTGGGCCAGTTAACATACTTCAAAGGTTGCTTATTAAAGCTGCAGTTGTAAAAATAAATATGAAAGAAATTATGGCTCTGAAACCATTGATGAATCTATTAAGTAGATCAAGCAGTTATTTTCCCTGCTTGTACCAAATGCCCATTTTGCCTGGATTTATAGGTGAAAACAAACCACAGGGGCTGATTTGTTTGTAGCTTATGGAAGTGGTGTCCAATCCTGCTCCTGGCGGGCCAACGTCCTACAGAGCTTGGTCAAAGACTTCAGATTCAGAACACAAAGATGGTGCACTTCTATTACTTATGAATGGGAAAAGTGCAGCACGCAAGTCCCACCTTCTGAAAAAAGAGCTAATTGCTAATTGGCAAAGACATTGCATCACTGCAGATGATGTTAGAAACTCACACTTAGGACTGCACATGCGCGCTGGATGGTCTAGCCTGAATAATAAGCTTTTCTATGTTATTTGAGCATGAAAAACAACATTTATTAGACAGTCGTTGTCAGATTTCATTGTTGATTTCAAAGATGAAATTTATACGTAAACTTGGTGAACAGCTTTTGAGGATTTAATGTTTCCCCATTCAAAGAGTTATACGCTATAGTTGCATGACTGAAATCAGAATCAGAATCAGAATGAGCTTTATTGCCAGGTATGTTTACACATACGAGGAATTTGTTTTCATGACAGAAGCTACCGCAGGAATGACAGCGACAGAACAAAAAACACAGATAATAAAAAGAATAAAAAAGAACAAGTAAATAAGTAATAACAATATAGAAATTGACAATTGTATGTACAGGTATATAACAGTAGACAGTTTTGTATGTACAGGTATATTATGTGCAATTGAAATGTAGACTAATGTGTGTTAGATAAATAAGCGTATAAGTGTATAAATAGTGTGTGTACCATAATTATTGTCAAGTGTTCATGAGATGGATTGCTTGGGGGAAGAAACTGTTCCTGTGTCTGGTCGTTCTGGTGCTCAGAGCTCAGTAGCGTCGACCAGACGGTAACAGTTCAAAGAGGGAGTGTGCTGGATGTGAGGGGTCCAGAGTGATTCTGCCAGCCCTTTTGCTCACTCTGGATAAGTACAGTTCTTGGAGAGTGGGGAGGGTTGTACCAATGATTCGCTCAGCAGTCCGGACTACCCTCCGTAGTCTTCTGAGGTCAGATTTGGTAGCTGAGCTGAACCAGACAGTTATTGACGTGCAGAGGACAGATTCAATGATGGCAGAGTTGAACTGTTTCAGCAGCTCCTGTGGCAGGTTAAACTTCCTCAGCTGGCAAAGGAAGTAAACCTCTGCTATGCCTTTTTTACAATGTAGTCTATGTGATTGTCACACTTCAGGTCCTGGGAGATGGTGGTGCCCAGGAACCTGAATGACTCCACTGCAGTCACAGTGCTGTTCATGATGGTGAGTGGGGGGAGAGCAGGGGGGTTTCTCCTGAAGTCCACAATCATCTCCACTGTTTTGAGTGTGTTAAGCTCCAGGTTGTTAAGACTGCACCAGACAGCCAGCTCCTTAACTTCCTGTCTGTAAGCAGACTTGTCACCATCCTGGATGAGGCCGATCAGTGTGGTGTCATCTGCAAACTTCAGGAGCTTGACAAAGGGGTCTTTAGATGTGCAGTCGTTGGTGTACAGGGAGAAGAGCAGTGGGGAGAGAACACAGCCCTGAGGAGCTCCAATGCTGATGGTACGGGTGCTGGATGAGAAATTTCCCAGCCTCACTAGCTGCTGCCTGTCAGTCAGGAAGCTGTTGAGACGTTACGGTGCCTAATTGTTGAATAAAGTCGTTATTTTTGTTTTATTTCCATACAAAAATTATTCTCGTCGCTTCATAACATTATGATTGAACCACTGATGGCAGATGGAGTATTCTGGCAATGCTTTTCATACTTTTATGGACCTTGACAGTGCAATTTACTTGGCAGTCAATGGGACCGTCACAAGCCTCCCGGTTTTCATCCAAAATATCTTAAATTGTGTTCTGAAGACTAACGAAGCTTTTACGGGTTCGGAACGACATGGGGGTAAGTGAAAAACGACAAAATTTTCATTTTGGGGTGGAGTATCCCTTTAATAACGCGCAATTATGAGTTAATGTAAAAAGTTAGAATTGTGAGATATAAACTTGCAATTGTAAGACAGTAGTCAATCTTTTTTTCTGCAGAATTGGACTTGCAATTGTGACTTTATACAACCCAATCTCACAGCAACTCATACATATTTTATGAGGTGGCTAATTTTCAGAAATCATACAAATTTGTACGATTTGTAAAAAAAATTATACGTTTTTATGAGGTGGCAAATTCATAGGAATTCATACGAAGGACCACAACTAACCCCACCCCTAAACCTACCCTTCACAGAAATCGTATAAAATGAGGGAGGTCGTACGAATTTGTATGAATTAGCCACCTCATAAAATACGTATAAATTGGTCATGAGGTAGAATCTTGCAATTCTGCCTTTATAACTCAAAATTGTGAATTTATATAAAGAAATTCTGAGAAATGTCAGAATGGCAAGCTTATATCAAGCAATTCTGAGAAAAAAATTGATAATTGTGAGACAAAGTTGCAATTACTTTTTTAATTTTTTTATTTAGTGGCTGAAATGGACTTCCATAGATTTAGCTCCAACACACTTGCCTGGAAGTTTCTAGTAGTTGGAGCTAAACTCTGAACAGTGGACCACCAGGGGCAGGTTTGGACACCCCTGGCCTATGGCATTATGGGGTGAAATCCATCCCTTTAAGGAAAATGTACAGTCATTTTAGACCATTAGCAGGACATAATCATAGAAGTATAAATGTATAGAGAAATCAAACAGCTACTTATCAAATAAATAAAAGGATATTGATCAGAGTTACTGAAAATGTTGATTTTGACAATAAAAAATTAGCCTATGTGAAAAGAAAGAGAGCACAGAGTAAAGGCCCCTTCCGAAGAAGAAAGAAAACTATATAACATCAACACCAATGCACGATTATAAGTGATGCAGTTATGTCATCTGTTGTTTTAAATGTTTAGCTTTTTAAAGTTGGGTGGATTCTAATTGTCTGGCAATGTTTTTTGTTCATCAGTAGGAAACAAATAATTCCCAAAGGATTCCAATGAGGAAAAGAAAGACATTATTTTAAAACTGGTTTCCAGAACACTCCCCATATTTGCTATTAGTCGTCAAACAGCCACGCTATCTAATCAACCTATGAATGGCTTACATATAGTTGTTCAAATTAAGATGAGTTAGAAGAAAGTAGGCTATTGCATCATCAAAAAAATTACTTCCTTTACCTTTAATGTTGGCTTGGCTGATGCAGTTTGCGTGTGTGTGTGTGTGTGTGTGTGTGTGTGTGTGTGTGTGTGTGTGTGTGTGTGTGTGTGTGTGTGTGTGAAAGAGTGAGTGATAAGCCAGATTGCTGCTTTGATGTCACATTACTGCATTTATGACTCACATCCTTTCTGTCAAGAATAGATCTTAATAGAACATAAAGAACATACTGAAATCATCACCACTGCACAGTTTATGCAATAAGACAATCTATATAAATGTACATCACTCAAAAAGATAATTGCATGGGACAATGGAAAACCATAATTAGCATGTTAGCTTAGGCAAGCATCAGTTACTCAGGGCCGTTTTGGCACCCTAATTGAAATCCTTGTGTATAATTATTTTACACACATGTCATTCATTTAAAAATAGGTGATTTCTATATATCCTGCATCAAATATTTGTATTTCTGATCACCATCTTTTCTTATGCTGAAAGCAAGGAACAGGTGGGACTAATCAATTAACAAAACAGAATTATCGTAAATAGGCCTACTAGTTTCCTAATCAGAAATTGGACATTAACAGTGTATTTACAACTATGAAACTAATTTTGTCAATTTTTGAAAATGTCGTTTTTGTTTTAAAACCCTCTCTGTCCAGACTAGCGTTTTCGAGCATTTTCCAAAAATGTTAAATTCGCTTTACTGCGCATGCTTAAATCCTCAAACAACCTCACTGAGATGATTCAGATGGATCCGACATGATACTATTTTATGCAATTCTTCTGGCAGGATAATTTTATTTATGAAAATATCTCACCATTCACTAGCGCGTTCAGGTTGCGCTCACTCACGATTGTATGTCTGCTCTAAAATGCAATTGCCCTCTTGTTTGCAGCACACAGCAAACACAAGTAAATTTTCTGTCATCTTTGCAGGACTGTGATATGAAGAGTGTACAAAGTAACACATTTGTAGCAATAGTGTGAAAGTTAATAGCACATAACAGGCACAATACTGGTATAAACAAAGATATCTATCGGTACAATATGTGTCACATGACTAAACATGCGTCATGGTTTCAAAAGCCTCTGTTTTCACAGTCCACACTACAATGTAAAAAATGGCGTTTTCAAATGTATCCACTTTGGAGAGCGTTTTTAGAAAGCTCCTTGTCAAAGCTTCCTTGACATAAATGCCATCTCAGTATGGACAAAAGGCCAAAACTTGAAACATGGCGGAGGAGAGAAACATAGCTGTAGTACTGTTGATTTTATTTGTTTTTCCCACATCATCTGCATCTTTCTCTTGTCATTTTAGTCATGTGTATTTACATATGTAAATAATCATTTGACGCAAATTGTATGTACTGTATAGTACACCGTGAAAACAGCATATTTGACCAAAATTCCAGCATCATCAGCAAGCTGAATGGATGCCAATGAATGGGACATTACATTTTGGTAAAATTTTGTATTTTATTAAAAATGTTGATATTTAGCCATTGGATATTGACAAAGTATTTCCTATACATTTTGACTTTAATTATAGGATTTCCACAGTAAGTGGGCATGAACTCATGAATAAGACGTCCATGATTCCTATTCATTCTGACAACAAAGCACTTGACAAACTCGTAATTACAACTTCAGAAATTTCTGATTGCACGTAAAGGCAGCATAAACAGATGTAATGAAACTGAACTCAAAGTACCAAACTTAACAGACAAGACGCCTATAGGGGTATTTTGAAAAAAAAATCCAACCATAAGTTTTAGGGTGCATTATAATAGTGTCCTCCAAAGTAGACTTCATAATATTTGAATGCTCAAATAAGTGAGATTCCAAATTGTAGGGAACGCAATGAAAAGCACAGCACATGGCATAGGGAACATACAGTATGTACTTCGATATCAAGTTGAACGTATAAGAAAAGTTTAATTCACGTTAGGAGTGTTGCAGGCAGTTGTGGGCAAGTATAAAGTGCACTACATATGGTAAGAAGGCACATGCATATTCTAAAGGGGTCATCGGATGCCCATTTTGCACAAGTTGATATGATTCTTTATGGTCTTAATTAAAAGTCTGTAACATATTTTGGTTAAAATTTCTCAATGGTAGAGTAAAAAACACCTTTTAAACCTGTCAAAATCAGCTCTGTTTTTAGCAAGCCATTATAGTCCATGTTGCTTTAATGCTAATGAGCTCTGCTCGCCCCGCCCCTCTCTTCCGTGGAGTGATGAGCAGACTGTAAACTTAAGCCGTGAAACTGGCGAACTAGCACATTATTTGGAAAGGCGATTTGCAAAGATTCATAAAAAACCCATAAACTCACTTCTTCTGTAGTTGAAGCTGGATCACGAATGATTCACACGAACATAGATGTATTTAGGCAGATCGGGGATCGGCGCATTCACTTCAAAGCGAAAGTAACGTTAATCCTCTGCATTTTCAGTGGCTCAGATGTTGGGAGTAAATGATGACTGCTATATTCATTATTACATCCAACAACAAAACACCTCAATCGCTTAATCGGAGACATCTTGTCTTCCCCTGCACCGGAGACGGACAGCTCTCAGCTCACTCAGGGCGGGTTTAAGGTAAGATGGCCTTGTCAATCAACTATCGTGGGAGTGGCCTGTACAGAACTACGTCATTCTGACAGGAATCTCAGAACAGCCTGATTTGAGAAAGGGGATTTTGAAATATGGATTTAAAAAAAAAACACTGGGTGGATTTTTATCATTATATGATGGATGTGTACACACACTTCCAACACACATTTATGTTCAAACAACTTGAAAAGTGAATTTTGCATCCGATGACCCCTTTAAATGAACCATATCACACTTATTTTCACATTATACATCACAACTCTTATTTATCAGGCTTTTAAGTACTATGCATTTTACAATAATTTACATATTGGGCACCTAGAATCTGTGTGATTCAAGCGTCATCTGTGTTTGATGATGTAGCAGGGCATTCCAACGGAACAAATATTATCAAGTGAAGTGAACTTCTACAGACACCCCATGCTGAGTTTGTAGGGAGCTGTGAAACTGCGTAGGGACCCTGTGAATTGTAACACGGCTTTAAACATTGATGCTCAGCAGCATTTGTGCTGTGGACACGGACACACAGTAGGCTATAGAAGCCACCAGTAAGCAACCTAGCAACTGCTTAGAAACATGCTACAAACACTCAGAACACTTTGGAGACCCTAAGAAAACTGTAATTGCTATACTACAATAATTCATATCTATATTACTATAATTGTTCTCTGTCACTTTTATTCCTCAGCAGCAAGGCTTTGTCATGTGGTAGATTCATTTTGTCACCAAGTCTGCTCCAGGAATGTGGGCTTTATGACCTCTAGATTGATGAGAATGTGAGTTGTGGATGGTGGGGGTGTCTAGAGGAGGGCTTCTTTCATCTTGGCAGGATGCTCCCTGGATATTCGGTGGCTAATCTATCCTTTCAGTCACAGCGAATCAAGCCAAGGGATTCCCGTCTGAAGTATGAATGGGAAAAGTAATGCAATATTTCCTGCCTAGCAGGGATTTTCAGTAAGTCAGTGATGAAATTAGACTTTTTTAAATCTAAAAATGTATTCAAAAATACAGTTAAATGGAATTAATATATACATTCTTATTTAAAAATAGATTATTAAAAGAAAACATATGTAGATTAGCATAATTTTATATATATATTTTTTTTATATATATTTTTAGTAATTATATATTAATAACACACAGACACACAAATATATACATACTGTATATCAGTAATTTTTTAATGTTTTTAAAGAAGTTTCTTATGCTCATCAAGGCTGCATTTATTTGATCAAAAATACAGAAAAAAAGAGTAAAATTGTGAAATATTATTACAATTTAAAATAACAGTCTCTATTTTAATATACTAATAAAAATAAAATATATTTTATTCCTGTGATATAAAGCTGATGTGCTGCTTTTTTTGTCTGATACTATCTGTGATACTTTTTTTCAGGATTCTTTGGTAAGTAAAAAGATCAGCATTTATTTAAAATATAATAAAAAATCAGTTTTGCATCAATATTTAAAATTGTAATAATATTTCACAAAATTATTTTCCCCAATATATATATATATAAATATATATATATAAATATATTGTTGTAAATATTTAGTTCTAAAAATATAGAATGCTTCATTGCTTAATAATAATTGCTTAATTTGCTTAATAATTGCTTAATAATCTTCAATAAACTAGATGTATAGATGTATTTGTATTTTTTTTTTCTCAAATTAAAAACCACAAGAAAGCTGTTATAGCAGTAGCCTGCACCTCTCTATTTGGGAGGCAAGATTACTTCCAAAATGCATCGAGTGAATGCAATAAGAATAAATTCTGAAATATGACACTGCGACTCATTTGTCTTCAGGAGCCCTCAGGATCTGAGAGCTGATTTGGAGGAAACAGAAATGTAACCTACATTCAGTGACTTTGCAGTAAAAGATGCAAGCAAAACACAAAAAAGAAGTACTGAGGATAAAAGCATGTTGAATCATGACTCACTGATCTCCCCGCTAGAGCGATCAGACTCTGATATTGTTTTATTAAAGGTAATCGTTAGTCATTTCATGGGGGCATAACACTTTTATCTTTATCCTTCTGATTTGACAAGTTTCATTAAATGAGTCGATTAGAGTTCACAGTATTATGTATGTCTTGCCTTTTGCTGTCTCAGGTCTTTCTCCTTTTTCATACATACTTCAAGATCATGTGCTTGCTCAAGCAGATAATGGGACTTCAGCTGACAAATGGTTTTACTGCATGGACCAGCACTGTAGTTGATTCTTGTGGTTCAGAAGTCAGGGCAATCTAATATTGAATTTCGGGCCCAAAGGCTTCATATATATAAAAAAATCAACAACAAAAAAAACACAAAAAACAATATAAGAAAATCTTGTGTGGATCATATATCAACATGGCACTGGCGTATGCAATTTTTTGTACCACCCTTTTGGGGAAAATTCTCAACAAAGTTTTTTTTGCTATAATGTGTTCAAAATGTCCACCACAGAAGAAAATATTGTCATATGATTCTGGCTGCATGGTGTTGTGATAAACATAGTTTTAGTTGTTCATTAGTTTGTTCGTTCAGTAGTTGACAGAAATTTGTGGACATGGGCAGAATAAAACATTTTCTTAAATTCAAACTCAGTCTCAGTTTTTTCTTTTTTTTAAGATTGTAAATTGTAGTATGACCTAGAGTATGGATACACATATACACTTTATTTTGTTTACATGGAATGCTAAAAAAACACACTTTTTGTCACAAATGTTTTCAGAGCATGATCCTGGTACATTGCTATTTATTTATGATTGTGATTTTTATTTTGCTATTTTCAAACTTCAGCATATGTTGAGTTGTTTAGTGTAAAGAACATCATGATTTCCTTTGCACTGCCTTGCGATTGTCAGCAGCATTGAAGGGTCTGTTTGTACTGAACCAGAAAGCTCTCGTTGGGTTTACACCCAGTGACTCTCTGCCGCATGAGAGGTGTCTTTGTGTCATTTTTCAGCGTTTCATCAGGAGCTCAGGTGGCTTTAGCTCTTTGCATCTCCAGCTGCTCACCCCACAGCCATGGGACTATAGACGCTTATGTGTTTCTTCTGTTACTCATTGTCTTCTTCAACTACAAAACAAACACCTATTAGAGTGAGATGACCCTTAATTTTGAGGAATATGACATAGTTTATCTCCCATTATTTCTCTATTACGGTTTATATTATATGTGAAATAATGTTAAACAATGTATTTTAGTATGGCATGTTGTTTATTTCTGTGTTGTACAGCATCATATAGCATACCATGTGTATGCACATTTAGCAGAAGGGATTGCTTACTTGTAATATTAACAATTCCTTAACCTGTGACAGAATGTGTGCTGCATAGGCTGTTTTGTTTTGTTGTTTTTTTTATAGTTTTTTTCCCCTAACCCATGGCCAGAAGATGGGAGTTAGATTATAAAACAAAAGAGCCATTTATGCACCATCTGTCCGACTGGAAGAACTCATCTCTGTCAGCGACAGTGCAGTGTCCTTGGGTTCTTTTGGTTATTTGTTTGAGCTGACAGTAGTAAAGTAGTGAATTATGTGGGATGTTGCATTATTTTCTATCAACAATATTTTTCATACTCATTGTTTGCTGTACAACCCTATTTAGATACCAAGCTTTATATTGCAATGTAAACATTATAAACACAACAAGCTAACTGAGACTTGTTATAGCACTTCAATACCATTGCTCTTTTGTTGATTTTGATTGCTTCCATTGTCCTCATTTGCAAGTCGCTTTGGATAAAAGTGTCTGCTAAATGACTAAATGTAAACATGGTTTTTGGTACTTGAGTAATATCACTGTATTTTAAGAGCTATGTAACTGTAAAGGTCCTTGCACACTGAGTCCGAAATTTTCACATGCGTTTTTCCGTTTTTTTCATATTCGTCATCCTTTCCTATCAAAATGCATGTTACGGATGTGAAAACGCAGTTGACATTTTTTTCCCCTACTCATCTTTTCTGACTGTTTTTCACTAGTTTTGGCTAGGGTCAGTTTCACTACTGGTAGCATGAGGCGATACGTGGACCCTACAGAGGTTGCACAGTCCAACTCCTCCAGGATGGCACATCAATATGTGCCATTGCCAGAAGGTTTGCTGTGTCTCACAGCACAGTCTCAAAAGTATGGAGGAGATTCCAGGAGAGCAGTTACTCTAGGACAGGGGTTCCCAAACACGTTCCTGGAGCCTCCCCAACACTGCACAATTTGTATGTCTCCTTTGTCTGACACACCCATTTCAGGTCTTGGAGTTGCTACTAATGAGCTGATGAGTTGAATCAGGTGTGATTGATAAAGGAGACATGCAAAATGTGCAGTGTTGGGGAGGCTCCAGGAACGTGTTTGGGAACCCCTGCTCTAGGAGAGCTGGACATGGCTGTAGAAGGTCCTTAACCCATCAGCAGGACCAGTATCTGCTCCTTTGTGCAAGGAGGAACAGGATGAGCACTGCCAGAGCCCTACAAAATGACCTCCAGCAGGCCACTGGTGTGAATGTCTCTGACCAAACAATCAGAAACAGACTTCATGAGGGTGGCCTGAGGACCCAACATCCTCTATTGGGCCCTGTGCTCACTGCCCGGCACCATGGAGCTCGATTGGCATTTGTCATTGAACGCCAGAATTGGCAGGTCCGGCACTGGCACCCTGTGCTTTTCACAGATGAGAGCAGGTTCACCCTGAGCACATGTGAAAGGCATATCCATGGAGGGACACACAGACCTCCACATGCTATGGCACCGTGACTGCCATTAGGTATCGGGATGAAATCCTTGGACCATTGTCAGACCCTACCCTGGTGCAGTGGGTCCTGGGTTCCTCCTGGTGCATGACAATGCCCGGCTTCATGTGGCAAGAATATGCAGGCAGTTCCTGGAGGATGAAGGAATTTATACCATTGAATGGCCCCTACGCTCGCCTGACCTAAATCCAAAAGAACACCTTTGGGACAATATGTTTCAGTCCATCCAACACCGCCAGGTTGCACCTCAGACTGTCCAGGAGCTCAGTGATGCCCTGGTCCAGATCTTGGAGGAAGTACCCCAGGACACCATCCGTCGCCTCATTAGGTGCATGCCCCGATGTTGTGAGGCATGCATACAAGCACGTGGGGGCCATACAAACTAGGGCTGTGCGATTAATCGAAATCGTCATAAAATCACGATTTGAGCGTGCAACGTTATTTCTAAATCGCTTTATAGCACGATTCTTTCCGTGCCCCGACCTCCCACAGTAAGCTATCCAAACCAATCAGAATGCAGCGCGCTTAAATGGAGTGCGAGGACAGACCGGGCATACAGACGTAACGCCAGGTTCACACATACTCCGTGTATACTGCGTATTTTTTCCGCGCACATGGTAACGGTTCAGAGCGTTCACACTGCATGAGGTTGTGGTCCCGTGTACCGATGAAACATGCTACCTATTAGATTGTGCTACCAAAAATATATTTGCATTGTTTTAAGAGTAAGGGTGTTTTCACACCTGGCCCGTTGTTTCGGAACCTGGCACGTTTCCCCCCTTAGTTCTGTTCGTTTGGGCATATGTGAACACGACAATCGCGCTCGGATCCGCACCGAAACAATCGGTCTGAGATCGCCTGAACGAGATGGTCTCGGCTCGATTGAAAACGAACTCTGGAGCGGTTCGGTTGTAGTGAGAAAGCAATCCGATCCAACGGACCAACAAACCAGGCTATATCACACTGTATAATGGTTAATTACGTAAGTTCCGTGAAAAGCAGTGGGTGTGCACGTCTTCGCCATTCAAAATCAAAGCACGCCTTTTCATTTTATAATGCGGTCTTAATGCTCTTCGTAGTAGGTGCATTTTAACAATGTTTTGCCGACGAATCCTGGACTCCTGCTCAAAATGATAAATTAATAAATATATCGACAGCTACAAAAAATAAATAAAATAAACAATAAGCCCTCAAAGCTGTTGTCGTTCCATCCTGACGTGTGTGTGTGTGTGTATAATGATAATATCCCCAATGACCCGTCAACTTGGAGAGATATATCCCTTCTACCAACAGTTTATAAGGTATTCATGAAATGTTTGCTCTCAAGAATCCTCCCCAGGTTGGTGGAGACAGGAATACTCTCATCAAAACAGAAAGCATATATCAATAGACAGGGAATGAATGAGCACGTCTTTTGTTTGAAAACAGGAATTGATGATTTCAAACATTCATCTGCAAGATTCTTCACTGTTTTTCTGGATTTTCGTAAAACTTTCGGCTCATTGTCCCATGATGTTATGCTCTATGCATTGGATGAAATAAGACTACCACGGCCATATGTGGATGTGATCAAGGACGTCTACAATAACTCCTATGTTCAAGTCATATGTGGAAATGCCTTAACTGATCCTATACCACTCAAGTTCGGTATTAAGACCGGCTGCCCCTGGAGCTCTATTAACTTTATATTAGCGATTAACTCCTGGCTGAAATGGATGTGTCAGTGCGCACCAGCAGGTGTGCGATCTCCAAATCCAGTGCAAGCTTATGCGGATGATGTGGAAATATCTTCACGAGATAAGAGTGTAATTCATAATATGCTTCTTCGTATGGATGACTTCATAAGGTGGTCTGGTTTGGATATGAAACATACAAAGTGTGCTGCGTTTTATGAAAGACGGTGTGGAGGAAATAGATGGTATAGATCAAAGTCTGATAAACCTCCAATCTTTGCATTAGCACATAAACCTATCCGTCTATATGAACGTCCTGAAACCTATCCTTATCTGGGCATAAATTCAACATTAGCGGTGACTGGGAGGAACAGGTTACAGAGCTGTGTCATGAATTTACCTGAAGACTTGCACTGATTGATTCTTCCCCTCTCCCCATAATGATGAAGATTGAGGCTATCAGATTGATTGCAATAGCTAAAATTCAACAGCTGTTTATGAATGTTCATATTCCACAATGCACACTTTCAATATTGAATGATGAAATGGTAAAGCTAGTGAGAAAATGGCTCTGTCTTAATAGCCATACTACCCGATATATTATTTTCCAGTCGCGCCGAGACGGAGGTCTCGGTGTCCCAAACATTGAATGGATTTATACTGCCTCCAGAATAAGTCATCTTCTTAACATGTTGAATAACGACGATATATCTGTCAGAGAGCTGGCACGTGAGTCACTTTTTCTACATCTATAGCGGCGCAAAACACTGGCTGCTTCATGCAACGAGCCCCAGTTTCTTGGATTTAAATTAAAACTGAATGGAAAATTGGATATCAAAACAGCCGGATTTGGAGTATGCTCTGATTGGCTGGATTTAAATGATCTTTGCCAGCGTACAGGACTGCAGCTCTCTTGGCAAGGACCCAACGGAGCGGTAGCGGTTCTTAATAAGGATATAATAACAGACCCGCATATCTCTACTCTAGCGGTACTCAACACAGAAGGTGCACCTCGTCAACTATCGACCAATAATGTAAGAGTCTCACTTTTTAATCTCAGAAAAACTAAAAGTGCCCAGCATTGGATGGGCTTGAAACTACAGGGAAAATTAGCACTTCTCCAATCAGCTGACCATTCAGTATCCCATTCTGTTTTGACAAAAATTCCAATCTCAGAGGATATTCTAATTTTTATGATTAAAGCACGACTACAATGTCTTCCAACTATGTACGATCTGTCAATATGGTACCCGTCAAAATACAACTCCTACTGTCTGTTACATCAAAATCAACAGGAAAATGAAACAGTTGCTCACATCTTAAATGGATGTTGTTGTTATAAAGGACTGTATGTGTCCAGACACGATCGCCTGGTTGATTTGATTGTAAAGGACTTGATACATAAAGTCATGTATCAATACATAAAGACAGTAAGATTTACCAGCATACAACTGTTGAATTGAACTGGTTCTATCACAACACATCTGACAGAGACTATTTTAAAAACATCCCAAATACTCCTGACATTGTGGTTGTAAACGAGGCTTTGAACGCTGTGGTTGTTATTGAGGTTGGCTGTTGTTTTGACTTGTATTTGGATACCTGCTATCTTTCCAAATTGCTGAATTATCAGCCATTGTTTGAAGCCATCCATCAACTTGACTATCAGTGTAAATTAATTATCCTAGTATTTGGAAGTTTAGGTCATGTGCACAAAAATGTGATTAAAGGACTGCAGTTGGGTGGATTGCAAAAAAAGAAAGCAAAAAAACCTTCAAATTACAGGAGCATCACATGCTTGAAAAGCAATTATTTCTTACAATTTTGACAAGGTGCCAATAATTTTGTCCAGTCCATTTTTGAGTTCTGTGTGAAATTTTATCAAGTTTGACTTTTCTTCTCTGTTTTTTTGTGTTGTTGCAGTGCAAACAAAAACAATAAGCACGTGAATACCAAAACATCTGCAATTGGAACAATTTTCTGAGAGAAGTGTTGCATTTTCTGACAGAATTGCAAGGGTGCCGATATTTGTGGCCATGACTGTATATATATTTTTTGTCGTATATTTTTTGCCGTTATAGAGACATTTTGTTACACCTTTACTTAGTGATTATTTTGCCTTATGTCTGTTCTAGAGACATGTTAAGAAACCACAACTAGATCCTAGTGAACTGGCAAATTACAGACCCATTTCAAATCTTCCGTTTATGTCTAAAACATTTTTAAATTATTAACATCCCGTGGTAACTAGGAATTACACAAGCTTCAGTCTGGATCCAACCCTTAAATGATCTGAGATGACCAAACACCTGAGAAAAGATGATGCCAACCCCTCAGAGGAACTCAGAGGATGCCAACCCTCAGACAACATACAGAATTACCAAATTTTGCCATAAGTTAAATATATTAAGTTTCTACAATATATATATTGTAGAAACTTAATTTCCTGTAAAGCTGCTTTGCAACGATTGTATCGTAAAAGGCGCTATACAAATGAACTTGAATTGAATTGAATTGAATGTTACAGCTTTTTGATAAAGCTCTAATTGGTTTTCTTTTGGAAATGTTACAAATTCACACTGAATGCATTTATGACTGTAAAGCATGTCTATGTGTGTCAAAATCGTGATTAAAATCGAAATTGCAAAATTGATCAAAGAAATTGCGATAGATTTTATTTTGTCCATATCGCACAGCCCTAATACAAACTACCGAGTACCATTTTGCAATGAAATTTCAGCAAAATGGACTAGCCTACTGCTTCAATTTTTCACTTTGATTTTTGGGGTGTCTTTGAATTCAGCACTCTGTAGGTTGATCATTTTCATTTCTATCAAATGATGTGGCATCCTTTCGTTCCTAACACATTACCCAGTCCATATCAGTATAGATATCCAGCATGACATTTTTCCTCATTGAGATGTGTTTTCAAAATGTTCCTTACATTTTTTTGAGCAGTGTATATTCTGTTTGAACTGGAAGTTCAATTTCAGAATCTATTAGAATTCACGTCTGTATATACAAGAACCAGATGCTGGGTGGCATGTGTGTTGTAGTGGTAAAGTTAGTTATCGTATGACTGTTTGACTGAGGGAAGAAGTAGGAGAAAGTTTGTGTACAGGATACAGAGACTGTGACCTGATACCAGCACAGATTGATCTGGAGTGGCCTCTCACTTTCTAAAACAAAGCACTGAGTGTCCCATGTCTGCGTGACCAGACTGACAAACTCAATTGCAAAATGGCTTGCTGTGGACTGTAGAATAAAAATAAAAAAAATGCCAGGAATTTACAGGATTAAAGAGTATTATATTACAATAAATTACTGTAGTCACAAATTTACTGTGAAATCAATGCATGCTGGGTCATTTTCTTACAAATGACTGTGATTGAACAGCAGAATGATGCTAACATCAGAGTAATTATATATTATGTAATTCACATTATAAAGTTGTCTTTAACTGTACCACTGTGAGAAATTTAGTTGTTTACTACTGTAATTGTTTTGAAGTCGCCATAATGATGATTAGTGTTTAGTATTTGTTTGAGATCTTGGACCTTGTATATTCATATTCCAATTTCTGATCTAGTCATGTCAGAAGTGTGACAAATGAAAACATTTGTCAAGATGACGACAAGCTAGAATATGAAATAAGCTAATTGCTTGACTTTAAGTTAGTCAAACTATTCTTAGCATGAACATGAAGATTTTATTTCAAATATTTACTCATCTGCCACAATAATGTAATGTGTTTGATTCATCTTTATTTGGTGTCTTTTCTCTGCAAGTATTGATATATGAGTAACTGTAATTCAATCAATTCATCTGCATATCATATGAACATTTTTAATTGATCGACAGCTCTAATTTTTAATAGTACCAATAAAATATTAACGGGGTCCTCGGATGCCCATTTTCCACAAATTGATATGATTCTTTAGGGTCTTAATGAAAAGTCTATAACATACTTTGTTTAAAATTTCTCAATGGTAGAGTAAAAAACACCCTTTTTACCCTGTCAAAATCAGCTCTGTTTTTAGCAACCCGTTTTAGTGCATGTTTCTTTAAATGCTAATAAGCTCTGCTCACCCCACCCCTCTCTTCTGTGGGGTGACAAGCCATTCTCATGAGACTGTTTACTTTAGCCGCAGAACTTGCTAACTAGCATGTTTTTAGGAAAGGCAATTTGCAAAGATTCATAAAATAACCTTATAATCACTTCTTCTGGTGAGGCTGGATCACAAATGATTCGCGCAAACATAGACACATTTAGGTAGATCGGCGGATGCATTCCCTTCAAAAACAAAGGTAATCCACTGCGTTTTCAGCAGCTCACGACTGCTATGTTCATTATTACATCCAACAACAGATCACCTCAATCGCTTAGGAGCCATTATTGTCTTCATCTGCTCCAGCGTCGAAACAATGGAGGACTGATGACAGCTCACTGAGGGCGGGTCTAAGGTAAAACGCCAGTGTCAATCAACAATTGTGGGAGAGGCCTGGGTCTGTGTGACGTCACACAGACAGGCATCTGAGAATGGCTTGATATGAGAAAGGGGAAATGATTTAATGAGATAAAAAAATAAAAAACACTGGGTGGGTCTTTATCATTATAGGGTGGTTGTATACACACACTGCCAACACACATTTCAGTTCAAACAACTTGTAAAAGTGAATGTCGCATCCGATGACCCCTTTAAATCTGTAAGCATACAAAAAAATTGTTGAGACAGAATTGATTTATATGATCTTGTTATTATGATGGGATTTATTTCATGAATTTATTTACACAGTGCCATAACAGAACTAGAGCGTACATTTGTTAGGACAAACTCTTAAGTTGGCTTGAGAAAGCCTTAAATGTTTCAAACAGCTATAATGTTTTTAGCACATAGCTAATATGTTTTAGTTGTTGCTAGCATGCTTTTTAACATGCTGCTAGCTTGAATTGGTGTATTACTAATGTTTTAAAATGTTAACATGGTTTAACACATTGCATTAGCATGATTTAACATGTTGTTAGCTTTTCTTCGGCTAGTTGCTAGGCTTTTCTAATGATAAATAGATAGCTAGATAGATAAATGAAGACCTGATGGAAGACCTGATCAACACAGGAACGTGTTCCTGTGGCTCAGTGGTAGAGCATTGTGTTAGCAACGCAAAAGGTCCTGGGTTCAATTCCCAGGGAACACACATACTGATAAAAAAATGTATAGCCTGAATGCACTGTAAGTCGCTTTGGATGAAAGCGTCTGCTAAATGTAAATGATGGTCTTGTTAGTTAAATGCTCTGTACGCCATGTGATACCTTTTCAAAAGGTATAGCTACACTTTTGTACCTTTTAGGTATTAATATGTACAATGGCATTAGGTAATAATATATGTACCTTTAAGTTACTAATATGGACACTTTAGGTACAAAGATGTACCTTTTGAAAAGATACCATCCCAGTGACAGCTTTTGTACCTTTTTTTCTGAGAGTTTAGATCATCTCAAGCCAACATAATAAGGTTTTGTTGCGTGAAATTTTTCTGATTCTGATTCATTGTGTGTTTTGGTTTTAATTTAGATGGCCATCTGATTGACATTACATACAACAGGAAATTACAGCATCATAACAAACATTACCTTCTGCTGCCTCTCTCTCTCATTCTCTTAACAATTTTGATGATATAGGTAATAGGAACACACACACACACTTGCTGTAGTTAAACTGCATGTTTAATCCGTGGATATTTCAAAGATTAGATGTGTTAGAGTCATCTTGTTGCTGCATGACTTGAGGATGCTGTAGCATCTCAAAGTGATTTTATGGGGATCAGCTGACCGATATGTAAAGTTGCTCAGTCTTTGTGTGAGTTGGGAGAAGGTTTGTTATTACTATGGCAACCAGCAGTTTAAGGCACAGCATTATCTGTAATATCAACAAACAACCAGTGAGCTGGTTTGTGTGTTCCTGTTATGTGCTTGAGGGCAATATTCATAAAGGTAATCGAAACACATCTGTTAAACTGAATGAAAGCGGTGCTTCGAGCTGCCCTAATGTTTGTTTAAAGGTTTAGAAATGTTTGTTCAAATTTCACCATAGCCAGCACCAATTTGCACAATGCTTGAATTGTTTGAACGGCGTACCTCAGAAAGATAATATAAGGTCCGATGATTTTCATAGTGCTGGATATGTGGAAGAAATTGTGGAATCCAGTCATAACAACTGAATAGGCCTATAATGCAGAATGTCAGATATTGGTAAAATTTTGGATTAATAAATGAAAATGGTTTTACACTCAAACTGTGATGTGGACTAGTGTCTGTGAATATTAAAGCGTACATACATACTCTTGTTTTCAATATTTTACTACATGAAGATGCTCCACATAAACTTCATCTCCAGAGCTGCTCTGAGAGTCACTTCACAAGCATTTCACCATTTCATTTGATACAACACAGAAACTCAAAGGTCTTCACTACAACTCTCCAAAAAAGAATATCTTCAAGAAATTGTGACAGAAATATTTTACTATTGTTCAGTAGAATAAATTCTCAAAGCAACATTAACAACACAATTTACATTGACATTATTCAACATTATTTTTAAGGAATATCACAATATTTTTCATCCATGTTTTAATGTAAACAGTAAACATCTGTTGTGTAGCAGTTTGTTTGCCAAATTACATTTGAATACTTTTTAAAAGATTACTACCTTCATGTGATGTCCACTGTTTTTGATAACAATTTTGTATTAAATCATAAAACTCAGAATCCAGAAAAAACTAAATTAGACAGTTCATAGGGCACAGTTTTGTAGTTTCATTCATAGTTTTGTGAATCAAATTGATTAGACATCTTTTTGGGGGGGTTGGTAAGATTTTTAATGTTTTTGAAAAAGTATCTTATGCTCACCAAGTCTGCATTTATTTGATCATAAATGTAGTAAACAGTTCATAATACTTTGAAATACTATTATCATTTAAATATTATTATAAAATATCTCTTTTCTGTTTTAATATATCTTAAAATGTAATTAGCAGTTGTTCTGCTTAATATATACAGTATTTTTAGGAAATGTTGCTGCATTTTTGATGCAGTTGTGATCACATTTAATTTAATGTAATTATTAATTATTAAAAAGTATTAAATTATTTTAAAAAATCTTACTGACCCCAAATGTTTTGAACAGTGATGTACATACAATTATTTTACATATTTGGATAATATTTAAAAATTATCACTATTAGTAGTAGTAGTACTAAATAATCATTTTAAAATGGTACATTTATATATCACTTTCTTACACTCACAGTACTTCTCACCATCAATTATGTTTTGGTTTAAGGATGGGAAAGTGATCGTAGATCGGCAGTCACGGGCAACGTTTTTCCGGAACAGCAATCTGAATTCCCTATTGATATGCTCATATGGCCTATTACATGGCCAGGAGAAGGCTAAGATTTCCCCTGCTTTATACACACTTAACCTGTGGGAGTAGCTGATGAAAAGCAATCTTCCTGAGGGTAAAAACAAAAACTAAAAAAGAATTTGCTCTTTTTTCATCTCTACTCTTTCTTCTAGACAGCATGAGATTAAATGGAGACTTTTGTTTAAATCTTCTCTTTCTGATAGAAAGACCCCAGTAATCTCACCAGTTTCAGAAAAGATCTGAACAATGTCTCAAACTGTGCCCTGATATGCCAAAATACCATAGTCTGTGATCAAGAGTCAGAGATATATATATATTTATATAATATATTATTTATTAATACTTTAAACAAGTTTTTATTTTATATTTTCACTTTTAATTTACATTTCAGTACTTTTACATTTTTTTTACTAGTTTTTGCTGAAGTTTTGAACATTTCTCTTTAGCTTTAATGTATTTTTAATGTAATGTTTTTAATGTAACACCAGTATGAACTCCAATATTTCTCCTTAACTGAGGTGTTCAGTAAGTCTCTGAGGCTGTTTTATGTTTCCAGATTGACTAATTTTGTCGTTTACGTCATCATTTGAGTATATTCAGTGTTATCTTTTCAAACTTTTCACCCGATTCATTTTTTTGTCTCCTGTTGTCTCTCCTCAGTGATGCATTGACGTTCGAAGGGCTTCTTGAGACCCGTGCCACTGCGATGGCGGTGCCCTTTGACCTGTGGGGTACGGCTCAGCCGGTGTTTGAGTCCTGGCCTGCAGGCCGTGGCAGTCCTGTGGAGGAGCTGGATGTGAGGAGTTTCCTGGGCTCACTGATGGAGGAGAACAGCACAGCGGAGAGATGTTATCGCTCTCACTCCCACAGCAGCGTCCTGCAGGGCCTGCCTTTCGGAGGAGTCCCTACCGTCCTCGCCATCAACGTCGTTCTGTGGCTGGTACAACATATTTAAAAAGTTCTACAGCATTGTTTAGCTGCAGTTGCATGACATGAATTTACTTTCTTGATTTACTGATTAAGCGTTCAGTCTGTGCAAGATGTATAACGCCAACATATAATGCCATTGTGCTATGGGCGTCCCGAGTTCGAATCCTGGCTCAAGGACCTTTCCTGAATGATCCCACCACCCTCTCTTTCTCCCACTTTGCTTCCTGTCTATTCTACACTATCCTATCTTAATAAAGGCAAAATGACAAAAATAAAGCTTAAAAAAAAGAAAATGTCTATAAGATGTTTTTGATTTAGAATGTATGTAAAACTGACATCTTAAAGACGTTTATCAGATGGTTGTACACAGTAGATGCTTTCCAGATGAAGTAATCTTTAACAGACATCTTGCAGACGTATGTGTGTTATCTGGGAAGTCATATTTCACCCCAAAATCAAAAATATATATATATATAGCTTGCGTAAAATTTAGCTCTAAAGTCCCACTACAGCCATATTCAAAATTAAGTTCAAAAGTTTGGGGTCTGTTTTTTTTAATGTTTTTCAATGAAGTCTCTTATGCTCTCCAAGGCTGCATTTATTTGATAAAAAATACAGTACTGTGAAATATTATTACAATTTAAAATAGCTCAATAACTGATTTGGTGCTCAAGAAACATTTCTTATTATTATCAGTGATGAAAACAGTTGTGGTGCTTAATATTTTTATTGAAAAGTACAAAATGTCAACATTTCAGAATTCTTTCTTTAACAAAATTCAAAAGAACAGTATTTATTGGAAATAGAAGTTTTTGTAACAATGTCTTTACTGTCACTTTTGATCAATTCAATACATGTTTGCTTATTAAAATTATTCATTACTTTTCTTTTTTAACTTTTGAACAGTAGTATATACACATTTGAATTCAACTCGACAACCAAATCAGATTATTTTGAGAATTAATTTTGTAAACTGCATCAACCGATGTATTAAAACCGTCAGACTCAAACGAATGAATCGATTATGTAAATTATAAACAGCAGGAGTGTTTTTTTTTCCAGTTCTTTTTGGTGACATTTCTGGGGCAGAAACGACACGCTTCACCTTTAAGAACAAGTTGCTAACAGCAACCTAGGAAGCTCAATAGAGACCTGTAGCTTCCCAGCAGTCAGTGTTTTAAGTTGTCTTGTTGTTGACTCTTCCTTCCGGAGTCATTATGAACACAAGTGTGCATGCAGACCTCACTGCCTGTTAGTTTCCAAGACAACCACTCACCTCGTCTCTCTCTGGACAAAGAAATGGCTAATTATTACTGCTGGCCAGGGGTCTAGTGAGTGTAAGTGCTTGCTTTCTTTTTTATAGTTCTTACTCTATTTATATCAATAGCTTTGACACACATTTAAAGTGACGCAGTGACTTCTGGGTATATTCTGGATTATTCACATTCTCTGTATGAGCATTAGATCAGGTTCACTGTGCACATCATTTATTAACAGTTTCCCTGTACATTACTTTTTTTTATTTTTATCAAGGCCACTCTAAAAACACAATATGTATGCTGATATAACTGGATTGGTGTCTCTGTATTTTAGTTCCTGCTTCTGATCTTCTCCTGTTTGAGGAAGGCTGCGTGGGACTACGGCCGCCTGGCTCTGCTTATGGAAAATGACAGGTATCATCTCAGAACTGTTGACTGTTTGAAGAATGCATTAAGATGTTAATAATTGAACAAATGTGTGTGGTGGTAGAGTGAACTGAATGCTTAGCAGGTCAGTGTGAGATCCTGGTGCCACCTGCTGGTTACACAGGACAGTTTGGATCATGTTATATTATTGGTCTGATTATTTAGTCTGAAACATATATTCTTATATATAATATATACATATTGATTATATAAATAAACATAAATTGTATGTATTTATACAACAGGGCTTCACATTGTGGCCACATTTCCACCTCAGGTGTGCATTTTTTTTCTAATAATTCAACGGCCCATTGTCAGTTATTCCATATATATATAAATACACATACATACATATACATATACATATACATATATATATATATATCACTTTTGTCATTTGTTCTTCTTCTGCATTTCATTTTAAATTCCATTTCATTTGTATTTTGCTCATATTTTCAAGAGACCTGTTTCTTGAAAAAAATATATATATATTTAAGAAATTTCAGCTCACACACACACTGTGTCCCTGTGGGAGCAAGTGGGTGGAATTCGATCATAAGTCTTAAGACTTCTGTTGCAGCAGCGCTGCTTTCTTCTGCATCAGCATGTAGCATTAAAGTCTTTGTTTATGTGAATGCGCAGCTGATTCTCAGTGAGTATATTTGCAAAGCATTGCATCAGGCCACAGAGAAAACTCTGGCTTTCACAGAAATAGCATTTTTACATTTGTATACACTAGAATTTCACCTGCTCCTTTTCATTGCCTATAATAGACCTGGGTGGAAATGCTTACAATTTTCTGATCTTGAGGCTAGTTTTGGATCTGGCATTGAGTTAAGACTCTGAAAAAATGCTTTCAGACCTATCATTGATGGAAGCTTGAGAGGGATGAAGGCTTCATCCAGTGATGGGACTAACAACATACTCTATTTACAGAAGACTATGGCTAGTTGTCACAAGGGTTATATCTTAGTACGGTTTTGAATCAAACGTTAATTTGCTTAAATGGTTGTTTTATATGTGGTTATCTGGGTAACACTTCAGATTATGGAACTCATATTCACTATTAACCAAGAGTTGTTCCTCAATAAACTCCTAACTTGCTGCATACTAAGGTATGTTTAGGTATTGGGTAGGTTTAAGGGATCTAAAATATGGTCATACAGATTAAGGCATTAATATGTGCTTTATAAGTACTAATAAACAGCCAATATGCTAGTAATAAAGTGTTACCCGAATAAACAAGTATAAAAGCACACATTCAAGCATTCATCCACTACTATACTGTAAAATTAAGGTAGGTTTTAACTGAAATGTTCAATTGTGTTCACAGGATGAAGGTAAAGTCAGGTCGTGGCAAGTTATCACAAGTGTTTTATAGCTTGTAAATTATAGGATTAATTAAATTACATTTTGAATGTTGTCTTTTACATTTTTTGTTTAGTGTTCCAGTTGCTATACTTTTTATTTTTGCTGAAAAGCTATTAAATAGCCTATAATACATTAATATAGAAATATAGAAGTTGGCTTTTGAATTTCGATGGAAGTTTACATTTCAAACGATATGTTATTGTGTTAAATTAACGGTATCTTTTTCTTGGGCAGTTATGGAAAATATCCAATATCTTTTTTGTAGCCAAGGGTTAGTACTTTATGAGAAACATTTAATATTATTAATTTTTGATATTAACATTTAAAGTATCAATACTATTTATAACATACAAAATATACCCATCTTGAAAAACATGTAGTAAAATCTGTGATAACTTGCCCCAGTCTAGTAAAATCCAACATAGAGTTCATAGAATTTTCTAACAGTGTGTGAAGTATTTTTTGTTAAGTGTTATCTGTCAATTTTATTGTTTGTCTTTGTTCTATAGCTTGACATCACTATTCTATGGAGAACAAAGTGAGAAAGAGAAAACCCCGTCAGAATCCAGCCCATCAGACTCAGAGACCAAGGACATAGTAAGAACCTTTTGTAAAAGAAGAAAGAGACAAAGAAACAAACAACATCACAGACATTTAAGAAATGTTTGATCATGCAGAAACAGGATCTTTGCTTGAATTTATGACATTTGGCAGTGCAAAAACCCACAGAGCCTTGTCTTTATCAACGACACCCCTGCCTAGAAACAAATAAAAACATGAGTACAACCAATAGATTGTGCTTTTAATGTCACTATCATCTTCACAGTGATGTGAATTTACTACCGCTGAAACGTAAAGACATACAGAGGCACAAACAAAGTTCAATCTGTCGACGTGGATTATTACGGAGCGTCGCCCCAGGGCTGATGCCATATAAAATAGCCTGTGCACTTAGACACTATTTTCTTTTTATGCACACTATCTGTCCATTTATATTCTGACCTCACTCAGTCTCTTTGTGTTTTATGTGCAATGACAGTTCAAGACATCACAGCCACGTTAAAGATATTGCATGCATTCGCATGGCTTTTTCCACTTGTTACGCTATTCGTGTTCACTTAAAGGACAAATGATTCTGACAGATGCTATGCTAGCCAGACGTGCTCTTTTTTTATATGCCAGACCTTTTTATGACACCGTTGTCTTCCCTCCCTCTCTTTATAGGGCTTCTGTTCCTGGCTCACATCTCTGTACCACATGAAGTAAGTGTGCAAGAAATGCATGGTGATGTCATCAGCCAGCGTCCTGTTTGCTCATGTTATATCTCATTAAGAAAGGAAAACACAGGGTGAAGGTGGACCAGCACGTCTAACGTCTGGGCACGCTCAAAAGCCTTTCAGAACCGTAAACCAGCCGCTAGTCTGTCTCCACGGTTGCAGAGATGTTATTTGGACGACTCAAATGGCATGTTGGTGCCATATTTAGCTGGTTCCCTTAAAAGCTTCTTGAACTCCCCGGCGACCGAGAGTTTCCTCGCTCTGTGTGAGGCGAGGACGGAGGGGTGTGTGTGTGTCTGTGTGTATGAGGGCTCCTTGTAATCATAAAGGCCCCCAACGCCTTCATGTATTTGTGTGGTCTTTTAAAAAGGCCGTCACATATATATTATTGACCGAAGTCAATAATTCATTGGAAACACACTGAAAACTCTCAAAGTGACTGTGTTTGCTGTATAGTTCAACTAGTGCAGATCTAGAAAAACCATAGTCATAGGTTTGACACAAGGGTCAATAATATGTTCACGATTTAAAAAAATAAAAAATCTTTTACAAGGAAAGAAAAATCAAGTTTAAAACATGTGCCGCATGTTTGTTCTCATGTTCGTTTCATGTGGTTTTGAAAAACTTGCATATACACTACCATTCAAATGTTTGGGATCGGTAAGATTTATAAATGTTTTTGTCTTTTATGTTCATCAAAAAATACAGTAAAAACAGTCATATTTTTAAAATATTATTACAACTTAAAACAACTGTTTTCTATTTTGAAACATTGTAAAATATGATTTATTCTTGTGATGGCAAAGCTGAATTTTCAGCAGCCATTACTCAGTCTTCAGCATTACATGATCCTTCAGAAATCATTTTAATATGCTGATTTGGTGCTAAAGAAACATTTCTTATTATTATAATGTTGGAAACGGCTGTTGAATGTTTTTGTGGAAATTGGGATACATTTTTTTAGGATTCTTTGATGAATAGAAAGTAAAAAAATAACAGCATACTGACCGCAAACATTTGAATAGTAGTCTGATTTTCAAGAAAAGCCTCAATTTACTGATTCTAAAATGTCATGTTGTACTGGAACCATTAAGTAATAAAAGTATGAAAACATTTTCTATGTGAGAAAACACATTATTTTCCAAAAAATGTAAATATATTTTTGCAGTGTAAAAATATTTTTACATTGAATTATGAATTACTTATTATTTGTTTTTTTTGTTTGTTTTGTTTTGTTTTGCTTTGTTTTGCTTTGCGTTTTGTTTTGTTTTGTTTTGTTTTGTTTTGTTTTGTTTTGTTTTGTTTTGCTTTGCTTTGCATTTTGTTTTGTTTTGTTTTGTTTTGCTCTGCTTTGCTTTGCTTTGCTTTGTTTGTTTTGTTTTGTTTTGCTTTGCATTTTGTTTTGTTTTGTTTTGTTTTGTTTTGTTTTGTTTTTTTGCTTTGCTTTGCTTTGCTTTGCTTTATTTTGTTTTGTTTGGTTTGGTTTGTCTGCATGTTGGTTGAACCACAATAACAGAAAATCCAAAGTAGTGCTTTCTTTCTTTCTTTCTTTCTTTCTTTCTTTCTTTCTTTCTTTCTTTCTTCCCTTTCTTTCTTTTAAATTACTTGACTTTTTATTAGATTGTTTTGGATAAATGTGTCTGCCAAATAAAAAAAGCAATTGTAAATGGGCTTTTTTAAAATATATATTTTTTTGTCCTTATTCTTCCCGTAGGGATGAAGAGATCCGCAGTAAATGTGGCATTGATGCGGTCACGTACCTGTCTTTCCAGCGTCACATCATCCTGCTCATGATGGTGGTGTGTTTGCTGTCGCTCACCATCATCTTGCCTGTCAACCTCTCTGGGAACCTCCTCGGTACCTCCACCAGATCCATAACTGCTTGGTTACTATTTACTCTAGTAGTGCTCAGCCATAAAGGATTCATGACAACAGACACAAAACGTTTGGTATCCAGGAAAAGGCAGTAAACTTTAAAACAACATTACATCAACATTACATCTTAATTCATCAGTGTCCTTGCACCTAAAAAAGACTCTTTAGAATAATTTCATGAATTAGTTTTGACAGATTGTTAGTGTTAGAGTGAATATATTCACTACTTTTCAAAAGTTTGAGGTCAGTAAGTTTTCTATTTTGAATAAATGCTGTTCTTTTGAACTTTCTATTCCTCAAAGAGTCCTGAAATCCTGCGTCCAACAAAATATAACTGTTTTTAACATTGATAATAATAAGAATAGTTTCTTGAGCAGCAAAGCAGCATATTAGATGATTTCTGAAGGATCATGTGACGCTGAAGACTGGAGAAATGGCTCCTGAAAATTCAGCTTTGCCATCACAGGAATAAATTATATTTTAAAATGTATAAAAATTGGAACAGTTATTTTGAATTATAATAATACTTAAGTATACCACTGTTTTTATAGTATTTTTGGTATACATAAGAGACAAAAACAACAAATCTGACCGACCCCAAACTTTTGACTGCAATGTACATTTTCTGTATTGACTTGGAGGGAATTCTGCAGATTGTATTTTAGCTGAAAGTTCTACAATTTAAAAAAGGCACAAACCTGGGAGAATGTTTAACATTTGCATCTGGTTTTGCGGATGCAGATTCCGTGTGGGCCTGTCGATGAATGACTTTATGAAAAGCCTGGGAAAACTCTTGAAGATGTAAAAAGAGCTCAGTCTTAACCCTCCATTAGTGGACGTGTGTAAAAGCATAATTCAGACCACCCTACAGTGTTTGAAGGTGGTTGGGAGGCACGATAGAGGGTTAGAAGGGCCAAGTAAAATATGGGAAAGGCCTTGACTTTCCACGCCACAAGAAGAGCATTGTGAAAAGCCACCAGCTTTACCTCTTGTTGTTTTCAGACGCTTCAATACGCTTTTCGTATGACTTTCATACGACCTTGGTGGCAGAAGTTTACTGCGGTCCTCTAAAAGTGTTAAATGTGGATGTGTGGTAGACCAGTTTGTGGTGCAGCTTCAGGGCCGGCTGGTTAAAACAGGGTGGGGGTTTTAACGCTTACTCTCATCTCTATGCAACAATTTGACACTGTATTTGTTAAATAAACCGGCACATTCGCAAATTTGTCATAGCAACCAAACCCAAAGCATAATGATTGAGGTGTAGCAAGTTTTTTAGTCCACATTCAGTTTGCGCTGTACCACACGGGCCTCAAATAACTTTCAGAGTTATATTTTTGATGCTGGTATGTGAGAAGAGCATGAAATGTTACACAAGTTGTTTATTTCTGTGCTTTTCAGGAGATAGCCCAGAGAATTTCGGCCGAACAACAGTGGTTAATGTCCCCGCACAGTAAGTTTGTTTTTTATGATGAATGTAGACCTGAAAAGCATATAGCCTTGTTGTGTATGAAGTTGTTGGCATGATCTTGATAACTTTCTTTTCTTCGTGCATTAGGAATATATTTCTGTGGCTGCACAGCATCTTTGCTCTGCTGTATTTTGTGATCACAGTACTGTGTATGGCCCATCATTCCTCACGACTGGAATACAGAGAGGATGAGAAGGTTGGTGAACAGCTATATTCGTGCACATGTGTTATTACACCTCATTTCTGGTCCATAAGGGGCACTGCTTTTAACAGTGCTTGCAAACTGAGCGAGGACATCTCATGAAAAACTGTTCAGGTCTAAAATAGGCTTTGTACTGTATATTTAGATATCATTTAGAATTTTAAAATAAATATAATTTAAAGAGTAATTATTTATTACTAATTATATTTTTATTTAAATTTAAAAGCGAACCTAAATTTTATAAAAATATTAATTAATAAATAATACATTTGTATAAATTATATATATCCTATTTTTACATACATTAGATTTTTGGGGGAATTGTGATGTGCCTTCTTTACAATTAAACGATTTTCTTATTTCAGAAATGCTTTCCGATGTTTGTTTGTCTGCAATTATCATTATTCGTAGTGTTTCTCATTAGATTCTCTATAAGGTAAAACAATAATGAAAATCAGCCTGTCTGGACAACTAGTATTTTATTTTATCTTAAAATCACAATTAAAATTAAATGTACTGCAACAATATGATGTATAAATACTTCTACAGTTTAAACAATTTCAATTATATATATATATATTATCTTCTAATTGAAGATTCCAGAAGGGGGTTTTCACAGAGATGCCATTTTTAGTTCGCCAAAACTTTCAGTGAAAAAAAATAATAAAAAAATCTTACTGTGAAGTATATTTTAAAACCTTTTTCCACTATAAAGAACCTTTTGTGCAATCAAAAGGTTCCATGGATTTAAAGTTTCTTCATGGAACCATATATGCAAACAAAGAACCTTTATTTTATTTTTTTAAATATGCAGTGTTTACCATTAAAAAAAAAGAAAAACCTCTGATGTTGTTGTAATTGATCAGGTTTCTACAAAAAAAAAACTCAACACTGTTGGTTTGTTGGCTTGCAAGCATTGTATTTCTTCAAAAAATGCACTTCTAGCTTTCATTTTTGATGTATTATTACTGCAGGTGGCCAGAACTTTAATGATAACTTCAATTCCCAGAGAAATATCTGATCCCGACCTGATCACCAAACACCTGCAGTGAGTGAAGAGCACAGATCTGTTATCCACAGAATTACAACTATTGCTTGATCTCCATATTTCAGCATATCTGATATTAAATGTCAGCACAACTGAGGGCATTCAATTTCACTTATTTAAAAGCCAGTGTCTCTTCTATCTCCAAACAGTGAAGCCTACCCTAGCTGCACCGTCACTGATATCCGGTTCTGCTTTGACGTACAAAAACTAATGAAGCTGGACTCAGAAAGGTAATTTGCGTTTGCACATCTCCTGCATGACACAGAGCTGAGTCTGCAAATATTGCATATTAAACCCTATTAAAACTATATCCCGTACAGGCGAAAAGCAATGAAAGGAAGGCTGTACTTCACAACCAAAGCTCAGAAGGAAGGCAGGATCATGATAAAGACTCACCCTTGTGCACAGATCTTCTGCTGTGATTTATGTGGCTTTGAACAGGTAAATGTCCCTCACATAGTCATTATAGTTGTCAGAATGGATATATTTGTATATGTACAGTATACATATAGAATGGCTGGTAATGCACCTCCTCATGTTGGCCACTGGAGACCACCATACACCAACCGTCAGTCATGAACTCCTCTGTGAGGAGATGTGATACAGCATCTCTCATGTTTTATGTCATTGTCTTTTCGTCAGGTGGATGCAGAGCAGTATTACAGTGAACTGGAGGAGAAACTGACAGATGAGTTTAATGCAGAGAAGAACCGTATCTCTATGAAGAGGCTGGGCATTGCCTTTGTTACCTTCAGAGATGAGAGAATGACTGCAGTGTAAGTCACATGGAGAAATAGCTGATTATTGAGGTGATTAATGAGAATAAGCACCATTCGTCCAGAGATACTGTAAGCATAGGAATGAAGACCTACATTTAAGAATATGAAAGTATTTTTAATAAAAAGGTACTTTATTAACATGAAGCACATTTGCTGACAGCTACAGTTGAGGTCAAAAGTTTACATCCCCCTTTCAGAATCTGCAAAATGTTAATTATTTTACCAAAATAAGAGGGATCATACAAAATGCATATTATTGTTTTTTTAGTACTCACCTGAAAAAGTTATTTCACATAAAATATGTTTAGTCCACAAGAGAAAATAATAATTTAATTTATAAAAATGACCCCATTCAAAAGTTTACATCCCCTTGATTCTTAATACTGTGTTCTTACCTGAATGATCCACAGCTGTGTATTTTTTGTTGTTGTTGTTTAGTGAAAAATAAGATATTATTACCAAATCTGAAAATATGTACAGTTTGATACTTGGTACAGTCTGATCAGTCATCAGTTTGATTTCTGTCAGGTCATTTTATTCTGATTGAGTTTAAAAAATAAGTTTGAGGACTATCCGGTACAAAGTATAGATTTATCCCATGCTAATTAGAAATACTGTTTCCTATCAAAAAAGGTCAAACTTATTATTATTAAAGGGATAGTTCACCCAAAAATAAGTTTATAATTTACTCACTCTCTTGTCATTCCAAACCCAAAAGACTTTTATTCCTCTTCTAAACATCAAAAAAAAAAAAGGTATTTTGAATGGAATCTGACAGATTTCTCTCCCTTCAATGAAAGTCCTGTTCACCAAAACTTTTATGCTTCAAAAAGTTCACAAAGACATCGTAAAAGTAATCCATATGAATTGAGCAGTTCTGAAATGATCGCTTCATATATATAAACATTGATCAACACACATACGGTACATAGAGCAAATCAAATATGTTAAACAGAAGCTATTAAACTCCTTTCTACCAAACTTTTGCAACCTATAACAGCCTTTATATAGTATAACATAATAAACAAATGTATATATATATATAAACAGTTCATTCTGGTCCTAGCTTTTGTCTGGTCAATACAGTATGTTAAAAACCACATTATAGTAATTTAGTAGTCTACTGAATAGTATATATATATATATATATATATATATATTCACATGTTCTCTCGTGCCTTATTGCTTAAATATATTTAAACTCTGTGCTCATGTTTCTGTAGTATTGTGAAAGACTACAGCCGAGCTCGCTGCCGCCACAGACCCCAGCAGTCCAGCATTACCACAGTGGTGCGGTCCCATCAGTGGGGTGTTTCTTATGCCCCGGCCCCTAATGACATCATCTGGTAAGTCGAAACGATAGCCACATCAACAACTATATCTTGAAAAAAAAAAGTATAGGAATAACCGCAGTGTTGTGTTTTCTTCTATGAAATGATCTGGATTTACAATGTTTTATATGATGTTTTATTTAACGTTTACTAAGTATACAGTGATCTGCAAGCTGAAGTCATATATATTTTTCATGACATGCTTTGTTCCAGGCCATTACACTTGGATTTGAGAGATGAAATTGGATTAATTAAGTCTCAATCTGAGTGTGTGCCTAGACAGCCACTGCGAAAGCCATTATATCTCTTACATAATATGTGTTGAAAATCATATATTGAGTGAGTGTGAGTGTGTGTGTGGGTGTGTGTGGGGGGGGGGGGGGGCAGTGTCAGCCTGTCTTTCTGCTTGACTGGACAAGTGTGTGTGTGTGTGTGTGTGTGTGCATTTGTCTGAATTCGGGACTTTCTTTTTTATGGATATAAGCTCTAATGTTGTAGCATGTTTGCTTCTTATTAGAACAATTTATTGAAGTGTGAATGTTTTCCAGTTCAGTGTAGCCCGTGAGTTCGATGTTTTGTACCACTGCATTTATAGAGTAAATGGTTTTGCAATTTTGGAAAATGATTCAGTGGAAACAATTACTTTTGAAAGATATTTGTTTGCGTTTTATGTAAACCTCATTCTCATTGTTATGACTTTCATGTGCATTGAGTGACAATGCACTTACTTAAAGTGACAGTTCACCAAAAATTATATTTTTCTTTTGTGGGACACAATATACGATACAAAAGAAGATATTTTGTTTCTGTTCATATAATGAAAGTCAAAGGGGTTCAAAATAACACTGGACCTCATTACTATCATTATATGGGAAAAAAAAATGTTAATAGTTTACAACAAGGTTTCAGTTTTTTAACATTAAAGGGATAGTTCACCCAAAAATGAAGATTCTGTCATTAATTCACTCACCCTCATGTCGTTCCAAACCCATAAGACCTTCATTCATCTTCAGAACACAAATTAAGACATTTTGGATGCATTCCGAGAGCTCTCTGACCCTCCATAGACAGCAATGGGGTTAACATGATCAAGGCTCAGAAACATATCAAGGAGATCATTAAAATAATCCACGTGACATCAGTGGTTCAACCGTAATTTTACGAACCTACGAGAATACTTTTTGTGTGCAAAGAAAACAAAAATAACAACTTTATTCAACAATTTGTCTCCTCCATGTCACCCTGGCGCCATTTTGAAGAGTATCACATACGTAAACAACGTATGCTGTTCTGTGTCAGCAGCACCGTACGCAGATACGCTGTTTACGTTGTTCACGCTTTGAGCTGAACGTAAACAACATATCCGTGTACATACGTTGCATACGTATGTGATACTCTCCAAAATGGCACTATAGGGTAAATAGGAGATAAATTGTTGAATAAAGTCGTTATTTTTGTTTTCTTTGCGCACAAAAAGTATTCTTGTAGCTTCATAAAATTACGGTTGAACCACAATGTCACATGGAATATTTTAATGATGTCCTTACTACGTTTCTGAGCCTTGATTGTGTAAGGATCATTGCCATCTATGGAGGGTCAGAGAGCTCTCGGACTTCATCAAAAATATCTTAATTTGTGTTCCGAAGATGAAGACGAAGGTTTTACAGGTTTGGAACGACATGAGGGTGAGTAATTAATGACAGAATTTTCATTTTTGGGTGAACTATCCCTTTAACTATATTAGTTAACATGAACAATATGCATATAGCATATATATATAATTTATTAATCTTAGTTAATACTAAATTCAAATCATCACTAATACATTATTCAAATTTAAATTTGTATCTGTTAACGTAAGTTAATGTACTGTGAACTTACATGAGCACAAACATTTTTATTAACTAACATTAACATAGATTAAATTACATTACATTGTTCATTGTTAGTTCCAACGCTATCTCCCGGCAATTCGTACATATTTTACGAGGTGGCTAATTCGTACGAATTCGTACGACGTCACTCGTACGATTTAGTATGATTTAGTATGATACGAATGGCCAACTCGTAAAATAAGTACGATCTAACAAAAATCGTATGAATTTGTACGAGTGAGGTCGTACGAATTCGTACAAATTAGCCACCTCGTAAAATATGTACGAATTGCCGTTAGATCGGGCTGGTTAGTTCATGTTAGTTAATGCAGTATTAATTAAATATATATATTGCTTTATGACCGTGTAATTATCAGCAACTGCATCAAATTGCATATTTTTCCTCCATTTGGCACCAAATTTAGCTGTTTTTCCCTCCTTGAGTTTCATATTTTTCTATATAATGCTATATGAACTGTAAAAGCCTGATGTATAAAATATTATACTCAACAAAAACAACTTTTTTAGATTCCATTTTAAAATATTATTTTTTTCAGACTATTATTTCATATGTCAGGCTTTACAGGGCCAAGAGTAGAAACTTTTCCATAGTCACCAATAAAAAAATAAAAAAATAAAAATGCTTTAACTGGCCTAAGCTTGTTTCAGAGGGATTTCTGACACTTTGCTGGTTTTAGAAGGATTTGGGGCAGTTTTGACCTGGAAGACCAGATGGCCGACTAGATAAACCAGCTGAACACCAGTTTGGTCAGTTTTGGAGACCAGCTGACCAGCTTAGCCTGGGTTTTCCAGCAAAAACCTTCCTGTTTATGTAATTGTAGCTGAACATCCCACTTATTCTTGGAGAGCGCACACTGTCTGTCCTGTAACTGTAGCTAAGACCTTGTCATGTTGATTGGTGCCTGTGTTCATCCAGGGAAAATCTGTCAGTGTGCGGTTCTCGCTGGTGGCTCCGCTGCGTCCTGCTCAACATTCTGCTCTTCCTCTTGCTCTTCTTTCTCACAACCCCTGCTATCATCGTAAACACTATGGACAAGTTCAACGTCACTCGGCCAGTTGAAAGCTTAAGGGTCAGTGACCATCAAAGCCGTTTTATAACTGTCCGGCTGTATTACACCACATTAGAATGCAAAATAAAAATGAAAGTGCTTTTTTGTGTTGTTTTCGGAAGTTGAATGTTTTGAATTTGATCTTTTACTGTCTTCTACTGTCTAGAACCCAGTAATTACCCAGTTCATCCCCACCCTGCTCCTGTGGGCCTTTTCCATTCTCCTGCCCTTCATTGTGTACTATTCATCTTTTTTTGAGTACCACTGGACCAGGTATGATGCTGTTTCCTCCGTCTGACTTTAACTTTTCTAGTCTGTGTATAAATGTGAGAGAACCACAGGGAGGTCTTTTTACTCAATTATACATTAAAGTGAATGATTTGTACTGTAAATATAATTATAAAAAAATATTATTGTGTTATTAACACAATAAAATGTTTTTTTATTAATTTAATGCAAACTTATTGCAATCAGTTACTGATATGATCCCAGTTATATGTTAAAAAAAATTATTAACATAATGCATCTGGATTATAAACTTGGGTTTGGTAAGATTTTTTATATTTTTTTTATAGGTGTCTTGTACTCACAAATGCTGCATTTATTTGATCAAAAATACAGTCAAATTTTTTATATTTTAAAATATTATTATTAATATATTTTAAAATTAAATTTTAAATTTTAAAATTAGAATTTATTCATGTGATGGCAGAGCTGAATTTTTAAGCATCATTACTCCAGTCTTCAGTGTCACATGTATATATAAATTGTATTATATATATATTTTCTATAATTGTATTATAAATAGTATTATATCTACTCATTTTTAATATTTCATATTTTCTCTTTAATATAGGTTTAAACATTTAAACATTTAAATTGACAAATTAAAGGCAGTGCAAATATTACAATAATGCATTTAAAAAAAAAGTTAAATATATTATTATTCACATTAAAATAGTGAGAATGTGATTTTCTTGCATTGTGGTAAATAGAATTGGGGAAGGTGTTGCTTGATTCATAACTATGAATATTGTACACACATTAATAATAAATTCATGAAGCAGCTTCAGCTTAAGTTCTTTTTCCCCTTCCTAATATATTTAGGAAGACATTCCTCACACATACACATTTATCAACACATACATAAATGGAATTGTTCATTAAAAAATGAAACTTCTGTCATCATTTACTCATCCTCAAGTCATTCCAAGCCTGCATTCTATATGCCTGTTTTGGTTTGCATTGACTTGCATTGTATGGCAAAAATAAATAAATAAACAATAAAAATAAACAACAACTCTAAGACATTAATCAAAATAAGTCATACAATAAGTCATACAATAAGTCATAGTCATACAACTACCAATAGCACAAACCTATACTGCTCACTGGGACACTGCATTTTTGATAAAAATCATGTACGTGTTATACATGATTTTTATCAAAAATGCTGTGTCCCAGTGAGCAGTATAGGTTTGTGCTATTGGTAGTTGTATTTGCAATGCAGCTTACATCTATTGCATAAACATGTTCATATCAGCGCACAAACATATTGCATAACTGCAGAACAACCCCCAACCCAGTCTCCCACCCACCCATGCACAACACGTTTACATGGTGTCCCTCTCTCTTGCTCTCTCCGCTTGCCTCTCCAGGCTTGTTGTCATAGTGATCACAACAAGGGAATAATCATATGCACACTGGCGGCGTCTTTCACAGAGTCACATTATAGTTCATGTGGATCAAACCCTCTGTATTGTGCAACTGCAGAACCTGCAGCACTTGAGTATCTGTTGTATATCCACTGGAAACACTGATTATTAATGTACACAAGTCAACATAAAATCAAATTTTAATATTTACTTAATACATTTAATTTTTTTTAACCATGAAATATGTCACTTGAGGCAAGAATTGTGTTTTATGTTGATTTTAACCACAAACAGTCTGTCTAGTAGAAGAACTGGTGTGAAAATTGAAGAGAAAGGAATAATAAATCATGTAAAAATATGAAAAAGTTTTTATATAAATATATATATATATATATTCTAGTTGTTTTTGGTTCAGGTGAAATCAGTTGAATTTTGTTATTATATGTGTCTCTTTCAGGTCCGGTGAGAATCAGGTCACCATGCACAAATGCTTTTTACTGCTTGTCTTCATGGTTATCATTCTACCATCACTGGGTCTATCCAGGTAAACATCCTATAATCTGAAATACAGTAATTATAGGCTATAATAACATGTCAATAAAAGCACTTCAAGCAAAAATACAGCTTTTGGGTAATATACTGTTTTGTGAAACATGTCATTTTGTCTCAAAATAAAAAATGTCCTTTATATACAGTACTATATATGTATGTGGGTCAATGATAAACAGTGATGTCCCAATTATGCCAACATTTTTTTTTTTGTAAATAATTTCAGTCTTTTAATGAGGCTATTTTCTGTTTTACAATCCCCAGACAGTTACACCACCTAAACATGTTTGAATTTGATCCCCATAAAAATATCAAAATGAATTTAACTCAAAAACTGAAAACTTGTTTATAATAGAAGATTCGTTTTTTATAAACTTCATTTTTAAAATATGTTTAATTTATAGCAAGCATATGTTTTCACTCACACAACATAAAACAATAGATATAGGCTATCAGAGAGTATCCAAACACTTGGCTGGCAAAAAACATTAGTCGGTCATATTCATAGTTAATGTGATGAACTGTTAAATGGTTACTCTGCTAGGAAATGTGTGCACTTGAGGGGAAATGATTTCATACATCCCTATAAATCTCCTTAAAACCAGTTGGTAAAAAGGAACTGAACAAATGGCTGAGATATTGGCATTAATAAAGTTTAAAGTGTACAAATACTTTTGATAGCCACTGTATATATAATGTACATTATTATACATTATATATCTTCTTGTCTGCTCCCCAGCCTGGATTTGTTCTTCAGGTGGCTCTTTGACATCCACTTCCTAGATGAAACAGATGTAAAGTTTCAGTAAGTTGCCTAAATCTACAGCTGTTGGTTAATTTAATTAGAACTGCAAGATGCACAATTTGTTGAGACCTACATCCACTTTGTTTTATCTCCTCAGATGTGTGTTTTTGCCTGATAACGGAGCTTTTTTTGTGAACTACGTGATCACGTCCAGTCTGATCGGAACGGCTATGGAGCTTCTGCGTATTCCTGCTCTTCTGGTGTACTCTATTCGCCTTTGCTTTGCCAAATCTAAAGCTGAACGCATCCACGTTAAAAGAGTGAGTGAGTCCATACAGTGAATAGTGTATGAAGTCTCTTATAGCTGAAGGCTTTGTTTATTTGATCAATTTTATCTTAGCAAATGTAGTAAAAACAGTACATTACTACAATTTAAAATAACTGTTGTCTATTTAATATGTCTGTGATGGCAAAACTGAATTTTCAGCATCATTACTGCAGTCTTCAGTGTCACGTGAACCTTCAAAAAACATTTTAATATGATAATTTGCTTCTAAAGAAACATTTCATATTATAAAGGCTGAAAACAGTTTTGCTGCTTAATATTGTTTGATAAATATAAAGTTAAAAACAACAGCATTTATTTGAAAAGATTTTGTTGTGTAACAATGTAAAGATCTTGACTGTCACTTTTGATCAACTGAATAAAGTAAAATAAAAGTATTAATTTCTTTTAAAAAATATATAAATAAAATGTGAACATTTCTGTATGCAGTATGTATATGTAAAATTATTCTTATAAGTAATAATGTATATATAGTAATTGTCTAGAACCCCCCCCCCCCCAACAAAAAAAATATTATGTAACAATAGTTCTTCATTAACATTCTTATTCACATTTATATAATTCAAAATGCATACACTGTTAAACTAAAGAAGAATATTTGAAGAATCTTAACACAGCTCTTTTCCATACAAAGACTGTTAATAGTGATTTGTCAAGCACCAGAAGTAGCAGTAAACACACTAACAACCTGTTTCTCCATTCTCATCCTCAGAGTCAGGCCTACGAGTTTCAGTTTGGTCTTGAATATGCCTGGACCATGTGCATATTTTCAGTCAGTATGACCTACAGCATCACCTGCCCCATCATTGTACCTTTTGGTGAGTCTGTGTAATTTTAGGGGTTTTATTTTACAACAAACAGACTTTTCTTTTAGTACTTATTTTTCCGCTTCCTAATTTCCTCTTTCCTTCCAATTTGCACTCAAATCCATTTATCTATCGTCTCCACTGCACCATTTGTGTCGTGTTTTTCTTTTCTTCTCATTTTCTCTGTTCCTTTTTACCCACAGCTCTCTTTTTTCTTTCCGTCAGTCTTGATTTCTACCTCCGTGCATGTTCTAGTACCTCGTTCCGTCCTCAGTCAGTGTGTGGGCGTCTGAGCCGTATCTCCAACAGCATCTCAGTATCACGGTGTGACATGGCCGCTAGGTGCGAACCCGCTGTAGTCTTCCAGACGCTCTGACCCGTCTAGCCGAGATCCAGACGCCCACTCCACGCCTGTTCTGTCACCAATACACACCATGACTGTTTATTTACTATAGACTGACATCCATCATCATGATTTTTCACTTAGTTCTGAATTCATTTGGCAACTTGCACTCACATGTGGTCTATGTAAACAGGTAAATATATAAATATTATACCTGTGCAGTAGCATACAAGGTCAGGAACACTTCATACAAAATGACTTTACCTGCAAAGCATTGCTACTGAGCCATCGGAAAAGCACTTTTAAAAATGACAGTGCAATTTAGAAGGATCAAAGATTATTTGATAACTCCAGCTCTGGTCATTTCGCAGGGTTGCTGTACCTTGTGCTGAAGCATATGGTAGATCGCTATAATATCTACTATGCCTATTTACCCACAAAGCTCAGCCAGCGGATCCATTCGGCCGCCATCAGTCAAGTGGTGGTGGCACCCATTCTCTGCATGTTCTGGCTGCTGTTCTTCTCTGTGCTCAGACTGGGTAGGTTCACACAGAAATGTCATGCCTCATGCCTAATTAAATTTATGGGGCATGTGCCTCTTCAGATTTTCCCAAAAATATACTGTATATATATATATGAAGAATTCATTTGCAAAAACAGATAACTCCATTTTCAAAAATCATGTTTTTTCATTGTGCATTACAATTAATTTCAATCAAACTGCAGTTGGGTTATTTTCATTAGTTTAAAAAATAACTAAAAAATACACCTAACTAACACAATAAAACACAATAAAAACATGATAACATAATAAAAAACATTATTTTTGAAAAATAAATGTTGTATCTGTTTTTGCAAATAAACTCTTCATATATATGTGTGTGTGTGTGTGTGTGTGTGTGTGTGTGTGTGTGTGTGTGTGTGTGCGTGTGTGCATGTTCAGTATTTAGTTATTATTATTATTTTTTTTTTGTTTTTATTAAAATTGAAATGATGTCTCTTTTCCATATAACAATTGTTCATAGTGACTTTCAAGCACAAGAAATGGCATTAAATACACTACCTATCTATTTCTCCATTCTCTGTCCTACGAGTTTCAGTTTGCATATTTTCAGATACTGTAGTTGAATCTGTTATTTTCTATAAAATTCTGAAAGTACCAGGTTGTACTTGCATTAAATGTTTTTCTTTGTTAAAAATATAACCAAACCACATAAAAAAATAAAAATAATAATAATGCTGCACTGGGGCGGTACCTTTTCAAAAGATACACCTTTGTACCTAAAGGGTACCTTTTGAAAAGGTATGGCCCCAGTCACATCTTTTGTACCTTTATTTCTGAGAATGTTCCAAATGAATCCAAGGCTTTTCTCTCAGATTAGAAAAGAAATGGCAATTAAAAACATTACTAGAATGACTGAACTATGGATGAAAACCAAATGCTCTAATGCCGACATTAGAATGTGTTCACGTTTTACTGTAGAATACATGTTCACTTGGAGTCAAGAAGACCCCAGCTTGGAACAAGACTAGACCACTCCAGGCCTAGATCCAGACCAATATCTAAGCACCAATGCTCAGATTCAGACTGTCCATTTACAATGAACTAGAAAGGAGAAAATGTGGAAATTATTACATCATAAATTTTAAATGCTAAGCCACTTTGACAGTAGCTAATTAGAGTCATGAAAATCCTTGCAAAATCTCTGTAATGGTGAAGATACTTTGCTGACCTTTGCCTGAGGTAATTTCAGTCTTTTTGAGAAATTGCAGTCAAGACTGTGGTCTTGTCTAAGTACATATCAAAAATTACATTTCCAGAACCAGACCCAAACTAAGAGACTAATAATGAGACCCAGACTCAGACCAAGGCCATGTTTATGTGGTCTTGAGAGATCTTAAGACCAAGACCACAAGATCAGGTCTCCTGCTCTGTCCAATATAAAAGCAAAACCTCATGTTTTATCTCTTGTGCAGGTCCAGTCCAGCCCATCAGTCTGTTCACTTTCATAACTCTCTTGTGCTGTATTGCCTTCTCCTGCTTTGGCTTCTGTCTGAAAAAACTACGATCTGACAGATCAACAATCTATCAGGTCAGTGATTAAACCTTGCTTGATGACTGTAGAAACAGGGTGCATATGGTGGTAAAATTGTAGATTAATGAGTGAATATCTACATTATATTTCACACCAAAGCCATCAGAAAAAAAAAAAGTAATTTTATTTTTACATTAAGCAAAATTGCATTTACGATTTGTTGCATTGTGACATTATTGTTATGACAGTTGAACACATTTTCATTTTCAGAAATTAACAAGGACATGGGGGCATTATAGGGTGCTTTCACATCTGGCCCGTTGTTTCGGAACCTAGCGCGTTTCCCAACTTAGCTCGTTTCGTTTGGGCAAATGTGAACACGGCAATCGCACTCGGATCCGCGCCAAAACAATCGGTCTGAGATCGCCTGAACGAGGTGGTCTCGGCTCGATTGAAAACGAACTCTGTCTGGAGCGGTTCAGTTGTAGTGAGAAAGCAATCTGATACAACGGACCAACGAACCAGGCTATATCACAATGTATGTTGGGTAATTATGTAAGTTCCGTGAAAAGCATTAGCTTTGTTGTTTTGCTAATACCTCAAAATGAACCTGTGAATGTCTGTGGGTGAGCACGTCTTCGTCATTCAAAATCAAAGCTCACTTTTTCATTTTATAATGCCGTCTTATTGCTCTTCTTCGTAGTAGGTGCATTTTAAAAATGTTTTCCTGGACTCCTGCTCAAAATTATAAATTAATATAATGACAGCTACAAATAAACAACAACAATAAGCCCGCAAAGCTGTTGTCGTTCCATCCTGATGGATGACAGCCATGACAGCTAAGTGGAATCCTGGAAAATATACCGTGGAACTTTGACCAATGAGAGAACAGTTTACTCGTGCGTGACTTGTATTAACAATTTACATTTTAACATTATTAAAATGTTTAACATTTTATTAACATTTTAATCCCTGTTTTGTAACAAAGCAATCGATCTACAGGTGTGAAAGCACCCTTACATTTATATTATATGATATAGTTAAGCAATATCACACAAGCAGTGTGTTTTTAACAGCTATGGTATGATTCAATACAACAGTTAAACAAATTTTAGACACACTATTGAGGATATTGTCTGTTCTTGCTTTATTTCATGAAAATTGCCACAGCATAACCATTGTGCATTTCCAATCAGCACAAAGTGGTGTTTTGTTACTAAATAAATCTGTGCTTTTAAATGAATCGGTTGGGTGAATGATTCAACGACCCATTCATAAAGATGTCACTTGCTTCATTGCTGAACGATTTATATCACCTGTTAGCACCTAGGGTCATGATTCTGATTCACAGGAAGCACATGAGCTCAAATTATAAAGATATAGATATACCTTGAATGCAGTGTCACTTTGTTATTTGCATTTGGCTTATCTATGTTTCATACATGAATACTCCCATAGTTATTTTTGAAAAACAGGAAAGTTTATGATTGTTACCTTAACAACTAGATGCATTTGTCAACAGTGCAGCCTTGAAAACACTGAAATTAATTTATTTTAGATGGGCTTTGAAAATAAGCTTTCAAAGATGATTTATTTAGGAAAATAATATCTTCAGGCAATTAAAACTGATTGCAATTTTGTTTTGTTGCAGATGTCCGATCAGACGACAGAAGGAGGCTTCACTGATGCGGAAAGAAGCACCGTTTCCACCACAACCACAGCTAATGTACCTGCTCATCCTGTCACAACTCATTTCATTCATCACACTCTCATTTCAAGTCCTCTTTATGAAATTAATTTGTCTCTCTCCTCTCATCTCCTCTAAGGCTTCCACTCACATTGTCAAAGGCACTTCACATGTAGCATGTTGCATAAACAAAAAAAGAAGCTCTTAAGATAATGACACTCTTGCTGTCCACCTACTCACCTCTCGTTCTTTCTCTCCTCAGCTTTTTATAGCCTCCGTCTTGCTGGAGCCAGAGCTGGGCCTGACTCCCATGCCCTCTCCGGCCCACCAGAGCTACGGCACCATGGGGAACAACCAGAGTTCAGTGTGTGACGCCGAAGGGGTGGAGGAGAAGGATCTGGAGGAAACTTTGGAGACTGAACTCAAGGATGAGCCAGATCCCAGCTGTCCGAGCCCCCTCATGGACAGTCCTGTGCGTTTCCAGTGACCAACCTGCCCCCGGTTCCCACTCCCTAATGCTCAAGCCCCATGCCTCATCTTAGCTAGTGGCTGATAAAGAGGCACTATGCTGCAAAATGTGTCCTCTACAACCTCCATTTGCGAGTAAAAGACAACAAATTGCGGCCATCCAAGCAAACTGCTTCAAAAAGCTTGTTGGGAATTCACTGATATGGCGGTTTTAGTTCTGAGGACTTTGATGAGCTTTCAAAGAAGTATCTGAAGTGGATAAAAGCAAAGATCTGTCAAAGAACGAGACCAGCCACTTCTCTTGCTCGGACTACGCTTTCTTCTTTCTTCTGTATTTTTCTTTTCTCTCTAATGATGTTAATGGGTGTCTGGTGGTTTGGTTGACTGAGGCTTGGAACATTGTATTTCGACAGATTTTTCGATGTACTTTTTTATGCATAATCACATTGTATAGCTCCAAAGAGTTGAGACACTCCAAATCTTATTTGCTTATTATTAATCCTTTTGCTGTTGTTGCAGTTTGTGCTTATTATTGTTATTTTTATTCAGTACTTGTATTTTAGCAATGGTACATAATTGTGCAGCATTATGCTGAGAGCGCATTGTTTTCATGTGTTTACTATTATTAGATTATTATTACTGTTATTAACACCCTCAACCTTTATTGCAGTATGCGCCAGAGTCAATTGCTCCCGGTTATTGTTTGTTTTGCAGTGACAATAGCAGTTGTGTTGTGCATACTGCAGTCAATTGGCACTACAGTACATTTCAAAGTCAATGAGGCACTCATTCCATAATTTGTTTGTTTTTTTCTATCCTGTGAAGTTCAATCAGTTGTTTGGTCAGTGGGAGAGATGTGAGGACATTCAAATTTGAGTTTTTCACTGACTAATATACAGTCTAATTTAGCAGACTTCACTTAATGAACTGAAAAAAATCTGTGCAAAAACACAGAGGCATTTGTAGGAAAAAAGACAACAAACAGAGATGTTAAAGGAATGATCAGAAAGACTTAAGCTCTGTTGGCATACATTTAACTCGCTCAGTTTCTACAGTAACGCACTTACAATATGGTCTATGGAGCATTACAGAGGGATTAAAGCTCGAAAAATCATTTACATTAATGCTCCAGGTAAATGAATAAACACTGACTTCTAAAATTAAACAGTCTTTTTTGGCCAACAAATTATGTAATTCCTATATGTTGAGACATTGTCATTGAGTTCATACCTTCCTAATTCAGCATTTAATACCAGTTATTATAAACTGAGTTATATAAACTATGATTTGTTTTAATAGTTGTATTTAGTCAAATTTGTATGTCACTATTTGTGCCATAATATTACTCCGCTTTGTAAAAATGACTCGCGGTTCAGTGAGGGAGTCAGTTGGTAGAGGGAGTCAACTTGGTAGCGGCTCTGAACAATTTCCTGACTTATTCAAATAGTAATTCATGAGCGAACTCGAGGCTGTTACGTGAATCTTTTTGACTTATACTTTTTGTCATTTTGTTACGAATCGGACATCCCGCTCTTTGTTGCGTCACGTGCATGAAATATTAGCTCGCGTTCTAAGGATTGTCTGACAAAACCACATTTGGTCGCGAAGTCTTTCACAGCTTGATTTTACATTGTTGTTGCGCATTTCAGTCTCCGTCTAGAGCCCTGTATAGTGTGTTATTTGAACTGTAAGTCATTTTAGGTTTACATCATCAAAAAGATGAAAAATTAAGATCTAACTTTTATCAGACATTGTAAGCGGGGGTTTTCATGATAACATTTATTTACATTTTGTGGTTTTACAATTGAAACATGTATTTTAACATCTATTCTGGTCCAACTGACTAAGCCCATATACTTTTATTGTACGTTTATTTCTATAAATACAATTTTTGTTTGTTTTTACAAACTAAGGGATGAGTTGAAGTTGCTGATGGAGCTTGTGTTGAAATCAGAACATTCCTTTAGGAATCATCAAATCCATGAAATATGTTCGTATTACAGGAAGTGTTATGACACAAACTGAAAATGGCACATTGGCTGATCCTGCTACACACAAGTCTTCAATTCCAGAGTCTCCAACTGCATGTTGTTTAACTCTGTCACATGCTCAAACCAGCCTGCAGCTGTCTTTAGATCCGTCAAGTGTTGCTCTGGCTTCTGTAACACTTTAATTTTCTTAGTAAATTTTGTATTCTTGGTCTTTGTTGCTAGTGGTTCTAGGACTGGAAGGGAAGGGGTGGGTGGAGGGTTTTCTTGCCAAACTGAATGTAAATGAGTTGTGATTTGTACCGTGCTCTCTTGCTGTGCCTTGAGGAAACAGATCTTAAGAAGTAAACAGATTTTTATGTCTGACAATCCAGCATGACCTGCAATATGCTGCATGGACTACAGATAAGACAAAGAAGCTAAATTCTAAAGCGCATTCCACCAATGAATCAATCAGGTAAAGAGATTCCTAACAAGTTTTAAACTGACTTAGCCTCGAAACATACTCTGTGCAAGTTGATTTTGATTTCTGAAATGTGTCAGACCACTATTTATAATAAAGCTGAAATCATTGCATGTTGTCTTCTACAGTCATTTTTACTCTTTCAGGTCAACTACTGTCATGGCGAAGCAGCAGTTTGAGCAAGTTAATTACTAGCACGCTAAACATATTCAACAAGGCAAATGCATTGACCACATATTTGCGTCTGCATACTTGTGGAAAACTATGTTTCTGGCCATACTGTTCAAAAGTAAACAATTGCATCCCAATCGCATCGAATTCACACTAATGATCATTGGTTTCCAAGTATCTACATTATGAGATACACAAACATATGCAAACACTCTTACGTCAATGTCTTCAATACCTACCTGATAAACTGCTCTTGTGAGATACTTTTTGATATTTACTTTTGTTCTGTTTGTATTTGCAAGCTGTTGGTGTATACAACTGTGTTTTCGTTATTCAGTGTTGGTTTACGGAATGTGGCTTGAGGTGCCATGTCATGTGACGGGGCGCTTATGACACAGTAAATTGCTGCACATTGTTACATTGCAGCAGCACAGCTCATAACGGTATAAAACTAAATTTACAAAAACTTTATGCTGTCAAGAAGTGTCTTTATTTCATCGTTTTATATATATTTTAACAAATTCCTAGCCTAACTAGTCCTGCACTCTTTGTGCTACACTGAGAAACATTTGGTGTTGAAACCATTTTTACTCAGAAATTGCTAGTAAATTGAAAGGGATGGTTCACCCAAAAATGAAAATTCTGTCATTAATTACTCATCCTTGTGTCGTTCCAAACACTTAATACCTTTGTTCATCTTCGGACCACAAATTACAGTTTTCCTCAGTCACTTTGGTACATTTCTCGAATCATCCTTGACATTTGCAAAGCAGTAAGTGCATTTCTCAAAACAACTCGTACAAATAGCAAAACACCATGGATTACCTGAAAAAGCCAGTCTCTTGCTCAAAATACTTAGTTCATCTCTCAAAAATAAATATCTGTCAATGAACATGTCAGTGCCATCAGAATGACAAGTCCTTGTGTCATTGTGTACGGATAAGACAGTCAAATTGCTTAGTCATGTTGTCAATATAACAGTGTACTCTGGAGGGATGTTCTGATGTAAACTATGGCTACAGTTTTGATGACAATTATTGTAAATTGTAGGTTACACCTTAGTTTATGTGGGAGTTTGATTGCAAGAGACTGGACAAGATTCAGATTTACGCTTTTACTGTTTGTACTGTAATTTGTTGACAGACCATGTCATTGCGATACAGAAAGGAAAATACAGCACTGCATAGCACAAAGAAAAAAAACAAAAGTAGAAATGTGAACATAGGACAGTCTCCATAGGGAAAACTGAACATGCAGTGCTGTAGGAATTACAGTGCAGTCTTCCTACACCTCCTGACGTTCCTGTCTGTTGGGCCACAAATTCTCATCCATATCACAACGAATATCTTCTCTTGCGATGCAGCGTGGAAAGAATCTTTTAGAGTGTCTTATCCAGCCTCTGCAGGCATCTGCTGTGATTTCATCACACGCTGCATCCATGGCAGCCAGAAGGGTCATCTGTGTATGTGGCTGGCGATCATATACTTTCCATCTCCATGCTGAGAAAAATTCCTCAATGGGGTTAAGGAATGGAGAGTAGGGTGAGAGGAACTCCATCAGCATCCTGTTGTGGGCTGCAAACCATTGCCTGATGATGTTGGAGCGATGGAAACTGACATTGTCCCAAACTATCATGTACTTTGGCAGGTCATCTCCAATCTGACCCCTCTCTTGTTCAGGGATGAGATCCCTGTAGAGAGTGTCTAAAAAGGTGACAAGACGCTCTGTATTGTATGGCCCAATAATGGGAATATGCGTTAGCACACCATTCTCAGAGATAGCATCACCCATGGTTATGTTCCCGCCCCTTTGGCCTGGCACATCAACTGTAGCTCTGTGGCCGATGATATTTCGACCACACCTTCTGCGTTTCGTTAGGTTGAAGCCAGCCTCATCCATGTAGATGAAGCTGTGCTGTGGTTCACTTGCTTCCAGTTCCATTATACGCTATATCCAGAAGACACAAAATGAGTTTTATGAATTACATGCATTTTCATTTTGGCCAAGATACAGTTACATCAAATGTATACAGCACATATTGCATCTTCTTTTCTACAGCCATAGCAAATGTGTAAAGGTCACACTTACTGTACATCACTATACGATTTTGTACTGTTTACTGTGAGGTACAGTTGCTGCATGCTCATACATGTTTTACCTGTACATACTGGTAGCGCAGCTCCTTCACTCTTTCACCATTTCTTTCAAGTGGAACAGTGTACAGCTGCTTCATATTCATTTGCTGTCTTTTCAGCACCCTATCAATGGTTGAGATGCTGACTGTTTGGATGTTTTCAAAGATGTTGTTGTCCTCTATAATGGCACTCTTTATCTCCCTTAGTCTTATGGCATTGTTTTCTACAACCATGGTGCAAATAGCTTCCTCCTGTTCAGGTGTGAAAAGGGGCCCTCTGCCACCCCTGTGAAGTTGTCTTGCAGTCCTCTGTGGAAAAAATATAGTAATGCAAAACACAAAATTGAGTAAGATAAAATATCACTGTTTAAAGTATACTTACTGTATATTGTAAAATGCAAGTGGAATACTGTAATATTGTATGAAGCATTACAGAAAGTATACAGTATTACAGTACAGTGCCTATTGTTAGATTACATACCTGTTCTGTCGATGAAAAGTCTGAATGATTGAGGACACAGTTGTTCTCCCAACATTTGGCTGCACCCTTCGACCAGCCTCGGCCATTGTAAGCCCATGATTGAGAACATGGTCTACAAGTGTGGCACTTATCTCATCAGGAACACGCATATGTCCTTGGCCTCTTCTGCCCCTTCCTCTGTTTTGCCTTCCAACTCCTCTGCCACGCAGCCTCACTCCTCTTCCTCTTCTTCTTCTCTCTGGCTGTTGACCCCGTCCAATTCCTTGTCCTTCCATTGTCAGACATTGTAACATTGTGTTGTGCTCCGGCTATATATGTACTTGCCAGTTGATGGTTTATGAGATGCACCTTCGTTAGAGAAAGTCAAGATTCACCTGGGAGCAATTTACCAATTCAGGACAGATTTAGAAAAAAAGTCTAATGGAAATGTATATAAATATGCTTGACATATTATGACAACTTGTTCAACCATTTTGCATGTAAAGACTTATGCAATGAACTAATGCCTAAATGTTGTGGGGGGTGAGACTATTCAACAGAGACCCATTATAATACATTTTGATCAACATGACATAAGGAATTGATAATGTAGGAAACAGCAGAGAATTTTACATAATCATTTGCATGGATGTACCAAAGCATTTGCAACTTGTTCAAAGAAATGAGAAAGTGCTTTTTTGATGTGCACAAGTGACACAATGATGTGAATATTGAACAGGTAGTTTTAAGAATTTCAATTCTGATCTGAGAAATGTACCAAAGCGACTGAGAAAAACTGTAAGTTCCCTGTCGATACTCCACTCGTACTGCGTCTTGATAAAGACGCATATGGGAAAAAGCCTTTTTTCTCCTGAACTGAAGTCTATTTCAATCACGCAGTGAAACTGCACGACTATTGGTTCGTGCAGTGGTAAAAAACGAACCAATGGGTCGGCAGCGGAGCTGCACGAACCTATGGCGACGATTCCCGCCAGATCCCGCCAGATCCCGCCAAAATGGGCGGGGAATCTGGCTATATAAGCGGTCGTTTCGCCATAGGATCCTCAGATTTCTTCTCCTTCAGCGACGACGACTTCGTCTACACTGACCCAGAAGCCTGCTCGCCGTTGACACGCCTCGCAGCTGGACCCAGCGACCTCGATCTGCTCGGCTGATCCGCCTTTTCTACGCGCCCCAGCATCGCAGCAGTTCTGGTCCCGTTCGCTGCCGCCATCCGGCGATTCTCACGTAAGTTTCTAAAAGAGCAAATCGGCGTTCTAATGCCGCGCCGTTACTGCGGCTCGTGCAGGTCTCCCCTGCACGCCGATGACGGTCACAGCGAGTGTGTTTCCTGCTTGGAGAAATCCCATGCAGATGCCGCGCTCGCTGGCTCTGATTGTTCTCACTGCGAGAGCATCAGTCTCGCCTCTCTGCGCTCGCGGATCGCTTTCTTTTCAGAGAGTGACCCCGCCCCTCGCGCCCTCCCGTTTTCTTCCTCCCAGGGACCTGTGAGGAAAAAACAGCGGGGCAGAGGATCTCAGCGCCCGGTTGAGAGCGAGCTCACGCCGGCTCAGATCCCGCGTGTCTCGCTCTCGCCACACAGAGAGGTTTCTCCCGTCCTTTTTTTCCAACCTGACCAGCATCCCTCTGCAAGCGCGAGCGATCTGGTCTCGTTCGGGGGAAGTGACGATGAGCTGGCCGATGACAGCATGTCACTGGCAGCTTCAGATGCTGAGGAGCTGTCGGGCTCGATAACTGACCCCGCCCCCTCACGTTTGCCCGCGCCCAGCGCCGCCAAAGCTGGGATGGATGCCGAACTTTTCCGTGTCCTCTCAAAAGCGGTTAAATAGCTGGGTTTGGAGTGGTCTCCACCAGAGGAGACCTCTCGCAGCCGTCTGGATGAGTGGTTCCTGCCGGGGCGCCGTCAGGCCCCTCAGCAACGACCCTCGCCGTTCTTCCCTGAAGTTCACGACGAGCTCACGAGATCTTGGCGCTCCCCTTCCTCTGCCCGCCTCCGTACTTCCGCTTCATCCACCCTCACCATAATTGACGGCGCTGAAGAAAAGAGGTATGAGAGGATGCCTCAACTAGATGAGTCAGTGGCTGCACATCTCTGCCCACCCACTGCCATCGGCTGGAAGGTGAAGGCCAGTCACCTGTCCAAGTCATGCAGGACCACTTCAGCACTCGCTGGACGCTCCTACGCTTCAGCTGGACAGGCGGCTTCGGCGCTCCACATTATGGCGGTTCTACAGGTCTATCAGGCCAAGCTCCTCTTTGCCACAGACGAGTCTGAGCCTGATCCTGCGACTCTCAGGGAGCTGAGAAGTGCAACAGACCTGGCTTTGCGAGCCAGACCACCGCCCAAGCCATAGGAAGGTCTATGGCCGGCCTGGTGGTGCTCGAGCGCCACCTGTGGCTCACGCTGACGGAGATTAAGGACGCGGACAAGGTCTCCTTCCTTGATGCTCCGATTTCCCCCAGCGGCCTCTTTGGGCCTGCGGTGAAAGGATTCGCTGAGCGCTTCACAGAAGCACAGAAGGCGTCACAGGTTATGCGACACTTCCTGCCAAGCGCTCCAGCTCAGCAGCTGCTCAGAGTCGCCTTAAGACTGCGCCGACTCAGCAGCCCGCGAAGCCTGCACCTGCCATTTCCGCCCCTCAGTCTGCCAAGACTCAGCAGACGCGAGGGCGTTCACGCTCAGCCAGACGCCACCCCTTTCCGAAGCGTCAGGGCCCCCGACCCAAGATAGCGTTGGACCCTGCGCCTCCGGCGTCCTCCTGATCTGCAGGACAGGAAGAGGAGAGAGTCGAGTCCCTCCACGGCCGGACCGCCCACCAAAAGGCCTCTCTTAAGAAACCTCTTTTCACCCCGTTCTCTTCCGGGTGCAGAGGGAATTGGGTTTGTTGCTACAGGGCCCGTACAAGCGCCCATGCAACCGTCCGCTGTGACAGTGGAAAAAATAAAACACAAACATTCTCGAAAAGAGAGCAATTTTCCTCTTCCGTCCCTCACGAGTGCCCTGCCTCCGTGCAGCCGGCCACTCGAGTTTATCCAACCCTTGCCACGTGGGCTGAGGCCTGGCAGGCCATCCCCGGAGTGTCAGATTGGGTTATGGGGATAATAAAACGAGGTTATTCACTCCAATTCGCTCGAAGACCCCCGCGTTTCAGCGGCGTGGTCTCCACCTCGGTGCACGGCGAGAACGCTCGCGTTCTACGCTCAGAGGTGATGACGTTGCTGGAAAAAGGAGCCATAGAAATGGTTCCTCCAGCTTTGAGCGAGTCAGGCTTTTACAGCCGTTACTTCCTCGTCCCCAAAAAGGATGGCGGCCTTTCGGCCCATCCTCGATCTCAGACGCCTGAATCACGCCCTCATGAGACGGCCGTTCAGGATGATCACGCTGAAGCAGATCCTCTCGCAGATTTGCACAGGGGACTGGTTCTGTTCTCTGGACCTGAAAGATGCATACTTTCACATCCAGATAGCCCCCCATCACAGACGATTCTTGAGATTCGCCTTCGAGGGAGGGCTTACCAGTACACGGTCCTACCCTTTGGGCTGTCTCTGGCCCCCCGTACTTTTACGAAGTGCATGGACGCGGCTCTTTCCCCTCTGAGACAGATGGGAATCCGCATTCTAACTACCTCGACGACTGGCTCATTCTGGCCCAGTCAGAGGTGGAACTACTTTCACACAGAACCCTCATCCTCAGCCACTTAGAGCGCCTGGGGCTCAGGGTCAATTTCGCCAAAAGCGCACTGTCTCCCAGCCAACGAGTATCGTTCCTGGGTACAGTTCTGGACTCAGCTCGCATGAGAGCGGTGATAGCGCCAGAACGCGCTCTGGCCATTCAGAAAACCTTCAAGAGCGACACCGCTCGCCCACTCAAAGTGTTTCAGAGAATGCTGGGCCTCATGGCCGCAGCATCGCCAGTGTTACAGCTGGGCCTGCTCCGCATGCGCCCCCTTCAATGCTGGTTGAAACCACGGGTTCCACACAACGCATGGCGTCATGGACGCCTGCATATAAGGGTGAATCAGGCCTGTGTAACAGCCCTGACCCCCTGGAAGAACCCACGGTGGATGGAGAAGGGCGTGGCCATGGGGTTGGTCCACACCAGGAAAGTTGTCACGACAGACGCCTCCAACACAGGTTGGGGGGCGCTGTGCGAAGGCAAACCGACCTTCGGCCATTGGTCGAAGGCGGAGAGCGGCTTCCACATCAACTGCTTGGAAATGTTAGCAGTTTGTCGAGCCTGCCAGTTTTTCCTGCCGGACCTAATAGGACGCCATGTGCTGATTCGCTCAGACAACATGTCCGTGGTGTCCTATATAAATCACCAGGGAGGTGTCTCCTCGAAGCGCCTCTTTATTCTGGCAGAGCGCCTTCTGGAATGGGCTCAGCTCAACCTGCGCTCGCTGAGGGCAGCACACCTGCCGGGCAGACTGAACCAAGGAGCGGATATGTTATCTCGGAGCAATGTCCCATCAGAGGAGTGGATGCTCCATCCGCAGGTGGTTCAGAAGATCTGGAAGATCTTTGGCAAAGCAGAAGTAGACCTTTTCGCCTCCAAAGACAACTCTCACTGCCCAATTTATTATTCGAAGGACAGGGACGCGTTGGCACATGGACACGTCTCACTCTACACTCAAGGTGTTCGTAGCAGCTATAGCGGCCTTTCATGCCCCTATAGCGGGCCAGTCGGTAGGCAGAGACAACTCAGTTGTCCGTTTTCTGAAGGGAACCAGGAGGTTGAATCCACCTCGGCCCCTTACTGTCCCTACATGGGATCTGCCCACTGTACTGAGGGCCTTGAAAGGCCCTCCCTTTGAGCCGCTACAGTCTACGAACCTCCGGTCACTTTCGCTGAAAACTGCTCTGCTACTAGCACTAGCGTCGGTTAAGCGAGTTGGAGACCTGCAGGCGCTCTCTATTAGCCCTGCCTGCCTGGAATTCGGGCCTAACGACTCCAAGGTCGTCCTGAAACCAAGGCATGGTTACGTACCTAAGGTACTTTCAACCCCGTTCAGAGCTCAGGTCATCACGCTCTCCGCGCTTCCTCCGTCTGAGGAGGACCGGGAGTTATCCTTGTTATGCCCTGTCAGAGCTCTGAGAATCTACTTTGAGCGTTCCGCCCCCTTTAGGCGTACGGAACAGCTCTTTGTTGGCTTCGGTAACCGCACCAAAGGGCATCCGGTCACGAAGCAGAGACTCTCTAAGTGGATAGTGGATGCTGTCATGCTGGCATACTCTTCTTTGGGCCTGCAATGCCCCATTGGAGTACAAGCCCATTCGACTAGAGGCATCGCCTCGTCATGGGCGTGGTCTAGCGGTGTGTCCATTACAGAGATTTGTGCGGCGGCTGGCTGGGCCACTCCGTCCACATTTGCTAGGTTTTATAACCTGGACATTCCGGCCTTACAGGCCAGAGTCCTCTCTGCTTAGATGAGCTTGTATACATACGCTGTGGGAACAATCCTGTCAGAGATTTCTTGACCGCAATGCGCTCAGGCTCTCTGATTGGCACCCTGCATACTCCGGTTAACGGAGTATACAGGAGTCATATGGAACGATCATCCAGGCCGAGCATGACCTCTATGAGTTTAGCTCGCTTTAGCCTGAAGTATACTACTTACTTCCCTATGGGCATTTATGCTTATGGAGGTATATACAGTCGTTCATCTACCCTAGCACGGCGTGATTAAATTCAGTTCCCATATGCGTCTTTATCAAGACGCAGTACGAGTGGAGTATCGACAGGGAACGTACTCGGTTACTGTCGTAACCTCGGTTCCCTGAGATACGGAACGAGTACTGCGTACTTTGCCGTGCCAGGTAGCTGCACGACTCAGTCGTCGCTTCAGTCGAAGTAACCTGAGGATCCTATGGCGAAACGACCGCTTATATAGCCAGATTCCCCGCCCATTTTGGTGGGATCTGGCGGGATCTGGCGGGAATCGTCGCCATAGGTTCGTGCAGCTCCGCTGCCGACCCATTGGTTCGTTTTTTACCACTGCACGAACCAATAGTCATGCAGTTTCACTGCGTGATTGAAATAGACTTCAGTTCAGGAGAAAAAAGGCTTTTTCCCATATGCGTCTTTATCAAGACGCAGTACTCGTTCCGTATCTCAGGGAACCGAGGTTACGACAGTAACCGAGTACGATATTTTCGATGAAATCCGAGAGTTTTCTGACCCTGCGTAGACAGCAAGGCAACTACCACATTTAAGGCCCAGAAAGGTAGTAAGGACATTATTAAAATAGTCCATGTGACATCAGTGGTTCAACTGAAGTGTTTTTCATGAAGCTACGAAAATACTTTTTGTGCACAAAGAAAACAAAATTAATGACTTTATTCAACAATGACTTTCTTCTCTTCCGTGTCAGTCTTCGACGTGTGTTCACGAGAGTAGCACGACGCATTGCTCTCGGAAGTAGAAAGACTGAAATAGGGATAAGACCTACAGTACATTAAAGAAGGGACCAGTCCTGATATAGAGACATGGGGACTGGGCATTCAGGAGACCTCAGGATCCATTAAGGTACCCCTGGTGATCTTGATAGCATGGGCAAGCACAGAAAATTTTATTCAGAAAAATATAAAAAAACATTTAATTTTGTGCAGCAGTCTCAAAAACATTTTTCCTATAAGTGTTCTTCAGACTCAGTCTCAGAAAATGAAACGTCGCCCCTTAATTAAATCTCCTGCCGTGCCAGAAGACAGCCAGTGGTCACTTGACTGGTCAATGTTTGAAAACTGCCAATTATGTTTTTCCTGCACACTAGATGTCATTACCATGTGTTATGTGTGTGTTATGAGACACCACTGCAGCACAACAACTGAAGCCGCACATGAGAAATGCTTCCAAAAAAGTAGGACATGCACACTCAATCATAATAGAGCCGAATAAAATGTGGACTCTGATGTTCTGCTTCACTGAGCTTCTACACAGCCTTTTAAAATTCATGATTTCTTACCCTGTAAATATCTGTTCCTTAGACTTGTTATAAAGACCACAACACTAGGTTACTAGAAAGGAATCAAGTTATAGTATATTCCAGGATCTCAGTAATGGAAGTTTCCATTTCTATATGGAAAGTTCCATAGGTTGAGTAGTGCTGATAAATGGAATTACATGTGTCCCGCCATCAGATGCTTGTGGAAATATGAAATAAACCCATAAAAATGAAAGATATTTTGATATTTAATTGATTTGCCCTTTGAATGTCCATCCACAAGCAGTCTTTGGTTTATTTAGGGTATTCAGTGGCTTTTGTCTCAGCTATTATTTTCATTTCTTTTGCAGAACTGGCAGGAAGAATAGCTGACAGAAGGCCAAAATGTGGATACATCTAAATCTCTAAACATTTTTCCAGAAGTAACAACCGGGAGACAGAAACATTCTATGAGTCTATACTGGGCTGTTTGTTTGTGCCACTGCTGGTCTGTATGCATGTGCTGAGATGTGCTTATGCAAGGACACTGACTGACCCAACCATGTGTCCATGCACACGTTCAGATAAAAATGGCTTACCAAATGGTTAGATAGATAGATAGATAGATAGATAGATAGATAGATAGATAGATAGATAGATAGATAGATAGATAGATAGATAGATAGATAGATGGACAGTCAGGTAAATAGATAGATAGATAGATAGATAGATAGATAGATAGATAGATAGATAGATAGATAGATGGATAGATAGGCTGATGGAAGACAGAAAGAACTCACTAACTTGCATAACTGCAGTGGGTGGAAAAGTTCAACCGTTCAGATTAAAATGATCCTCTGTGGACATACTGTAGTAGCACAACTTGTCTTTGCCAGGACTTTTCGGGATTAATTACACTGATGTTTACCTTTCAGCGAGGTGAGAATTCCCTGATGGTTGCAGTGATTAATATGTTGGAGGCATCAAATGTGGCTGAGTATATGCCACAGCTCACCTCTCTAATGACAGTCTGTGAAGAGAAGTGAGTCTGCATAATAATTACCACAGTTTGGCCTGGCCCTTCACAGAGTCAACCTAATTATTTATGTGTGTGAGTGTGTATTGCTATAGAGAGATGGAAAATTACCAGTTTAAATGATAGTAAGAGTTATGATTTTGCACTATTGTTCAGATGTCACATATGCATACTAAATATTATATTTTATGCTGCAAATATGACACATAAACAGCACCTGAAGTGGCAAAAAGAATATAAAATGTGCCATTTACATAGACTATTTAAAATAACACTGAGGCTGCATTAACCCCTTAACTGTCACTCACATTTTTGAACATAGACATTAATGTGCACTATTCAAACTTAATTTTATATAATTCATGAACGAAAATATTTTGTAATATGATTTTAATGTACCATTTGCATGGTAATACAATGTCTGATTTTAAAATGGCTTTCAAAGGATGAATTTTGAGATTTTAAGTTTTCAAGTGATATATAATTTCTTATGATTTCTAAAGCGTGATAGGGAAAAAGGCAACTAAGAAAACTTTCTTTGACAAAGGTCAGAACTCCTGTTATGATGTAGATTTTTCAGGTGCACTCTTGTCATAAATTAATCTATTACATTTCCTACATAATTTTTTAACCAAAAAAAGTGGTTAAATATCTATTTAGGAGTCTTAGACCTTTCCAACGATATATAGTTTGTCATGATTAGATTAGGATTTAATTGCAATATAGTGAAGTAAACTTAGGTGTCCCACAGAGGGGACGGGTGACAGTTTGTTTCACATGCTTGAATGTTTCTTGTTGATTCTTATGCACCAAAGTGAATTGTTGCCACATAGCATTACTGCTCATTTTCGTTGTTAATCTCTGCTCAACTTTGTTTCATCGTCAGCTGTAGTCATACAACTCCCACTGAAATGAAGGTCTTCCATTTTTGGTCTCGGCAAATCCTTGCCAGTGTGAAGAGACCTTAATTTTATGCAAATGAGTTGCGAATACCATTACAATTACAAATTGTGGAGGTCATGTGATCTGTAATCAAGTTGGAATGACACAAAGTGCAGCCTAAACTCATAAATGGATAGACAGTGCAGAAATGTCAAATTACAAAATTACTTCTTTCTCAATATATGATGATAAAAAAAAAAAACATCCATGTTGTATAAATGAGAGCAAAGTGCAGATATGTTTCATCAGTGATGTGCTCCACTCATGGGAGCAGTGAAGAAAGCAATTTTTCATACACTTGCCACAGTTGCAAGTGTGGAAAAAAAATCTGCTTGACATTTTCCTTCTGTCTCCTAAGCAACCTTCCTGAGCAGGCAGTCTTCAGAAGGTGAATACCCCTGGGAACAGAACACGCTGCTTTCTCCTCCTCTGTGCCATATGCTTGGAATAGAACTGCTGCTGTTTTCCCTATTTGACTGCTACCTGTGTTTGTCTCCCCTGCTGTGCATGTGCATCTGAACAGCTTGATTTGTTATAAAACAAGCTGTTATGTTAGAATGTTTGCATTTGATTAGCACAGGAATCTTGATCAAGTTAATCTTTCTTTTTGCACTATTATGCTTGACCATTTGTACTATAGTCAACATTCGCTACCAGTTTTAACGTTAGTCATTATTTACAGACCCTCATGTCATCTGTACTTTGAAGAAATAATTTGCTAACTGTAATCTTTTAAAGGGGTAGTTCAACCAAAAATGACGATTTTGTCATAATAAGTTGCTGAGTACAAAATGCGTGTGAATATGGGTGGTCATATGTTAACATGGTCATGGTTGTGACTTCATAATTGTGATGATTATGATTTATTATGAATGACTAATTTTAGCAGCTTAATTTCCATAAATTGTTCAAATGGACTAGGAGGAAAGCCTCGCTTTGTGAGTATATCTTCACAAAGTATTTCTACATCAAGCTATTTTATTTAAAAAGAGCAAGAAAACCCCATGATTTGTCCCCCTTAATAACTTTAAAAGTAATGTAATTTTCATCTTGTCCCAGATATGTCGAGCCGCACTGCTTTTAAATTTTGGCATAAATGTGTGGTGTGAACTCTTTCTGGGAATTACTGTTACAGTCTGCTGCAATTTTCTTGGCAAACACACTATGACAACTTTAAATGTGCAGAGAGTATTTGATAACCATGTGACCGCTTACTGTGTGCAGTCTTGTATTTCCTGTCATTAGTGGGATCCTGAGGGAAACTAGTGGAGATGTCGAGGAGAGGCGTGAAGACTTTGGCAGCGGCTGTGTCACAGAAGGACTCTCATTAGAAGAGGGAACATCAACACCAGAGACTGACATGTACAGTAAGGTGTCGAATGAACGACACAGCTACTGATCCTACAGTAATCCACAACTGTTACAATTAACTTTTGAAAGTTGGAATGTTCAGTTCAAACTTTGATCTTGGTTACCCACACAGTGATGAATGGCCAATTCACTCAAAGATTCAAAAGTCTCATCAAGTAGATCATACCAGTGGTTTTTATGACCAACTAGTGATTCGCAGAGTGGGAATAAGTGAATGTGTGAAAATTCAGTTTTGCTAGAGGGCATTTACATATTTGGTTATTTACTCATAGTGGATATTACATATTTCTAACATGAGGCGGTGTATCCAAAATTGCATATAATATAATAAATTGCATATATAGTAGGCAAAAAACAGTATGCGAACATTATACGTCTAAATTCACAGTATTCATAAAACAGTAGGCAAAAAGTCCCTGGATGACTTTCTATTTCCGGTGAGATGGACACTTTACTTTTAGTCCACAGGAGATGATTGGTGAATGGCAGTGAAGTCACAGGTCACATGACAATGACAACATAACAAATTACATTCATACTACACACATTCATACTATGTAGCACTTACGTTTTTAATGATCACAAATAAATTACAACACTATCTCACAACTATTTTGTATGTATTTTACGAGATGGCTAACTCGTGTGAATTTGTACAACCTCACTTGTGCGATTTTGTACAATTTCTGTGAGGAATAAGTTTAGGGGCAGGGTTAGGGTCGGTCCTTCGTACGAATTCTTACTAATTTGCAACCTCGTAAAATAATTCTCACAAATCGTACAAATTGCCACAGACTCACTCATATGAATTTGTACGATTTGTGAGAAATTAGCCACCTAGTAAAATATGTATGAATTGCCGAAATTATTCAAAAGAAGTACCTACTCAGACTGTTTTTTTAAAAAAAAAGTACCTATGCGGGACTATTTTCAACTAAAAATAGAACATTTTCATGTGTTTTTCAAAGTGCAAGTTTTAGAAAAGGATATCATCTTAGTGTAAACTACAAAAATGTGAATTTGTGAAAACGGTGATATCATGCGCATGTGTTTACGTATTCAGTCTATAAGTATGTGAGCAAGCGCATAGTGTTTCTTTACAAAGTGACATCGCCATCTACTGGCATACATAATACAGTGAATTTAGTCATTTTCGTGGATCTGTGTGAACAGCAGTGTTGCCAAGTCCGCGGTTTTCCCGCGGAATTGGGCTACTTTAACACTCTTTCCGCGGGATGTTTTTCATGTCCGCAGGTTGAGGCGACCCCAATAATGTGATATTTAGCCCCTGGAATGCGACTTTTACCAGGGGAACCCTGTCAGAAATGTGTATTTTACCCCCCGGAATACGATTTTTACCAGGGGATCCCCCCTGAAACGCAATTGGGCTAATTTTGGGCTAGTTTTGAGTAGCAATTGGGCGGGTTTTGCTGAGAAAACCTGGCAACCCTGGTGAACAGGGATCTTTTTGAAAGGATTGTTGTCTGTACGCTAAACTTTTCAAAAGCGCAAAGGAAAAACCTTTAGTACATTGTTCATTGTAAAAAATCAAAAGTTGAGAAAACTTAAAAATTTAAGGCAACCAGCTTCAGGAGATTTTTGAGTTTTCTCAACTTTTTGTTGTATAAACTGAAAACAAGAAGTTGAGAAAACTCAAAAATCTCCTGAGGCTGGTTGCCTTAAACTTTTAAGTTTTCTCAACTTTTGATTTTTTACAGTGTTGAACTGCACCGAATCTGTCAGAGCATCTACTGAATCAACAAATGACTCACTTGATACGATCACTGAATTGTAAGTTTGATGCCAATGTGTCATTTATTTAAAATAGCCTTTAGCCTGCACTTGATGTGCCACCAAGAAGGCAAAAATATATTGTCTATCTATAAATTATTTTAATTTCTTAGCTACATATTTTATGCTATTATCTTAATCTGTACCCTGTACTTCACACTCATGTGTTTGTTTATGGTTGTCATAATTTTTATAGCTTAATATATCCTTTTGATAATACAAATTTATTAGCAGGTTTACCCAATGTAATATGACAAGCAAAATAACAGAGGGAGAGAAAGCGAGAGAGAGAGAACTAAAAAGGATTTGTTTCACTTCAAAGTGTTTTTGGTGGGTCTTGAGATTCTATCTCTCTGTTCTAGCAAGAGAAGTTTGGAGCTCCTGGGTTATAGAACTCATGTACTGTTACCAAATCTTCTGACAACATATGACAGCTTTGTGTGAGGAACAGACCGATCCTTTTGTTGTTGCTGAAACTCTTTCCATCTGCCAACTCTTATATCACCTTATATCATATATCATTCGCATTACCGCATAATTTTTATCATAATTTTTGGGTGATCTACTACTTTACTCTAAAACAATTTTAACATAAATATACATTTAATTTAGCCAAATAACATGAAGATACTGTAGAGTCAAGCAAATCATTTTGTATATTGATAGTAAACCAGAACACTGTGACAAGTACAGGTGCATCTCAATAAATTAGAATGTTGTGGAAAAGTTCATTTATTTCAGTAATTCAACTCAAATTTTGAAACTCGTGTATTAAATAAATTCAATGCACACAGACTGAAGTAGTTTAAGTCTTTGGTTCTTTTAATTGTGATGATTTAGGCTCACATTTAACAAAAACCCACCAATTCACTATCTCGACAAATTAGAATACTTCATAAGACCAATAAAAAAAACATTTTTAATGAATTGTTGGCCTTCTGGAAAGTATGTTCATTTACTGTATATGTACTCAATACTTGGTAGGGGCTCCTTTTGCTTTAATTACTGCCTCAATTCGGCGTGGCATGGAGGTGATCAGTTTGTGGCACTGCTGAGGTGGTATGGAAGCCCAGGTTTCTTTGACAGTGGCCTTCAGGTCATCTGCATTGTTGGGTCTGGTGTCTCTCCTCTTCCTCTTGACAATACCACATAGATTCTCTATGGGGTTCAGGTCAGGCGAGTTTGCTGGCCAATCAAGCACAGTAACACCATGGTCATTGAACCAGCTTTTGATACCTTTGGCAGTGTGGGCAGGTGCCAAGTCCTGCTGGAAAATGAAATCAGCATCTCCATAAAGCTTGTCAGCAGAAGGAAGCATGAAGTGCTCTAAAATTTCCTGGTAGATGGCTGCGTTGACTGTGGACTTCAGAAAACTCAGTGGACCAACACCAGCAGATGACATGGCAGCCCAAATCATCACTGACTGTGGAAACTTCACACTGGACTTCAAGCAACATGGATTCTGTGCCTCTCCACTCTTCCTCCAGACTCTGGGACCTTGATTTCCAAATGAAATGCAAAATTTACTTTCATCTGAAAAGAGGACTTTGGACCACTGAGCAACAGTCCAGTTCTTTTTCTCCACAGCCCAGGTAAGATGCTTCTGACGTTGTCTCTGGTTCAGAAGTGGCTTGGTCGCCCTTTTCCTGAAGACGTCTGAGCGTGGTGACTCTTGATGCACTGACTCCAGCTTCAGTCCACTCCTTGTGAAGCTCTCCCAAGTGTTTGAATCAGCTTTGCTTGACTGTATTCTCAAGCTTGCGGTCATCCCTGTTGCTTGTGCACCTTTTCCTACCCAAATTCTTCCTTCCAGTCAACTTTGCATTTAATATGCTTTGATACAGCACTCTGTAAACAGCCACACCTTTCAGTAATGACCTTCTGTGACTTACCCTCTTTGTGGAGGGTGTCAATGTTCGTCTTCTGGATCATTGCCAACTCAGCAGTCTTCCCCATTATTGTGGTTTCAAAGAACAAGAGATACACAGAATTTATACTGTATGGATGGTCATTTATTGAAACTCAAATGTAAATATTCTAATATTTTGAGATACTGATTTTTGACTTTCATGAGCTGTAAGCTCTAATCATCAATTTTTTTTTTTAAATGTTTTACTTTACATGTAATGAATCTAAAATATATGAAAGTTGCACTTTTTGAAATAAGTTACAAGAAAAAAATTACTTTTTCACGACATTCTAATTTATTGAGATGCACCTGTATATGTGAACTGAATGCAGTCAATGCTTAAAAAGATCCCAAAGTCACAGTCCAGCACACTCCTGTCCTCAACAACTCTTCTCTACTGTCTGAGTCTCAAAATACAAACACCCCACACACTCTCTCACTGTGCTTGTCATGGTTGTCATGGTAATTTGCAATGCCCTGCTTCCAACACATTGCAGACTTTCTAAAAATAATGATCTCTAGTCTGTATTGTTTTTATTATTATTGCACATTTTTATCTCTGTCTCTCTCCCACTCTCCCACTGTCTCTCAATTTTACACTTTATTTAGCTTTTAGGGCAGATATAGTACAAGTGTTTGTGGCTTCTATTCTTTGGTATTCTTAGAAATATTCATAATTATAAATCTGGAATCATATAAATTTAAAATAGGAACCTCATAAATAAAAAAAATAAAAATAAAAAATAAAATGGTGTTATATAGCAGTGGTGGATAGACGCTGATATTTGTGGAGGCACAGTTTTTGCTTCTTATATGTGAGGCAGAATGTGCCTAGGCTTGACAGTCAGCCTTCAAGACATTTACAATAATGCAGTGTAATTGAATCCACAAACCCAGTGAGCAGCTCTCGCTTCTGGAGTTTTGCTCCATCTCATCCACTCTGACAATGTCACATCAGAGAGTGCAAAGGCGTGAACAGTATTTTTCCATAACCTTCTGATTATTGGAACTGGGACATTGTGAAGAATAACATAAGACAAATGCTATTTATTTTTTCTTCAAGCCACTGTGCCAGTGTTATATAAGGATCATCTTCAAGAAACAGTGTCCTCATGACTTTCATATAATTAATAAGATTTAATTGAACTTTGTTACTTGAATTGGTTTAGATTTAACTCTGCAAAAGAAAAAAAAGGACATTTTTCTAATTCTAATTTTTTATTTGAATTTGACCTGAATCATGCCTTAAAGGGATAGTTCACCCAAAAATGAAAATTCTGTCATTAATTACTCACCCTCATGTTGTTCCAAACCCGTAAGAGCTTCGTTCATTTTCACAACACAAATGAAGTATTTTTTGATGAAATCCGAGAGCTTTCTGACCCTCCATAGACTATAACACAACTGAAACGTTAAAGGCTTAGAAATGTAGTAAGGCCATAGTTATAATAGTCCATGTGACATCAGTGGTTCAACCGTAATTTTATGAAGCTACGAGAATACTTTTTGTGTGCAAAGAAAACAAAAATAGCGACTTCATTCAACAATTTCTTCTCTTCCGTGTCAGTCTTCAATGTGTGTTCACGAGAGTACCACGGCACATGCGTATGGTGCTGCTGAAGCAGGAACAAACAAAAAAATTCAACAGAAATTGTTGAATAAAGTCATTATTTTTGTTTTCTCTGCGCACAAAAAGTATTCTCGTAGCTTCATTAAATTAAGGTTGAACCATTGATGTCACATGGTCTATTTTAATGATGTCCTTATTATCCAATTTTAAAACAACGGGTTGTAAGGGAGCACTTTTTTCAATCACATAAACTAAGAGAAACCTTGGTTTGAACTAAACCAAGGTTTCTCTTCAAGTTTATATCAGTTTTTCATATTGTTTACACTTTTGTACACATATTGGCCTCTTCAACTGTTCAACTCTGTTACAGTATGTGGACAAAACTGTATACTGACTGCAAATAATGTGGCATGGTGCAATGATATGTGCCCATTATTAGACATTATTAGACTTAACCCTAAACAATTAAACATATAATGTAGTAGGGTCAAAAGAAACATGGTTTAAAAGAAAATTGTTTATTGTGATTATAAAAATATGATTTCCAAACTTATTAATAATGGTAGAAATAATGTAGTTTTTTTACGGTTTGGACTATGGTTAGCTAAATAAATTTTAGTCACAGCAAGGCTGAAACTACATATTTAGGATTCAGGGTCATTTAAGAATTAGCCATGTAAAAATGTCACTATATGTCCCTTAAAGTTAATGAAGTTCAGTAGTTATCGTTTTTCCAAATTAAATATATGCCACTGTATGCTGAGATCGACTCCTAATATTATAAATATGACAAGGAGATCTATAGAGAGATCAAAAATGTTGAAATGGAAACTCCATACACTCATTTCCAGCAAAGACCCATATGCAAGATCTTTATTTCTGTCCTTTATTACAAATAAGCTTTCAACATATGTTTACATAGAGCCTTGACTGATCCTGATTCTAGTTTGATTGGTGACTGGCTGAGGAAAAAGGATGTACAGTGTAATTGAAATATAACTTTTTGGTTACTGAGGGAGCCAGGTCATAACATCGCTGTTTAATATCAGCTGCTTCAGTGAGGTAGACATTGAGACAATTCAGTCACAGAATATCAAGAGAAAAAGCACAGAAGCAAACACTACACACACACACACACACCATTTCAATGGTCAATAAACATCAACTTTCACTTGAAAATGTTATAACCATCGCATCTTCATAAAATATTTTCAATACTAATAAGCTAATCATTCCATAAAGACAGACATCTTAGAGGTTATTGGAAAGCCATTAGGTGGTACATACATATTCAGAAAAAGAGAACAGTCTCAAAGAGAGAAAAATAATATATACATTTTACACAAAAAGTATAATAGTGCACCATTGAGCAATACATAAAATTAAATAATCAATCCACATACACCTAAATATACAGAAAAGGCTAGTAGGTATTGTCATATAAAGTAACATGTAAAATGTAACATACCAGCAGTTTCAATATCTGTGACAGTCCTACGCACTTTGAAATACTTGGCCTGAACCATTTAATTCAATGTAGAAATATCTCTCATATAAAGAGGACAACATTTCTACAAAGCTATTGAATAGCAGCAAAAAGGTTATCATCGCTTTTAACATTTTTTCTATAGCTCATAATAATGGAAACAAATATTCTTATCGTAGATAATAGTGTGTATGTTCTTAACTTACAAGGTTGTAATAAGCCAACTAATGCAATGTACTATTTTTTAAAAATATTATTCACAAAAACTGCTAACAAAAATTGTGAAAAAAAAATCTTATTTATAGCTAACACCCACTGGACCGGGTCATTTAGCATAAAGACTTTTTGACTATCTACAATTGTAAATAGGAGAACAAATCATCTAGTCACTATGATATAACAGTCACTTTATATGAAGTAACAGTCTACACAAGTCTTTCGTAAGTAAGCCTTGGAGTAGAGTGCGTCGAGTATAATCCCATACAATGGAAATGTAAACTTATGACATGGCACAGGTTCATAAATTAACAGTCTAAAAATCCCAAAAGCTATTTCGGATGTAACAGTTCTCGTCATTTACTTTCATCGCCAGAAATACTGTTAATGGTTGAAGAATGTGACAAACAACATTTCACATGAACATTTGGATGGTGTCAAAAAATCATGGCTACTGATTGCTTATTGTCTTTGATATTTGGACCATATTGCCAAATACTACTATGTTCATGCTCAGATAACTTACTGAACATGACTAAACTTACAGTAAACTTAAACTACACACAGCACAGGCATGAGTATTAATTCTGTGTAATTTAGTGTTAAATTGTAGTGGCTTTAAAGGCCTTCATCTAAATTGATTCCAAGAGGCGTCAGAATAAAACTTTTTCAAGTTGACCAAGCTCACATGTGCATAGTCAAACCTGTTTTACGCTCACATGAAACATCAATACATCAAGACAGTCATTTAAGATAGTTTGAGGAAATACATTTAGTCATTACTATATGTACTTAGTCATTACTGTATGTACAAAGCAAATTTTGCTTTTGAAGTTTCAACCATAAACTATCTATGTCCTGCACTCTTAATAAGCATACTTCAACCTCATAGGCTTCGTTATCTACATCTCAGTCTGCATTAAGACCAAGCTACTAAAGTTAGGACTGTTCAGTGAGCCAAAATACAGCTCAGCTGAACTGATTTTCCCAATGGTGGTCCCATATCCAAGCCCCTCACTCATTGAAAGGATTTTTAAAAAGTTAGTTTGTGACCTCCAGGGTGTTCCAGTGTGAATCTCACATCTACCTCCTTCTCAGTTGGACTTATGTTCGCCATTCTTGGCCCAGCCTCTGGTCATGGCTGATACCACGATGCTGTACATATTGAGCCAAGCCTGGCGCAGCGGTGTCGTGTAAGCCGGACCCAGGCTGGACTGAAGCATATAGAGCAGGGACTCTCCAACCACCTAAAGGAACATGTGAAAGAACCCAGTCAATCAATCAATGGTCTGAAAAATCACTGTGACTCTCCCCGAAGATCACTGTCAATCTCATTGTCATCTTTGACGTTTGAGTGTTACGGATGTAATTTCAGTCATTATAACTAAACCATGTAGGCAAAGTGTACTCACAGTAAAGGACTGAGTCTTCACCCCAACTGTCTGGTGCTTCCTGCCCAGGTTCAACAAGAAGTCCTCCAATGTATGTAGGTCATCAAGATGGCTCACAGCTGCATCGATCACTAACATCACCTGGACAAATATACAGTCGGTCTTGAGCTGGGTTTGCATGGCTGTAAACTCAGAAGTTGGGTCAATAGAAAGAATCATTATAGCCTAAATCAGGGATGTCCAATCCTGGAAAGTCACCTCCTGCAGAGTTTAGCTTCATCCTGTTCCAACACACCTGTTTGGATGTCTCGCTAGTTCAGGTGTGTTTATTTGGGGTTAGAGCTAAACTCTGCAGGAACGGGGTCCTCCAGGACAGGATTGGACACTCTGGTCCTAAATTAACCATGTGGCTCTGTGGTGCAACAAACAACAACCAAACATATCAACACATAACTTTTGGCATATAATGGGAGCAAATGCAGCTTTCAGGCAATTTTGCTGTAGGTGGGGGATTAGTATTAAAATGTCCATCTAGACACATCCCTCTTTGTGAGGAACCAACTTTTCAGTTACTGGCCCATCGACTACTTAACCAGCAATGCCACATCAAGACTGTTTCTAAGTTCTAAGAATGCAAAGAACAGCCTTGCGCTCTCATGAAGACTGGTCTTGCCTAGTCTCAGCCTCAGACGTCACGTCCACCATCTGATTGGTTGAATTCTACAGAATTTCCATGAGACGTGTGTTCCGCCTGGAAACAAAGATGCCGTGGCTCCAAACCCCCTCATGGAGGAACAAAGCCGTCGTGTTTACAACTGTGATGATCAGCGCTTATCAGGATCGACTAAATGCTAGATTTTCAAAAGTATATGAAATATGTAAAGTTTGTGGCATAGTTTTACACAAAAGTCTGTTATTGTCAGGACATTTCCATGCCCTAAACATGACGTGGCACAAAACGAAACGTGATTGGTTGCTTTACCTGTCAGTCATATGGCCTCTTGGGCGGTCCTTGGCCATTCAAAGCGGCCAAGGTTCCCAGACCTTCTGCCGTCATTCTTAAGGTCTGGCTACGCGAGACTAGGTCTTGCCAGGCTACCTTAAAAGAACTCGAATGGATACGAGGACACAAAATGCATCTTTTGCATATGCATATGATGCATATAATGTGATCTTGTTGCTCAACTGACCACCCCAACACATTTTAGTAGCACAATTTAATGCAAAATAATTGAAACATTTACTTAGTTATTTTTTACATTATTTTATATCTTTTTACTTCACCACGTGTATATATATATATATATATAAAGACTGTGTTTATTAAAAATCCCCAATGGTTCTCCGGTATTAAGATTCTAAATATGCCAATAAAATGCCAATAAATGTGCTTTCTCCACGTCTGTATCACTTTATTAAAATTATGCCAGACAAAACAACAAATGTTTACATTCACAAGCCGTCATTTGTTTGCAAGCTTGCAGGGGAATGTCTAATCTTGAAGAAAGAACACAAGAAGTTTAAAACCTACAGACTTGTCATCTTCTGCCGTATCCTTGGTACTTATGTTTTTTTTTATTATTTTTTTTATTATTGAAATTGAACATTGGCAGTTGATGATGTAGATGGAGAACACAAGGACGCAAGGTAGCATAAGAAAATGTATTGAGAAACTGCCCAAAAGTAGGTTCCTGCACTTTTACTCTACCAGTTGTTGACCAGTTAACCTCTGGGCTCACCTTGGTGACGTGCTCGAGGAACACTGGGCTTGAGAGACATTCAGGTGCAACCCCACAGTTTGTGCTGTAGCTGAAGAGAGTAAGCAGTGCTGGATCCAGCTCAAATAACCTAACAAGAAATGTTACATTTAATCAGGCAGCACTACAAAGCAGTTCATTGACACGGATCTTCAACCACAATTGCTTATTTCACATTTCCTTAACAAGAAGGATGATTAAATTAGGTAATTTAAGCCATTTGATGTTGAACAGAACAATGCATGTCCTTTTTTCTTTGTAGCTTAAATCCCCTTTTCTTTCAAAGAAAGTCACTTTTATCCTTTATGCTGAGTTTGAAAAGCAATACTCAGGAAAGTGATACTTGGTAGCATCTTTCTTCCGAGAAGGTGATTCTGATGAAAATGATCTTGCTGCTCCCTGTCGCCAAGCAACAAGTCAAGCCTCTTACTGAGCTACGGTTAGAGGAACAGACAGCGGGAGACTGATGGAGAATTTTTGATGGATTTAAAGAGATTACGCTTTAGTACGCTATACCTTCATGATGAGTACAATCTTTAGTTATGGAATGCAAGGACACTCCATTTTAATTGTCAATTATTGCATGTATTAAGTGCTATTTATTTGCAAAAAAAATAGTTTTAAAAATAGTTAATTATTTTAAATGCATTATTAATTACTGAATATAATTATTTTCATTAAATTCCTATTTTTGACAAATCCATCTGTCCCACAAAAGGAGCGTATATTTACATGATCCCCACAGCCATACTTGCAACTTTCTAAATACACATGCAGACTAAATGAAATAGCATTATCCCTTGCTGCAAAATAGTTTTAGCCAGCATGCATTGAGATTGATATATTACCTCGTGAACATAACAATTCCATGTGGCAACTTGTTCTTCCCCAGACTCTCCCAGCTGTCCCGGATCAGACCTTTATCTTTTTCAGAGAGTTTCTCCATTGTGACTCTCAGTAATGCTGTGTTCCCCGGTCGTCTTTCAATGGTGTTGCATCAAAATGTCTTCGTCCGTTTAAAGTAGGACCTCCCGAATTCCCATTTCCAGACTTCCAGAGTTCAGTCTTCAGGTATGACCCCCCTGTGAAGTGCCAACATTGCATATCATTTCTCAAAGACAAATACGACTTATCAGAGGAGCGTGCATGAGGGTCTATAGGTTCAAATACATTTCATTTACAATCTATTTGCAATGCACTGAAATAAATTTTTCTGCAAATGCTTTCCAACAGATGCTTCACGCACTCAAGAAACCTAACTTAGCCCTGACTTTATGGTCACAATAAACAAAGTGAAGCTGACGTACCGTTCCTTCACTGCTCTAGAGGTGACCTTCTTCTCTCACTGGCTTCGTCTGTCTTTCTCTGGCATTAGGATTTCTGTTTGTTCACTGCGAATATGTATATGTCAAGCCTGCTATCCTTGTGTTTGCTCTCTCTCTCTTTCTTTGTCTCACTCTCTCTCTTTTCCTCTTTGCTCCCCCCGCTCTCTCACACACATGCAAACACTCACTCACTTTCTCTCTCTTTATCTCTCCCTCTATCTGCTCCCTCTCCCCTCTCTGCTACATGTAACCTCATAGATGCTGCTTGATGTGCATTCAAACTAGGATGAGGAAACCTTATTGACAATCTCCTGCATTTCAAAAAGACAAGAAACTTACAAATATTTCAATGTATGTTGTGTTTTTATTCAGTCATACTGTAAATGTCCTAAAAGCTCTCACCCCTGTGTGCTTATATGGACAGTAAATAAGGACAGAATGGAAATATCTCTAATCTTCCCTGCTCCTAGTAATAGCACATGTTACGAGCCATAGCTCCTCCTACAGGTGAGAGTCTGGCCTTCAACAAAATAACAACACCTTCGGGCACTTCTGTATGCATATATAATCAAAGAACAAATTCAAGGAGAACTCATTTGAATATGCTGTTTTGTAGATGAGTGAAAGAACATAAATACTTAAATTGCTTATGCTTTTAAATAATGCCAAGGCATCATAAATAAATCTTATCAAACAAACAAGTCCAGAATGAGGTTGGTATTCATACTCACAGACAGTTAAATCAACTGCGTCACAGAATTCTGCTTAAAAGCTTCTCTTCATTCTTTAAATAAAGATTCCATTTAGAACAATACGAATTATACTGTATAACCATCAGAGAACATTTCAAGTTTCATGAAAAAGTTCTTCGTTTTTTTGAAAACAATATGTGTTCTTGTGTGTTACTGTATATAGAACCAAAACCATCAGAAGAAATTATGAAACCTATAATGTATGTATATCTATCTAATGTTTCTCCATAGAGCCCTACAATTTAACAAATGGTTATTGTGAACATAAACTACTGTTCAAAAGTTTGGGGTTAGTAGATTATTTTTCTCTTATGAAATTAATACTTTCATTCAGCAAGGATTAAAGTAACAGTAAAGACATTAAAAATGTTGAAAAAAGTTGTCACAAAGTTATTTCAAATAAATGCTGTTCTTCTTTTTAAAACCTTCTGTTCATCAAAAAATGGATCATTTTCCACAAAACTATTGCACATCACAACTTTCTTGAGCACAGAATAATCATATCAGAATGATTTCTGAAGGATCATGTGACACTGAAGACTGAAGTAATGATGCTGGAAATTCAGCTTTCCATCACATACTTTAAAGATTATAAAATATGTTGAAATAGAAAACAGTTTTTTTTATTGTAATAATATGTAAAAATAGTAATATTTTGAAATATTATTACAATAAAAAAAAAACTGTTTTCTATACAGACTTGGTGGGAAACTTCTTTCAAAAATATTAAGAATATTATCAAACTTTCTAATGGTTGTGTGAAGTTACAGTATAATGTTAAATAACTATTGGAGGAACTTTATTTTGAAATTTTAAGTCGACAATTTGACATGCCTTGAACTTGTTATGAAAGGAAGGAATGGAAATTTTGAAATCATAATATTGTAACCTGTGCATTTAAGTTCAATTAAGATCAATCACCTTTGTCCAGATTAACAGGCTCAGTTCTTGAAAATTGTTTATTAAGAAATCTTAGTCAATCCCTGTTTATTTTATTATATTTTCTTCATGATCACATGTAGATGAACAAATGTATTTGCAGGGATTCCCTGAATAATTCACACCTTATGTCCTACCTGATTCAGAGCTATATCTAGCATGTTATCAATGTAAGGGACATTCAGTTGTGACAGCAAGACCCAAAGCACTTGAAGATGTGACAGGAGAGAGCACAGTTGCCATGGCGACCTCACAGGAGCACTTGAACTTTCAGTTATCTGACACTTAAAGCTCAAGATAGAAGCTGTCACTCAAACGCAGCGTTCTGTCCTCCCTAAACGACTTGAGTGATGTGTGTGCATGAAACAGACAAGATGGACACTGAGTTTGCCAATCAACTTTATTGAATCTACATATTTAACAGACCAAATAAAATACATTTCTTAGAATGATAGCATTATGTCAACATTTTCAGAATGTGAGGCAGAAGTTGCCAGTTGCCATTGCAGGTTTTTTTTGTCAAAATTATAAACTCAAAAGTTAAGTGGTACTGAAGTTATCAAGATGCTAATGCCTAAACACAAATTAAAACAATATGTAACCAGGTGGGCTGTTGTATCAAACCACTACTTCATGATGTGACTTTTTTTTTTAAGATTCATTTTTGGGTGTTTTTGCATTTTATTGTGATAAGACAGTGTAGAGCTGACAGGAAGTGAAGAGAGAGAGGGGGGCGGGATTCGGAAAGGTCTTCGAGCTGGGATTTGAACTCGGGACGCCCATAGCACAATGGCGCTATGTCAGCACAATGCCCACAAGACTATCCGCACCGACTTTGCTTTTATGTTTTTAATCGTTTTATGTTCTGAATCGTTACATGTTCTATTGTAATTGTCCAATACTAGCCTATTTTGTACATGCAACTTAGCCAGGCTTACTGTAAATTAAAAAAAAGAATAATAATTTCATGCATTTTACTGTAAACTACATCCATAGAGTGCTGCAGGAAATGAGTTTTACAACTTTTTTTGCACTTCTGATTCCATTGTTCTGAAATCAATGTTTTTTTGGTTAACACAAGCTCAGTATATTTTTAATGTTTTATTTTAGGGCATAAAATACATCAGTTATACCGTACTCATGTTTTTTTTTTAAAACATTTACATGTCTTGAAATAGGCTTACACTCTTAATAATAAAGGTTCTTTATTGGCATCAATGGTTCCACAAAGAACCTTTACCATCCATGGAAACTTTTCATTCCACAAAAGGTTCTTTACAGTAGAAAAAGGTTCTTTAGATTATTAAAATCTAAAGAAAAAAAATGGTTCTTTTAAGAACTGTTCACTGAAAGGTTCTTTGGGGAACCAAAACTGGTTCTATGGCATCACTGTGAAACCCCCCTTTTGTAAACTTTATTCTTAAGAGTGTAACAAGTGGCTAAAAGGGACTACAGAGGTTGTCTGGGATATTAAACATGATTATGCTGAATGTATAAACTCATCTACTCACAAGTCTGCTTTTATAAAATTGTTGTGTTTATTGTATTCCTTTTGTTTTGTTGCAAGCTTATTAGTAATGATGTTGAAGTCATGCAACTGTGTAGTTTATTTAGACTAACTTAATTTTTTTTTACTTAATAGTATTTAGGCTTAAAATTCATTAAAGTTCTGTTCATTTGATTTATTTTTGCCATTTTTTTCCACTTTATTAGAATAGGACAGTGTAGAAGTAACAGGAAGCAAAGTTGGAGAGAGCGAGGGGGGCGGGATCAGGAAAGGTCCTCGAGCCGGGATTCAAACTTGGGATGCCCATAGCGCAATGGCACTATATGTTGGCACGCTGCCCACCAGGCTATCGGTGCCGACATAAAGCTGTTCATTTGTGAAGATTATCATGATAAACAAAACATGTCAGAATTATAAACTTATGTTGTTAACAGAGCTACATTTCTGCGATAATCCAAAAGCCAATAGAAATATTGTGTCGAGGAATCCAGTGTGATGCAAACTTTCAGATTGGCCTAAAAAATACAGCATCCCTGCAGCATGCCGTCCTCCATGTCCATGAAACACCCCAAACCTGAAACTTGAGTTTAAAGAAAATCAAAAGTTTCCCACTCTTAGGACTTTGTGGTGATGTTCATATACACCTGTAAAACAACCTGTAAATACACTCCTTTCGAAATGATGCACCAAACTGCTTCCAAATCTTGACCCACTGACTCTCCCATTACCAGTAAAAGACATAATTCTAGTGTATACCAGTATAAGAATTGGAACAAAGCCCTAATGTACTTCCACTTAAACCTCTTTTAGCCACAACAAAAAAAAGTATTTCCGAAACAAAATGAATGGGTATCATGAGGTGAAACTGGGCAGTCATTTTCAAATGTGCAGTTGACTCATTTAATTTTTCAGTGTCATCAATCCTTCAACCACTAAATATACAAGTTATACAACAAAATGGACAAGACTGGCTATCCTATTTTCGCCAAAAGTTAAATTTTAGCCTTTAAAATACACTGCATGCTACACGGCTCGTTTAAAGTAATTATGTTCCATCTTGAGATCATCATGTAACAGTAAAAGCAGAAATTATGCCTCAAAATCTTTAAAATAACTTAAGAACTTTCCATCCCTATACACAGAAACACAAATTCCTTTAATTCCTTAAAAAATCACAGAAAATCCAACCAGGACTGAAGAAGCCAGTTTGAGTAAAAAGCTCTTGATGTGGCCAAATGCACTAGCACAAGCTCTTTTTCCAATAGAGGATAAATGTGCAGGGCTGTTTACTCAACCAGTGCTATGACTCTCAAAATAGCCCGACTTCAGGAATGAGAATTTCAGATGGGCCTTGTGCTAAAGAAGAGTTGTCTTAGAATGTTATTTGTGTACTTATTCAAATGGAGTTTCATGAATAAAGCTAGTCTCTGTGACAGTTATAGTTCATAATTATAGCAGACATTCAAAGCCACATTTGACAGACTCCAGGTGGAAGATGCGTTCGTGACAAGACAAGGCTTCCCCAATTTACTGTTTGCAAACCCTGAGGGTGCCCAACACCAAACCCAAGAACTGTTTCTGTGGTTTACAAGATGATTTAATGTGCAGTAACTTAGAACTCAAGCAAATATACTGCTTTTAATATACAGCTCCTATGGTTGCCAAGTGTTTTTTTTTTGGTTATTTCTTTCTTTGTTGGGTCGGTAGCCCCCATAACATGCTTAGAATCATAAAATTAAACTTTCTTTTGATTTTTTGTTTTATTAAAAATGTTATGACACCCATATGGAATTTCTTGAACCTTCATAATCCCTTCTCTATTGTAAAAAAACTTTAACAAACAAGAGGGCTCAGCTGTATAAAGACCCACACCGATTCACTGGCACAATATACAGTAATACAAAATACAGTAAAATCTATTTATATGCACATATGGAATATGGATGAAATACACTGGCCCACCAACCACGTCTGTCAGCACAACTCTTCCTCTTTGGTTTCCACATTCCCTTCTTTTTCCTCCTCATTTGTGACACTGTCTTCCCCACTTCCTGCACTGTAAATAAAACGATAGTAGAACAGCGTGTATCCATATGACTGCTACATCATAATATTTGCATGGTTACTTTTTAGCTACGCCAATGACAATAAAGCTGACATAAACTCATAAAAAGATCTTTTCATGTCAAAACCACATCTACTGTATTTGCATCGAGTAAGATGATTTTATTTTGATGGGTATGGGTCACAAGAGAGAAAGTTATGTCAAACCTTTCATTAAAACTAGGATAAATACTTTAACACACTGTTAAATCTTTGCATTGAACAGATTTGTTCCGCTCTGTGATAATCATAACACATATTCACTGCAAAAATAATGTGCACATTAATTTTAAACCCCATCATTCATGTGTCTCCATACCTCTTCTGGGTTTCGCTTTCAGCGCTGTCATGATCCTCTTCCTCAGACTCATTGTTCACATGGATGGCCTTATTTGTTTTTCCCTTTGATCTCACAAAATTTTCGTCCAGACCTGCTTGTTCCAAAGTATTCCTGTATCTGCGTTCAGCATTATTCTTGGCATTTTTCTGAAAGCATTAGGTATATGCATATGGTAAAATATGAAAGTTACATTATTTGGAAGAAGAATGGATTTAGTGTACCTGCGACACCTGCTCAAACAGGTACGGGCGAGCTGTTACTCGGGTTTTGATTTCCTTCAGGTCTTTTTGATAATCTTTCATCCTCTCCAGATCAGCTTGCCTACATTCACAACAACTCATAATCAGTTATTGCATTCCTGGCTTGTCCTCAGACATTTTTTTTCAAAGTGCTCACCGGTTCTGTTTGAGTTTCTCTTGGTAGACCTCTTTAAGACTTTTATGAGGGTCCATTGCCTTGGCTCTCATTGCTACTGCCCTGCTCATAGCTTGAGACTTGATTCTGTGCTGCTTCATCCACTCTGCATTCTCCTGCTCCTTGAGGTCCTTCAGCTCCAGAGATCTCCTGTATGACAGATTATAGGATAATTATTATGATAATAGAAAAGCAAATTTTAATTGGTAAATCAACACTTTACCAAATCCATTTAACTATATGTGCATATATAACATATATTATGAGCATACAGTTCATTATAAATAATATGTTTTTTCCAAGTTCACAAAATAACAGTCATATAAGGGCCCAAATATGTTGCATACTTGGTACAAAATAGATACAAGAGAATATAATAGATAAATACAAAAGACACAAAAGAAAATAACTAAAGTGTATGTATTTTATTTCTGTAATATGACATATTTCTGAATATATTTCTAAAATATTTTTTTTCCCAAATCTATTTCACATTATTTTCTATTGCTTTAAATAATTTTGTATTGCTTTATTAAAATAGCCATACAACTCTAATACAGTTTTTATTTAATTGAATTTGTGTTTAAGTATTGCAAAGATGGAACCAACAATACTAGCCTAAAACTATGCTAAATTTGCTATTTGCATTAACCAATAGCCTGTGCAGCCAACAGGATTTAATGAAAAATTACAAATAACAGTGAAGTCAAGAATTGTGCAAAAAAGACCATGCACATGTATTGTGTATTATAAAAGAACATACTGTATGATTACTTTAACTTTAATGATTTTAGTCATTGAAAAGTTTTATAAAATTATGAAAAATCAGGAAGTGGCAAGCTCACCTTACAGCCATGGATCTTTTCCTGGCAGCATCTGTTATGTAAGTTGGAAGAGTGTCCATAGACAGTGATGTTAGGCCGCCAAATGAACTGCTTCTCTTTAGATTCGTCTTGTCTGTAGATTTCTAGTCAAGAAAAATGGCATATTACACAAAACTCATTCCTTATAGGAATTGCATTAAATTAATCTAAACTAAATACAACCGGAATTCCGGAAATGTTGGGATGTTTTTTAAATTTAAATAAAATGAAAACTAAAAGACTTTCAAATCACATGAGCCAATATTTTATTCACAATAGATCATAGAGAACATAACAAATGTTTAAACGGAGAAATTTTACACGTTTATCCACTAAATGAGCTCATTTCAAATTTGATGCCTGCTACAGGTCTCAAAAAAGTTGGCATGGGGGCAACAAAGGGCTGAAAAGCAATACATTTTGAAAAGATTCAGCTGGGAGAACATCTAGCAACTAATTAAGTTAATTGACATCAGGTCTGTAACATGATTAGCTATAAAAGGGATGTCTTAGAGAGGCAGAGTCTCTCAGAATTAAAGATGGGCAGAGGCTCTCCAATCTGTGAAAGAGTGCGTAAAAAGATTATGGAATACTTTAAAAACAACGTTCCTCAATGTCAAATTGCAAAGGCTTTGCAAATCTCATCATCTACAGTGCATAACATCATCAAAAGATTCAGAGAAACTGGAGAAATCTCTGTGCGTAAGGGACAAGGCCGAAGACGTTTGTTGGATGCCCGTGGTCTTCGGGCCCTCAGACGACACTGCATCACTCATCGGCATGATTCTGTCATTGATATTACTAAATGGGCCCAGGAATACTTCCAGAAACCACTGCCATCTGCAGATGCCAACTAAAGCTTTATCATGCAAAAAGGAAGCCATATCAAAGACTATAGAATACCCAAGACGTGTCACTGGTATAGTTTTGAATGGGGAAAAATGCAACGCTCAATATGGCCGCTCTATCGAACGAAGCCCTGCCTTCTGAGCAAAAGAGCCAATCGCTAATCGGTAAAGTCAGCGCGTCACTGCAGCTGCCGTTAGAAGTCCCGGTTGCTATAGAAACAGTCAGCATTCTGAGAAGCGCGCTCAGGACTGCGCATGCGCACTGGCTGATCTAGCCTGAGAAATAAGCTTTTTATAACGCTATTTGAGCAAAAGAAACAACATTTATGACACAGTTGTTGTCCGATTTCATTGGTGATTTCAAATATGAAATTTAATCGTAAGCTTAGTGAACAGTTTTGGAGAATTTGATGTTTCCCCATACAAAGTGATAGGAGCTGCTCTTGGATGCCCGAGAGGCGTTTCAAAGATGGCCGCCGAGTGACAGGACTTGTCTTAAAGAGACTTTGGCCATATGTGAACATGGTCCAGAAGCGCCGTCGTGTCCTATGGGCCAAGGCTCATTTAAAATGGACTGTTTCAAAGTGTAAAAGTGTTCTATGGTCTATTCTTGTTGGAAATCACGGACGCCGTGTCCTCCGAGCTAAAGAGGAGGGAGACCTTCCAGCGTGTTATCAGCGTTCAGTTCAAAAGCCAGCATCTCTGATGGTATGGGGGTGCAGAAGTGCATAAGGTATGGGAACTATGAATGCTGAAAGGTATATAAAGGTTTTAGCGCAACATATGCTCCCCTCCAGATGATGTGTATTTCAGCAGGACAATGCAAAACCACATACTGCAGGTATTACAACAGCATGGCTTCGTAATAGAAGAGTCCGAGTGCTGAATTGGCCTGCCTGCAGTCCAGATCTTTCACCTATAGAGAGCATTTGGCGCATCATTAAAATTAAAATACGTCAAAGGCGACCACGAACTCTTCAGCAGCTGGAAACCTATATCAGGCAAGAATGGGACCAAATTCCAACACCAAAACTCCAGCAACTCATAATGTTGATGTCCAGACGTCTTCAAACTGTTTTGAAAAGAAGAGGAGATGCTACACCATGGTAAACATGCCCCCATCCCTACTATTTTGAGACCTGTAGCAGGCATCAAATTTGAAATGAGCTCATTTTGTGCATACAATTGTAAAATTTCTCAGTTTAAACATTTGTTATGTTATCTATGTTCTATTGTGAATAAAATATTGGCTCATGTGATTTGAAATTCTTTTAGTTTTCATTTTATTCAAATTTAAAAAACATCCCAACATTTCCGGAATTCGGGTTGTAATCTAAATAGCAACCTGTGGGTTTTCTGGGCTCCTGTGACGTGGCTGTAGCGTGGACGTGCGCAGCTGGAAGGGTTTACAGTGAGTGACATCTCTCCTCTCTGCTGCCTCCATTGCCTTTTGTTGAAAGGCCTGGTAGAGCTTATCAAAGTCAGGCACGGCATCGTTAGTTTTAGGTCTGAAGGACAGCTTCTGGTCCAAGTAACCCAGCATCTTGCTTTTGCTCTTCTGAACACTGCGGGTCTGTCTATCTGCACTGGGTTCCTGCCTTTGAATGGGTGCTGAGGAGGCTTTCAGAGTCTCCTGAGCTCTCAGATGAATGCGAATCTTCCTTTGCTGCTCCTGCTCTGAACCAGCATCACATAAATACAGGTTTAGAAGCGGAGTAAATGACAATGTTTTAAATATTCAAATGAAACTTGAATTTAAATTTTTGTGTGACCTTTTTCTTTAAATATGTTACATATGAAAAGTTCAGATGCAAAATTCTAAAATGAGCATTTTTTTTCTCAGGCTCCTATGCTTATGTTTAGTTATTTCACTTTGATGGCAATGAAAATAATCTATTAATTGCCATTAAAGTGAAATTACTAGACCTACACATACAGTAGGAGCCTGATAAAAATGCTCATTTTAGAATTTTTTTTTCAAACGGCACTTAGAGGCTTTTGCATCTGAACTCTTCATATTGTGTTTAGTACATACAAGAGCATATAAAATAATATATTATACTTTTTTGTATATACTAAATTTTGTATATACTATACTAAATTTTGATAAATATTCAAATAAATGGCACCTTTCAATTGTTCAGAGAAGATGGGGTCTGAGACCGCTTTCGGTTTAGGTTTTCTCACACAAACTGGTTCTGTTTTTTCACTTTTATCGGCAGAGGCCATCTCCTCCTTCAGCCTCTCTCGCTTCTTCTCCTCCCTCTTGTGGAACCTGAAGGGCTTCTGCATGGTCAAGAGGAAATCTCTCCTCTGCTCACGACCTTCCTTCCTCAAGCGCTCTTGTTCATGGATGAGGTCATCATAAAGAGGCTTTGAGACGTGCTCAGGGACGGGTGTGACACAAAACTGTTTCTGACACTCGGCCAGGTCTGCCTCCTCTTTGGCTTTCTGTGAATCCTGGGAGAGAGGCTTCCTCTGTCTCTCTGTCACTGTTCCCAAAGAATTAGTTCCAGTAGTTCTTGGTGCCTTGACTCCATTTGAGGTAAAATTCTGCTGAATCACCTTTGAACTGAGGACAAGATTGGAAGACGTATGTTTCAGTACAAGATCTACGAGAACATCATTATCAAATTTAAGATTTGAATTACCTGTGGTGTTTGCGGTTCTCAGAGTTTCGCCCATCATGATCGCTGATGCTCTGCTGGGGTATTTTGGATTTAAGTATCCATTCAGTGCTCGAGGTGAGCAGGGAGTTCTGCAGGAGCCTCTTCTCCAGGCCATTCTGGTGCCGAAGCTCTAATTTCTGCAGCTGCTGCTTGCGTTTGGCCTTCAGAGCCTCCAAATGCAACTCAAGAGATTCAGACTTATCTCTATCCTCATTACAGGACAGCAGGCTTTCTGAAACATGCACATTGTCTCCCTCTTCAGATCTAGAGAAATCTAAAGTGGGAGAGATCTGGACAGAAAATCTGTATTTAGTTTGTTTGTTTGTTTGTTTGATTAATGAATTGTTTTACTTTTGAAATAAGAACGGAGCTGAAAGAAACAGCCACCAAACTATAATTTAAATTTTGTAATTAAAAATACTATTTAAAATGTATTATGACATGCTATGTAAGTGAAACTACTCTAAACAATATTTTGGGAGTCTACATGAAATATTTGTACTGCATTAAATATAGTTATTGGACTGGCTGAACAACGTCCCATAGGCAGCACCAGCATAAATAATTATTTATCAAACCGATTATACATATATCTAAAGTGTATATACTGTATATATATATATATATATATATATATATATGAAAGAAAATAACATTGTTTGTTATCATTATTGACGATAAAATATTGACGCTTTCTTTTGTTGTTGCTTTTTCTGAGCTGTGTTGAACGTCAACTCAACAGCGTAAATGTTGTTACTATGGCAACCCCAAAGCGCATAGTTACGCTCTGTTATTGTTGTTCGCCTTCGCCAAAAGCGATTCAAAATTAACTGTATAAACAACAACAAAAGCAGATTAATCAATGTTGAATCGATAAATACAATGGAAAATATCAGACATGTGTTTCTATTTGAACTCAAACTCTGGTACTCCATACCCTCTTCCGCCATTATTGATTTTTTTTCTCACCATTGTCATCTGATCCATGGTGTGATCAGGCCCGCTATGAGGACATCATTCAAACACTCATCCATTAACTCTGAAAGATCAAGACACACTCCATTTCCCTGGAATCGGCAGATATCATGATCTCTGCAGCAGTGACAGTCTCCACCCACCGGCGCCTGAGCACGACACTGAATCCTGAGTTTATCACAGTAACGTTATGTCTTCCAGGAATGCTAGATACAGAATAGCATCTGTTTCTCAGCAAACACTGTATGCAGCAACAAAACACGGATACATGTTACCTACGTTCATGTTTAAAGTAACTTAACTAAACGCACTTGACTTTATCCTCCACGACGGCAGATGGCGCCAAAGGTAACATGCTTCCATCGTGCTACCATCTCTGAACAAGAGCTCAGAAGTGAAAGTGTTTTAAAAGACACAACTTTTACGCTGTCATTTTATACTGCTGTTTGTGACATACATATCACTTGTAAAGTGAAGACAAATGAAATGTTTTGGGGTGTCCATGATTCATTTTCATTATTTCAGTGGCTTTTAAAATCCGGAAGGAGTGTAGCAAACAGAACTCTTACGTGTTCTCTATCAACAACAACATGGCTGGATGATAGATAGTGTACGGTTATTGTCAATAACAGGACAAACATAACGAAGAGATTTAGATATTTACTTTTAGGCTTGTTAGTTGTAACAAGTTGCGTCACGTCTGTTTTTTCGCTAGAATGTTCACTTTTGCGAAAGCTAAACTAGCAGTGCTCGGGATAGGACGGCAGTGTGTTGCACTGAGGGCACTCAATGGAGCGCAAGCGGTGCGTAACGTTAGAGGATTCGCGTCCTCCGAACGAGATGAGGAATCCAGCACTTCTGAAAACGAGCTCTTTGACATTATAATATCCGGCGGGGGAATGGTGGGCACCGCTATGGCGTGTTCTTTGGGTGAGTGAGTGTCCCTAACATGCACCCAGTCTGCTTTTGCCCCTCATCTCCACTCTCCCACGCTGCACTTCCCAGTTGTAATGAAGTCCTTCCGTGACTTTTCTGTACCCTTGTTTTTCACGCAAAGATAGGTTGTTATTTTGCTTGATGAAAGTGTTCTTTGCGGTTGTACAACAATGTGACATTCTCATGCCCGTAGGATGCTAAAGTAAGCAGCGTGCAATCAACGCACAGATTTTATGCAAACTTTAGTAAGTTCTAAGGTAAAATATGCAAAATTTGAGAAGAAACTACATCACAGGGATTTAGAAAGGACAATTAAAATAAATCTTCCTGCATTTAATCGGTGTGCTTCTTTCAGGTCTAGATCCAAATTTGTCAGGGAAGAAGATTCTCCTGCTGGAAGCTGGTCACAAAAAAGAGATGGACAGGGTTCCAGAGACCTACAGTACAAGGGTCAGCTCCATCAGCCCAGGCTCAGCAACGCTTCTTAGTGGTACAGATTTGTGTAGCTTTTTAAATTTGCTTTCTGTGTGGTTCATTTGACACTTCTAGACAGGTTCTATAGAGGAACACCCTACAAGCCATTTTATCTACCTTGGGTAGTTCCAAAAAATAATCATAATTCTTCATTTATTTATCCATGTCTTCCAAAAATGGACGAAGAGCACCATTAAATACAAAATAGAATATATAGTCTGGATTAAGCCATATAGTTGATGTTGAAGTTGTTAAAAAAAAACGTTAAAAATATTTTTCATTAATTGAAATAAAACTGAAATAAGAAATAAAATAGGTAACACTTTACAATTAAGTTTCCGTTTGTTAACTATATTTAATGCATTACCTAACATTAACTTACAATGTGCAATGCATTTGTTACAGTATTTATTAATCTTTGTTAACGTTAGTTAATAAATACAACTGTTCATTGTTAGTTCATGTTAGCTCAGGTCCATTAACATTAATAGATACAACTTTTCATTTTATTAATGTAGTAAATGTTGGATTCAGCATTAACTAAGATTAATAAATGCTTTTTCATTGTTTATTCATGTTAACAAATGGAACCTTATTGTAAAGTGTTACCATAAAATATAAAAAAAAACACATGGAACTGTTGAATTGCTGCCTTGGCAATTAACTAAAATAAATATGTTTGAGTTAAAGTTTTAAAATAACTAAAACTTAAATAAAAATAAGGCTAAATAGAAATTTAAAATTCATAAATCAATAAAATTACAAAAGCACAAGTTCTTAAACTAAAATTTATTTATTACTATAATAATATCTACATAATAGTATGTACTAATTCACTGGGGAACAGAACATATTGTTTTTATTGAAACTGTTCACTTTTGTCCTTAATGACTTTAATTTTTATACACTAAAACATTGGCTAAAAAGACAGTTCCCTTTAGCCCTTGATAGCAGATCAAATTTCTTACCATTATATTTTAATTGTCACAAATTCCAAAATTAAGAAGTACAGAAAAGGTTTGGCCAAAAAAAACAATAGATTTTAGATGGACAGTAGTAGATGTGATGCCACGGACATTCAGCCACCTTCCGTTGCCAGGCTACACAGTGTGTTATGTTGAACGAAACATATGCTTTTGATTGTGTCCACAGAATGCATGTTTGCATTATGGGCAATGTTGGGCATCATTTAGAACCAGTACTTTGGGTAATGTGGAGGCACAATCCAATCACAAGGTCTGTGGTGAGGATAAGTACATCTGTTCCATTCAAAGCTCTGAAGCTGCACTCCTGTCATTAAAACTATTTACAGCATAATGTTTGTATATGAAAGATTCACCAGGAAGTAGGTCAGTAGGTAGCTTTCTCTCTTGCGCTGTGTACTTTTTCCATTACTACATTTATCTCTGGTTGGATATGATAAAGGATAAACTTTTTAATTTTGTCCTATTGTGTTACAGGTCTTGGTGCTTGGGACTATATTGTAAATATGAGATGCAAGCCATATAATAAAATGCAGGTCAGTAAAACCAGTATGTTGTAATACAATGATTACTTGGGCGGTGCCGTTATGCAATGATAGTATCACATTCTACTGAATGATAATCATATTCACGCACCACAGTGTTACCTGGCCCTTCATAGAATGTCCATCAAAACACCCTACAAAGTATAGTACTTTCTTACAATTAAAAATGTAAATGAAGTAATCAAATATCACACCAAAAGAAACTCGCATCATTTAAAAGCAACTAACCACTAAATCAAAACACATTATGTGTAACCAACACAGTTATTTACTATAACCTTACCTGCTTATTTTCCTGAGAGCACGAAGCCACTCCATTAAAAATAGCTGTATCATGTTTTGCCCGTCGTTGTTTGCCTCATCACACTGTAAGCTGCCACCCATAAATTAATGCTACTGAACCACAGCCTCCGAATACAAAACATACATTAGAGATGCAGAACCTCAAACTCCGCATCGCAACCTGACAGTTAAGCTTGGTTTTGCTTGCGGCCACAGTTTATCTATTAGAGTGTTATTTAGCGGGATGACATAAATCTAACTATCTACTAATTACGAAGATTCATGTGAGATGCAGGGAGAGGAGTTAAAAGCTGTGGAGAGTGTGGAGATCACAAGTAAAAGGCACCTTCGTTTACTATGCTGTGGTGGGGTTTCTCCTGTAAGATGTGGATTTTTCACTGCCAGAATGAAATCCTGTGGTTTCTGGGCAAACTAAGGGGTGTCATCAGTGTGCACTTTATAGTAATATATCTCACCCAGCATACCTTTCCTGTATCCTTTAAGATTTTTTTTGTTTGTTTGTGAGTGCATTTATGTCCAAACAAGGATGAAATTGCAAAGGAACTGAGCTAGGTTCCTCCAATTAAATTCAAGCGGTTGGAGGAAAGCGACTAAAGCGGGCTTGGGAAGTGCCATGTTCCAGAAAAAAGTGTGGAGGTTCCCTAAAGTGTTATCAGCTAGATTATTTTCCTTCCACAGTGGTCTGAATCTTTTCTGGTATCTTTGTTACAGAAATGATCGCGTTAAAAGGGTCATTTTGGCAAGGGACGTTTTAATTTGGCAGCGACTGGACGTACATAGCAACTCCAAAACTTATCAACAGCTGTGTTTTTCCTATGTGTAAAATCCTTATAATTGTGGGTTGGTCATGTTTTAAATCTTCCACGTAACCATGTATCAAAAATTGCAAAACCACTACTATTAGTGGTTTTAGCATGGCTGTATAACAAGAAGGATAGAACGGTCTTTCTGAATCCATGTTACTCATGGTTTTAATTGCCAGTCACCTTAGTTACAAGTAATTTTTGTTTTTAAAATATAGCTGCATCCATCACCAAGACCTTTTGCATTTAAAACCATCTGCATGTTTTATTAACTAAGTTGCAAGGCAACTCGGATGAAACAAACTTAGCCCGACAGTAATGTTCGCATATTTGTTATTTATTATTGGCTTAACTATAAATACAAGCATAAATCGCCACGAAGAATGGCATTTTACATTTCTGCCTCACCCCAGTGCGTTTACAAAGTCAACCGTGCAACCTCAAAGGCTGTTGGTGGCTGATGTTTGGTTAGAGTATCTGGCAAAACTCTTCGCTCGGTCAAATGGCTTTGATGTGTTCAAGTTCAATGAAGCACGTGCTCTTTTAGAAATCCTTAAATAGCGCCCGAGCGGTCACATAAGGATAGAGTTGTAAACCACAGCAATAATTTGGTTCTTTGCTTTAGGTTTGGGATGCTTGTTCAGATGCCCTGATTACATTTGATAAGGAGAATCTGCAGGACGAGATGGCATACATCGTTGAGAACAACGTCATTGTGGCCGCTCTCACCAAACAGCTGCAGACTCTCTCTGGTAACGGATCCACATTTTGATGTTTGATATATGGATCGATTTATGTGTTTGTTTTGGTAATCCTTGCTTCGCACACTGAACTTTGATCATTACATGATGATATATCCCTGATCGTTGCTTTTGCTGTGCTTGTTCCATGTTGCTAAATGTTTTCCCCAGCACTCTCGAGCGCTGAGTGGGCTCCCTGTTAATTAGTTTTAGGGATGGCTTGGCAGATGATGTCACCACAAGCCATTCCTTCCTGTCTTGGCAAAATGTTTATTTGTACTCGTACTCCTTTTGAACATCTTTCTTCTTCTGCTTTTTTTTGTCCCCCTAAAGATTCCACTTCTTTGGATGCATCCGTGTTTTTCCTGCTATTTCGATCATCCAGCACATTACTTTTAGTGGGAGTCAAAAGCCCCACGAGAATTGCCACCCTGTTCGGACACGTGCAGTGGTCTATTGACCCATTTAACAAAACCACATTCCTTTCCAGCCGTAGCATCTCACTCGCTCGGGGTGCCTGAGCACGGACAGCATTTTACTGTAACATTTTGTTGTTGTAATTAACTAAACCGTTCCAAGGATCTTCATTTGGCTTTTCCATGCCATGCTCTGTAAAACGGCATATTTTTAAAAACAGGCCTTTTTTAAAATGCATCTTGCGTTTAACAGATGTGCGGTAGCACGTGCATTTTCACGTGTTTGTCAAGTTTTTAACAGTCTGCTATTTCTGCTGAAGTACTAGACAAAGAGTACATGCATCAGCCAGCTGTTTTTTTCCGTTACTCTGCTCTCAAATCAGCAAGAAGCCAATATTTCTCACCCGTGCACAAGAACTAGTGTTCAATTTTGTGGACAGAATGGTCTCAAAGTCCGAAATGTAGGCGTAATTCCGGATCTTTTCATGCGCTAGACCGCCAGTGATTCTAAGGAAAGTGGATTTTCAGCTTCCTTTACTTTCGTCCTCTGTTGTGTGCAGGATATTGGCAGCTGGTCATAAGTATTGCATGGTTTTCTTGTAGATAAACACCATTAGTCAGCCGTGGGTGACTTGCCAAAGCCATTAAGAGAATTGTCAATGCTAGCAGGCCTCAACCAGAGAAAGGAAAAACACAACTTTGTGTTTTATGAGGTGGTTTGATGATCCTTAATTTTTCACTTTTGTCACAGCCAAACCCTGTTTGTTTGGATTTTTTCCCATTTCTCAAGTGGAGCCAAACAAGATTTGGACTAATGCTCCTTTTGTTTCATTTTAATGCATAATGATGTTTTGGTGTGATTATCATTCATGTCTAAACCAGACCATGTTGAAGTGCAGTACCGAACAAAAGTGGTGAAGTACACCTGGCCCCGTCCCTACCATGTCTCTGAGTCCATCCCTTGGGTTCAGGTGACTCTAGCTAATGGAAAGAC